>SZWC01000002.1:1244405-1270780 GCA_023375785.1 Penium margaritaceum | reverse complement strand
GCAACCAGATCGGGTCACGGAAACCAAAGCCGGGTCACAAAAACAAAAGCCGAGTCACAGAGAACAAAGCCGGGTCACATAAAGCAAAGCCGGGTCACACAACCCAGAGCCAGGTCACAGAAACCAAAGCCAGGTAAGAGAAATGAAAGCCGGCTCACATAAACCAAAGCCGGGTCACATAAACCAAAGCCGGGTCACAGAAACCAAAGTCGGGTCACAGAATTCAAAGCCGGGTCACAGAAACCCAAGGTGGGTCACAGAACCCAAAGCCGGGTCACAGAAACCAAAGCTGGGTCATGGAAACCAAAGCTGGGTCCCAGAAACCAAAGCCGTGTCACTGAAACCAAAGCCGGGTCACAGAAACCAAAGCCAGGTCACAGAAACCAAAACCGGGTCACAGAAACCAAAGCCAGGTCAACGAACCAAAGCCGGAGCTCAAAAACCAAAGCGCAGCCATAGAAACCAAAGCCGGGTCACAGAAACCAAAGCCGGGTCATAGAAACCAAAGCTGGGTCACAGAAACCAAAGCCGGGTCACTGAAACCAAAGCCGGGTCACAGAAACCAAAGCCGGGTCATAGAAACCAAAGCTGGGTCACAGAAACCAAAGCCGGGTCACTGAAACCAAAGCCGGGTCACAGAAACCAAAGCCGGGTCATAGAAACCAAAGCTGGGTCACAGAAACCAAAGCCGGGTCACTGAAACCAAAGCCGGGTCACAGAAACCAAAGCCGGGTCATAGAAACCAAAGCTGGGTCACAGAAACCAAAGCCGGGTCACTGAAACCAAAGCCGGGTCACAGAAACCAAAGCCGGGTCATAGAAACCAAAGCTGGGTCACAGAAACCAAAGCCGGGTCACTGAAACCAAAGCCGGGTCACAGAAACCAAAGCCGGGTCATAGAAACCAAAGCTGGGTCACAGAAACCAAAGCCGGGTCACTGAAACCAAAGCCGGGTCACAGAAACCAAAGCCGGGTCATAGAAACCAAAGCTGGGTCACAGAAACCAAAGCCGGGTCACTGAAACCAAAGCCGGGTCACAGAAACCAAAGCCGGGTCATAGAAACCAAAGCTGGGTCACAGAAACCAAAGCCGGGTCACTGAAACCAAAGCCGGGTCACAGAAACCAAAGCCGGGTCATAGAAACCAAAGCTGGGTCACAGAAACCAAAGCCGGGTCACTGAAACCAAAGCCGGGTCACAGAAACCAAAGCCGGGTCATAGAAACCAAAGCTGGGTCACAGAAACCAAAGCCGGGTCACTGAAACCAAAGCCGGGTCACAGAAACCAAAGCCGGGTCATAGAAACCAAAGCTGGGTCACAGAAACCAAAGCCGGGTCACTGAAACCAAAGCCGGGTCACAGAAACCAAAGCCGGGTCATAGAAACCAAAGCTGGGTCACAGAAACCAAAGCCGGGTCACTGAAACCAAAGCCGGGTCACAGAAACCAAAGCCGGGTCATAGAAACCAAAGCTGGGTCACAGAAACCAAAGCCGGGTCACTGAAACCAAAGCCGGGTCACAGAAACCAAAGCCGGGTCATAGAAACCAAAGCTGGGTCACAGAAACCAAAGCCGGGTCACTGAAACCAAAGCCGGGTCACAGAAACCAAAGCCGGGTCATAGAAACCAAAGCTGGGTCACAGAAACCAAAGCCGGGTCACTGAAACCAAAGCCGGGTCACAGAAACCAAAGCCGGGTCATAGAAACCAAAGCTGGGTCACAGAAACCAAAGCCGGGTCACTGAAACCAAAGCCGGGTCACAGAAACCAAAGCCGGGTCATAGAAACCAAAGCTGGGTCACAGAAACCAAAGCCGGGTCACTGAAACCAAAGCCGGGTCACAGAAACCAAAGCCGGGTCATAGAAACCAAAGCTGGGTCACAGAAACCAAAGCCGGGTCACTGAAACCAAAGCCGGGTCACAGAAACCAAAGCCGGGTCATAGAAACCAAAGCTGGGTCACAGAAACCAAAGCCGGGTCACTGAAACCAAAGCCGGGTCACAGAAACCAAAGCCGGGTCACAGAAACCAAAGCTGGGTCATAGAAACCAAAGCTGGGTCCCAGAAACCAAAGCCGTGTCACTGAAACCAAAGCCGGGTCACAGAAACCAAAGCCAGGTCACAGAAACCAAAACCGGGTCACAGAAACCAAAGCCAGGTCAATGAACCAAAGCCGGAGCTCAAAAACCAAAGCGCAGCCATAGAAACCAAAGCCGGGTCACAGAAACCAAAGCCGGGTCACAACAACCAAAGTCGGGTCACCGAAACCAAAGCCAGGTCACACAAACCAAAGCCAATTCAGAGAAACAACTCCTGATTCACAGAAACCAAAGCCGGGCCATAGAAACCAAAGGCGGGTCACAGAAACCAAAGCCGGGACACATAATCCAAAGCCGGTTCACAGAAACATAAGCCGGGTCACAGCAACCAGAACCTGGTCACAGAATCAAACGCTGAGTCACGGAAAACAAAGCCGGTTCACAGAAAGCAAAGCCTGGTCACACAAACCAAAGCCGGGTCACAAAAACCAAAGCCATGTCTGAGAAACAAAATCCGGGTCACAGACACCAAAGCCGGGTCACAGAAACCAAAGTTGGGTCACTGAAACCAAAGCCGGGTCACAGAAACCAAAGCCGGGTCACAGCAACCAGATCGGGTCACGGAAACCAAAGCCGGGTCACAAAAACAAAAGCCGAGTCACAGAGAACAAAGCCGGGTCACATAAAGCAAAGCCGGGTCACACAAACCAGAGCCAGGTCACAGAAACCAAAGCCAGGTCAGAGAAATGAAAGCCGGTTCACATAAACCAAAGCCGGGTCACATAAACTAAAGCCGGGTCACAGAAACCAAAGTCGGGTCACAGAATTTAAAGCCGGGTCACAGAAACCCAAGGTGGGTCACAGAACCCAAAGCCGGGTCACAGAAACCAAAGCTGGGTCATAGAAACCAAAGCTGGGTCCCAGAAACCAAAGCCGTGTCACTGAAACCAAAGCCGGGCCACAGAAACCAAAGGCGGGTCACAGAAACCAAAGCCGGGACACAGAATCCAAAGCCGGTTCACAGAAACATAAGCCGGGTCACAGCAACCAGAACCTGGTCACAGAAACAAACGCTGAGTCACGGAAACCAAAGCCGGTTCACAGAAAGCAAAGCCGGGTCACATAAACCCAGAGCCAGGTCACAGAAACCAAAGCCAGGTCACAGAAACCAAAGTCGGGTCACAGAATCCAAAGCCGGGTCACAGAAACCCAAGGTGGGTCACAGAACCCAAAGCTAGGTCACAGAAACCAAAGCTGGGTCACAGAAACCAAAGCCGGGTCACAGCAACCAGAGCGGGTCACAGAAACCAAAGCCGGGACACAGAATCCAAAGCCGGTTCACAGAAACATAAGCCGGGTCACAGCAACCAGAACCTGGTCACAGAAACAAACGCTGAGTCACGGAAACCAAAGCCGGTTCACAGAAAGCAAAGCCGGGTCACATAAACCCAGAGCCAGGTCACAGAAACCAAAGCCAGGTCACAGAAACCAAAGTCGGGTCACAGAATCCAAAGCCGGGTCACAGAAACCCAAGGTGGGTCACAGAACCCAAAGCTAGGTCACAGAAACCAAAGCTGGGTCACAGAAACCAAAGCCGGGTCACAGCAACCAGAGCGGGTCACAGAAACCAAAGCCGGGACACAGAATCCAAAGCCGGTTCACAGAAACATAAGCCGGGTCACAGCAACCAGAACCTGGTCACAGAAACAAACGCTGAGTCACGGAAACCAAAGCCGGTTCACAGAAAGCAAAGCCGGGTCACATAAACCCAGAGCCAGGTCACAGAAACCAAAGCCAGGTCACAGAAACCAAAGTCGGGTCACAGAATCCAAAGCCGGGTCACAGAAACCCAAGGTGGGTCACAGAACCCAAAGCCGGGTCACAGAAACCAAAGCCGGGTCACATAAACCAAAGCCGGGTCACATAAACCAAAGCCGGGTCACAGAAACCAAAGTCGGGTCACAGAATTCAAAGCCGGGTCACAGAAACCCAAGGTGGGTCACAGAACCCAAAGCCAGGTCACAGAAACCAAAGCTGGGTCATAGAAACCAAAGTTGGGTCCCAGAAACCAAAGCCGTGTCACTGAAACCAAAGCCGGGTCACAGAAACCAAAGCCAGGTCACAGAAACCAAAACCGGGTCACAGAAACCAAAGCCAGGTCAACAAACCAAAGCCGGAGCTCAAAAACCAAAGCGCAGCCATAGAAACCAAAGCCGGGTCACAGAAACCAAAGCCGGGTCACAACAACCAAAGTCGGGTCACCGAAACCAAAGCCAGGTCACATAAACCAAAGCCAATCCAGAGAAACAACTCCTGAGTCACAGAAACCAAAGCCGGGCCATAGAAACCAAAGGCGGGTCACAGAAACCAAAGCCGGGACACAGGATCCAAAGCCGGTTCACAGAAACATAAGCCGGGTCACAGCAAGCAGAACCTGGTCACAGAAACAAACGCTGAGTCACGGAAAACAAAGCCGGTTCACAGAAAGCAAAGCCTGGTCACACAAACCAAAGCCGGGTCACAAAAACCAAAGCCATGTCTGAGAAACAAAATCCGGGTCACAGACACCAAAGCCGGGTCACAGAAACCAAAACTGGGTCACTGAAACCAAAGCCGGGTCACAGAAACCAAAGCCGGGTCACGGCAACCAGATCGGGTCACGGAAACCAAAGCCGGGTCACAAAAACAAAAGTCGAGTCACATAGAACAAAGCCGGGTCACAGAAAGCAAAGCCGGGTCACACAAACCAGAGCCAGGTCACAGAAACCAAAGCCAGGTCAGAGAAATGAAAGCCGGTTGATATAAACCAAAGCCGGGTCACATAAACCAAAGCCGAGTCACAGAAACCAAAGTCGGGTCACAGAATTCAAAGCCGGGTCACAGAAACCCAAGGTGGGTCACAGAACCCAAAGCCGGGTCACAGAAACCAAAGCTGGGTCATAGAAACCAAAGCTGGGTCCCAGAAACCAAAGCCGTGTCACTGAAACCAAAGCCGGGTCACAAAAACCAAAGCCATGTCTGAGAAACGAAAGCCGGGTCACATAAACCAAAGCCGGGTCACAAAAACCAAAGATGGGTCACTGAAACCAAAGCCGGGTCACAGAAACCAAAGCCTTACAGCAACCAAAGCCGGGTCACAGAAACCAAAACCGGGTCACAGAAACCAAAGCCGAGTCACGGAGAACAAAGCCGGGTCACAGAAACCCAAGGTGGGTCACAGAACCCAAAGCCGGGTCACAGAAACCAAAGCTGGGTCATAGAAACCAAAGCTGGGTCCCAGAAACCAAAGTCGTGTCACTGAAACCAAAACCGGGTCACAGAAACCAAAGCCAGGTCACAGAAACCAAAACCGGGTCACAGAAACCAAAGCCAGGTCAACGAACCAAAGCCGGACCTCAGAAACCAAAGCGCAGCCATAGAAACCAAAGCCGGGTCACAGAAACCAAAGCCGGGTCACAACAACCAAAGTCGGGTCACCGAAACCAAAGCCAGGTCACATAAACCAAAGCCCATTCAGAGAAACAACTCCTGAGTCACAGAAACCAAAGCCGGGCCATAGAAACCAAACGCGGGTCACAGAAACCAAAGCCGGGACACAGAATCCAAAGCCGGTTCACAGAAACATAATCCGGGTCACAGCAACCAGAACCTGGTCACAGAAACAAACGCTGAGTCACAGAAAACAAAGCCGGTTCACAGAAAGCAAAGCCTGGTCACACAAACCAAAGCCGGGTCACAAAAACCAAAGCCATGTCTGAGAAACAAAAGCCGGGTCACAGACACCAAAGCCGGGTCACAGCAACCAGATCAGGTCACGGAAACCAAAGCCGGGTCACAAAAACCAAAGCCGGGTCACAGAAACCAATGCCGGGTCACAACAACCAAAGTCGGGTCACCGAAACCAAAGCCAGGTCACAGAAACCAAAGCCGGGTCACAGAAACCAAAGCCGGGACACAGAAACCAAAGCCGGTTCACAGAAAGCAAAGCCTGGTCACACAAACCAAAGCCGGGTCACAAAAACCAAAGCCATGTCTGAGAAACAAAATCCGGGTCACAGACACCAAAGCCGGGTCACAGAAACCAAAGTTGGGACACTGAAACCAAAGCCGGGTCACAGAAACCAAAGCCGGGTCACAGCAACCATATCGGGTCACGGAAACCAAAGCCGGGTCACAAAAACAAAAGCCGAGTCACAGAGAACAAAGCCGGGTCGCAGAAAGCAAAGCCGGGTCACACAAACCAGAGCCAGGTCACAGAAACCAAAGCCAGGTCAGAGAAATGAAAGCCGGTTCACATAAACCAAAGCCGGGTCACATAAACCAAAGCCGGGTCACAGAAACCAAAGCCTTACAGCAACCAAAGCCGGGTCACAGAAACCAAAACCGGGTCACAGAAACCAAAGCCGAGTCACGGAGAACAAAGCCGGGTCACAGAAAGCAAAGCCGGTCACACAACCCAGAGCCACGTCACAGAAACCAAAGCCAGGTCAGAGAAATGAAAGCCGGTTCACATAAACCAAAGCCGGGTCACATAAACCAAAGCCGGGTCACAGAAACCAAAGTCGGGTCACAGAAACCAAAGCCGGGTCACACAAACCCAAGCTGGGTCACAGAACCCAAAGCCGGGTCACGGAAACCAAAGCTGGGTCATATAAACCAAAGCTGGGTCCCAGCAACCAAAGCCGGGTCACTGAAACCAAAGCCGGGTCACAGACACCAAAGCCGGGTCACAGCAACCAGATCGGGGCACGGAAACCAAAGCCGGGTCACAGAAACCCAAGGTCGGTCACAGAACCCAAAGCCGGGTCACGGAAACCAAAGCTGGGTCATATAAACCAAAGCTGGGTCCCAGCAACCAAAGCCGGGTCACTGAAACCAAAGCCGGGTCACAGACACCAAAGCCGGGTCACAGCAACCAGATCGGGGCACGGAAACCAAAGCCGGGTCACAGAAACCCAAGGTCGGTCACAGAACCCAAAGCCGGGTCACGGAAACCAAAGCTGGGTCATATAAACCAAAGCTGGGTCCCAGCAACCAAAGCCGGGTCACTGAAACCAAAGCCGGGTCACAGACACCAAAGCCGGGTCACAGCAACCAGATCGGGGCACGGAAACCAAAGCCGGGTCACAGAAACCCAAGGTCGGTCACAGAACCCAAAGCCGGGTCACGGAAACCAAAGCTGGGTCATATAAACCAAAGCTGGGTCCCAGCAACCAAAGCCGGGTCACTGAAACCAAAGCCGGGTCACAGACACCAAAGCCGGGTCACAGCAACCAGATCGGGGCACGGAAACCAAAGCCGGGTCACAGAAACCCAAGGTCGGTCACAGAACCCAAAGCCGGGTCACGGAAACCAAAGCTGGGTCATATAAACCAAAGCTGGGTCCCAGCAACCAAAGCCGGGTCACTGAAACCAAAGCCGGGTCACAGACACCAAAGCCGGGTCACAGCAACCAGATCGGGGCACGGAAACCAAAGCCGGGTCACAGAAACCCAAGGTCGGTCACAGAACCCAAAGCCGGGTCACGGAAACCAAAGCTGGGTCATATAAACCAAAGCTGGGTCCCAGCAACCAAAGCCGGGTCACTGAAACCAAAGCCGGGTCACAGACACCAAAGCCGGGTCACAGCAACCAGATCGGGGCACGGAAACCAAAGCCGGGTCACAGAAACCCAAGGTCGGTCACAGAACCCAAAGCCGGGTCACGGAAACCAAAGCTGGGTCATATAAACCAAAGCTGGGTCCCAGCAACCAAAGCCGGGTCACTGAAACCAAAGCCGGGTCACAGACACCAAAGCCGGGTCACAGCAACCAGATCGGGGCACGGAAACCAAAGCCGGGTCACAGAAACCCAAGGTCGGTCACAGAACCCAAAGCCGGGTCACGGAAACCAAAGCTGGGTCATATAAACCAAAGCTGGGTCCCAGCAACCAAAGCCGGGTCACTGAAACCAAAGCCGGGTCACAGACACCAAAGCCGGGTCACAGAAACCCAAGGTGGGTCACAGAACCCAAAGCCGGGTCACAGAAACCAAAGCTGGGTCATAGAAACCAAAGCTGGGTCCCAGAAACCAAAGCCGTGTCACTGAAACCAAAGCCGGGTCACAGAAACCAAATCCAGGTCACAGAAACCAAAACCGGGTCACAGAAACCAAAGCCAGGTCAACGAACCAAAGCCAGAGCTCAAAAACCAAAGCGCAGCCATAGAAACCAAAGCCGCGTCACAGAAACCAAAGCCGGGTCACAACAACCAAAGTCGGGTCACCGAAACCAAAGCCAGGTCACATAAACCAAAGCCAATTCAGAGAAACAACTCCTGAGTCACAGAAACCAAAGCCGGGTCACAACAACCAAAGTCGGGTCACCGAAACCAAAGCCAGGTCACATAAACCAAAGCCAATTCAGAGAAACAACTCCTGAGTCACAGAAACCAAAGCCGGGCCATAGAAACCAAAGGCGGGTCACACAAACCAAAGCCGGGACACAGAATCCAAAGCCGGTTCACAGAAACATAAGCCGGGTCACAGCAACCAGAACCTGGTCACATAAACAAACGCTGAGTCACGGAAAACAAAGCCGGTTCACAGAAAGCAAAGCCCGGTCACACAAACCAAAGCCGGGTCACAAAAACCAAAGCCATGTCTGAGAAACAAAATCCGGGTCACAGACACCAAAGCCGGGTCACAGAAACCAAAGTTGGGTCACTGAAACCAAAGCCGGGTCTCAGAAACCAAAGCCGGGTCACAGCAACCAGATCGGGTCACGGAAACCAAAGCCGGGTCACAAAAACAAAAGCCGAGTCACAGAGAACAAAGCCGGGTCACAGAAAGCAAAGCTGGGTCACACAAACCAGAGCCAGGTCACAGAAACCAAAGCCAGGTCAGAGAAATGAAAGCCGGTTCACATAAACCAAAGCCGGGTCACATAAACCAAAGCCGGGTCACAGCAACCAAAGTCGGGTCACAGAATTCAAAGCCGGGTCACAGAAACCCAAGGTGGGTCACAGAACCCAAAGCCGGGTCACAGAAACCAAAGCTGGGTCATAGAAACCAAAGCTGGGTCCCAGAAACCAAAGCCGTGTCACTGAAACCAAAGCCGGGTCACAGAAACCAAAGCCAGGTCACATAAACCAAAACCGGGTCACAGAAACCAAAGCCAGGTCAACGAACCAAAGCCGGAGCTCAAAACCCAAAGCGCAGCCATAGAAACCAAAGCCGGGTCACAGAAACCAAAGCCGGGTCACAACAACCAAAGTCGGGTCACCGAAACCAAAGCCAGGTCACATAAACCAAAGCCAATTCAGAGAAACAACTCCTGAGTCACAGAACCCAAAGCCGGGTCACAGAAAGCAAAGCCGGGTCACATAAACCCAGAGCCAGGTCGCAGAAACCAAAGCCAGGTCAGAGAAAGGAAAGCCGGTTCACATAAACCAAAGCCGGGTCACAGCAACCAGATCGGGTCACGGAACCCAAAGCCGGGTCACAGAAAGCAAAGCCGGGTCACATAAACCCAGAGCCAGGTCGCAGAAACCAAAGCCAGGTCAGAGAAAGGAAAGCCGGTTCACATAAACCAAAGCCGGGTCACAGCAACCAGATCGGGTCACGGAACCCAAAGCCGGGTCACAGAAAGCAAAGCCGGGTCACATAAACCCAGAGCCAGGTCGCAGAAACCAAAGCCAGGTCAGAGAAAGGAAAGCCGGTTCACATAAACCAAAGCCGGGTCACAGCAACCAGATCGGGTCACGGAACCCAAAGCCGGGTCACAGAAAGCAAAGCCGGGTCACATAAACCCAGAGCCAGGTCGCAGAAACCAAAGCCAGGTCAGAGAAAGGAAAGCCGGTTCACATAAACCAAAGCCGGGTCACAGCAACCAGATCGGGTCACGGAACCCAAAGCCGGGTCACAGAAAGCAAAGCCGGGTCACATAAACCCAGAGCCAGGTCGCAGAAACCAAAGCCAGGTCAGAGAAAGGAAAGCCGGTTCACATAAACCAAAGCCGGGTCACAGCAACCAGATCGGGTCACGGAACCCAAAGCCGGGTCACAGAAAGCAAAGCCGGGTCACATAAACCCAGAGCCAGGTCGCAGAAACCAAAGCCAGGTCAGAGAAAGGAAAGCCGGTTCACATAAACCAAAGCCGGGTCACAGCAACCAGATCGGGTCACGGAACCCAAAGCCGGGTCACAGAAAGCAAAGCCGGGTCACATAAACCCAGAGCCAGGTCGCAGAAACCAAAGCCAGGTCAGAGAAAGGAAAGCCGGTTCACATAAACCAAAGCCGGGTCACAGCAACCAGATCGGGTCACGGAACCCAAAGCCGGGTCACAGAAAGCAAAGCCGGGTCACATAAACCCAGAGCCAGGTCGCAGAAACCAAAGCCAGGTCAGAGAAAGGAAAGCCGGTTCACATAAACCAAAGCCGGGTCACAGCAACCAGATCGGGTCACGGAACCCAAAGCCGGGTCACAGAAAGCAAAGCCGGGTCACATAAACCCAGAGCCAGGTCGCAGAAACCAAAGCCAGGTCAGAGAAAGGAAAGCCGGTTCACATAAACCAAAGCCGGGTCACAGCAACCAGATCGGGTCACGGAACCCAAAGCCGGGTCACAGAAAGCAAAGCCGGGTCACATAAACCCAGAGCCAGGTCGCAGAAACCAAAGCCAGGTCAGAGAAAGGAAAGCCGGTTCACATAAACCAAAGCCGGGTCACAGCAACCAGATCGGGTCACGGAACCCAAAGCCGGGTCACAGAAAGCAAAGCCGGGTCACATAAACCCAGAGCCAGGTCGCAGAAACCAAAGCCAGGTCAGAGAAAGGAAAGCCGGTTCACATAAACCAAAGCCGGGTCACAGCAACCAGATCGGGTCACGGAACCCAAAGCCGGGTCACAGAAAGCAAAGCCGGGTCACATAAACCCAGAGCCAGGTCGCAGAAACCAAAGCCGGGTCACAGACACATAAGCCGGGTCACAGCAACCAGAACCTGGTCACAGAAACAAACGCTGAGTCACGGAAAACAAAGCCGGTTCACAGAAAGCAAAGCCTGGTCACACAAACCAAAGCCGGGTCACAAAATCCAAAGCCATGTCTGAGAAACGAAAGCCGGGTCACATAAACCAAAGCCGGGTCACACCAACCAAAGCCGGGTCACGAAAACCAGAGCCAGGTCACAGAAACAAAAGCCGAGTCACGGAGAACAAAGCCGGGTCACAGAAAGCAAAGCCGGTCACACAAACCAAAGCCAGGTCACAGAAACCAAAGCCAGGTTAGAGAAACAAAGGTCGGTTCACATCAACCAAAGCCGGGTCACATAAACCAAAGCCGGGTCACAGAAACCAAAGTCGGGTCACAGAAACCAAAGCCGGGTCACACAAAGCAAAGCCGGGTCACATAAACCAAAGCCGGGTCACACACAGCAAAGCTGGGTCATAGAAACCAAAGCTGGGTCCCATAAACCAAAGCCGTGTCACAGAAACCAAAGCTGGGTCACATAAACCATACCCCGGTCACAGAAACCAAAACTGGGTCACAGAAACCAAAGCCAGGTCAACGAACCAAAGCCGGAGCACATAAGCCAAAGCGCGGCCATAGAAACCAAAGCCGGATCACAGAAACCAACGCCGGGTCACAGAATCCAAAGCCGGATAACAGAAACATAAGCCGGGCTACAACAACAAAATCGAGGTAATAGAACCAAAGCCGGGTCACAGAAACCACAGCCAGGTCACAAAAACCAAAACGGGGTCATAGAAACCAAAGCTGGGTCATAGGAACCAATCTGGGTCACAGAAACCAAAGCCGGGTCCCAGAAACCAAAGCCGGGTCATTCAAACCAAGGCCGGGTCACAAAACCAAAGCCAGGTCATACAAACCAAAGCCGGGTCACGGAAACCAAAGCCGGGTCACAAAAACCAACGCCGGGTCACGGAGTCCAAAGCCGGGTCACATAAACCAAAGCCGGGTCACCGAAACCAAAGCCGGGTCACATAAACCAAAGCCGGGTCACATAAACCAGAGCCGGGTCACATAAACTAAAGCCGGGTCACAGAAACCAAAAGCCGGGTCACATAAACCAAAGCCGGGTCACCGAAACCAAAGCCGGGTCGCAGAAACCAAAGCCATGTCACAAAACCAAAGCCAGGTCACAGAAACCAAAGCCGGGTCACAGAAACCAAAGCTGGGTCACTGAAACCAAAGCCGGGTCACAGAAACCAAAGCTGGGTCACTGAAACCAAAGCCGGGTCACAGAAACCAAAGCTGGGTCACTGAAACCAAAGCCGGGTCACAGAAACCAAAGCTGGGTCACTGAAACCAAAGCCGGGTCACAGAAACCAAAGCTGGGTCACTGAAACCAAAGCCGGGTCACAGAAACCAAAGCTGGGTCACTGAAACCAAAGCCGGGTCACAGAAACCAAAGCTGGGTCACTGAAACCAAAGCCGGGTCACAGAAACCAAAGCTGGGTCACTGAAACCAAAGCCGGGTCACAGAAACCAAAGCTGGGTCACTGAAACCAAAGCCGGGTCACAGAAACCAAAGCTGGGTCACTGAAACCAAAGCCGGGTCACAGAAACCAAAGCTGGGTCACTGAAACCAAAGCCGGGTCACAGAAACCAAAGCCGGGACACAGAATCCAAAGCCGGTTCACAGAAACATAAGCCGGGTCACAGCAACCAGAACCTGGTCACAGAAACAAACGCTGAGTCACGGAAAACAAAGCCGGTTCACAGAAAGCAAAGCCTGGTCACACAAAACAAAGCCGGGTCACAAAAACCAAAGCCATGTCTGAGAAATAAAATCCGGGTCACAGACACCAAAGCCGGGTCACAGAAACCAAAGTTGGGTCACTGAAACCAAAGCCGGGTCACAGAAACCAAAGCCGGGTCACAGCAACCAGATCGGGTCACGGAAACCAAAGCCGGGTCACAGAAACCAAAGCCGGGTCACAGCAACCAGATCGGGTCACGGAAACCAAAGCCGGGTCACAAAAACAAAAGCCGAGTCACAGAGAACAAAGCCGGGTCACAGAAAGCAAAGCCAGGTCACACAAACAAGAGCCAGGCCACAGAAACCAAAGCCAGGTCAGAGAAATGAAAGCCGGTTCACATAAACCAAAGCCGGGTCACATAAACCAAAGCCGGGTCACAGAACCCAAAGTCGGGTCACAGAATTCAAAGCCGGGTCACAGAAACCCAAGGTGGGTCACAGAACCCAAAGCCGGGTCACAGAAACCAAAGCTGGGTCATAGAAACCAAAGCTGGGTCCCAGAAACCAAAGACGTGTCACTGAAACCAAAGCCGGGTCACAGAAACCAAAGCCAGGTCACAGAAACCAAAACCGGGTCACAGAAACCAAAGCCGGGTCAACGAACCAAAGCCGGAGCTAAAAAACCAAAGCGCAGCCATAGAAACCAAAGCCGGGTCACAGAAACCAAAGCCGGGTCACAGAATCCAAAGCCGGATCATAGAAACATAAACCGGGTCACAGCAACCAAAGCCAGGTCACAGAACCAAAGCCGGGTCAGAGAAACCAAAGCCAGGTCACAAAAACCAAAGCGGGTTCAAAGAAACCAAAGCGGGTTCATAGAAACCAAAGCCGGGTCATAGAAACCAAAGCCGGGTCACGGAAACCAAAGCCGGGTCCCAGAAACCAAAGCCGGGTCATTAAAACCGAAGCCGGGTCACAAAACCAAAGCTGGGTCATAGAAACCAAAGCCGGGTCACGGAAACCAAAGCCGGGTCACAGAAACCAACGCCAGGTCACAGAAACCAAAGCCAGGTCACATAAACCAAAGCCGGGTCACAAAACCCAAAGCAGGGTCACAGAAACCAAAACCGGCCACAGAAACCAAAGCTGGGTCACATAAACAAAAGCCGAGTAACGGAAAACAAAGCCGGCTCACAGAAAGCAAAGCCGGGTCACACAAACCAAAGCCGGGTCACAGAAACCAAAGCTGGGTCAGAGAAACGAATGCCAGGTCACAGAAACAAAAGCCGGGTGACAGAAACCAAAGCCGGGTCACAGAAACCAAAGTCGAGTCACAGAAACCAAAGCCGGGTCAGAGAAACCAAAGCCGGGTCACGGAAACCAAAGCGGGGTCACATAAACCAAAGCCGTCTCACATAAACCAAAGCCGGGTCAAAGAAACCAAAGCCGGATCACAGAAACCAAAACCGGGTCACAGAAACCAGAGCTAGGTCAACGAACCAAAGCCGGAGCACATAAACCAAAGCCCGGTCATAGAAAGCAAAGCCGGGTCACAGAATCCAAAGCCGGACCACAGAAACATAAGCTGGGTCACAGCAACCAAAGCCAGGTCACAGCACCAAAGCCGGGTCACAGAAACCAAATCCAGGTCACAGAAACCAAAGCGGGGTCATGGAAACCAAAGCCGGGTCACAAAAACCAAAGCCCGGACACAGAAATCAAAGCTGGGTCCTAGAAACCAAATCCGGGTCTTTAAAACCAAAGCCGGGTCACACAACCAAAGCCCGGTCATAGAAACCAAAGCCGGGTCACAATAACCAAAGCCGGGACACAGAAACCGAAGCCGGGTCACAGAAACCAAAGCCAGGTCACAGAAACCAAAGCCGGGTCACAGAAACCAAACCCGGGGCACAGTAACCAAAGTTATAGAAACCAGAGCGGGGTCACAAAAACTAAAGTCGGGTCACGGAAACCAAAGCCGGTTCAGAGAAACCAAAGCCGGGGCACATAAACCAAAGCCGGGTCACAGAAACCAGAGCCGGGTCACATTAACCAAAGCCGGGTCACCGAACCCAAAAGCTGGGTCACAGAAACCAAAGCTGGGTCACAGAAACCAAAGCCGGGTCACATAAAGAAAACCCAGGTCACAGAAACCACAGCCGTGTCACAGAAACCAAAGCCGGGTCACAGAAACCAGAGCCGGCCATAGAAACCAAAGCTCGATCACATAAACAAAAGCCAAGTCACGGAAAACAAAGTCGGTTCACATAAAGCAAAGCCAGGTCACACTAACCAAAGCCGCATCACAGAAACCATAGCCAGGTCAAAGAAACAAAAGCCGGGCCACAGAAACCAAAGCCGGGTCACATAAACCAAAGCCGGGTCATTGAACCAAAGTCGGGACACTGAAACCAAAAGCCGGGTCACAAAAACCAAAGCCAAGTCACAGAAACCAAAGCTAGGTCACAGCAACCAAAGCCGGGCCATAGAAACCAAAGCCGGGTCACAGAAACCAAAGACGGGTCACAAAAACCAAAGCCAGGTCACAGAAACCAAAGCCGGGTCACAGAAACCAAAGCCGGGTCACAGAAACAAAAGCCGAGTCACGGAAAACAAAGCCGGTTCACATAAGGAAAGCTGGATCACACAAACCAAAGCCGGGTTACAGAAACCAAAGCCATGTCTAAGAAACCAAAGCCGGGTCACTGAAACCAAAGCCGGGTCACAGAAACCAAAGCTGGGTCACAGAAACTAAAGCCGGGTAACATAAACCAAAGCCGGGTCATTGAAACCAAAGTCCGGTCACAGAGACCAAAGCCGGGTCACGGCAACCAAAGCCGGGTCACAGAAACCAAAACCAGGTCACAAAAACAAAAGCCGAGTCACAGAAAAACAAAGCCTGGTCACAGAAAGAAAAGCCAGGTCACACAAACCAAAGCCGGGTCACAGAAACCAAAGCCAGGTCAGAGAAACAAAACCCGGTTCACAGAAACTGAAGCCAGGTCAGAGAAACCAAAGCTGGGTCACAGAAACCAAAGTTGGGTCAAAGAAACCAAAGCCGGGTCGTAGAAACCAAAGCCGGGTCACCAAAACCAAAGCCGGGTCACTGAAACCAAAGCCGGCTCATATAAACCAAAGACGAGTCAGATAAACCAATGCCGTGTCACAGAAACCAAAGCCGGGTCACCGAAACCAAAGCCGGATCACATAAACCAGAACCGGGTCACAGAAACCAAAGCCGGGTCAATGAAGCAAAGTCAGAGCACCATAGATGCATCTTAGTTGCGCCCTAGTTGCGCCCTAGTTGCGCCCTAGTTGCGCCCTAGATGTGCCATAGTTGCGCCCCAGTTGCGCCCTAGTTACGCCCTAGTTGCACCCTAGTTGCGCCCTAGTTGCACCTTAGTTGCGCCCTAGTTCCGCCCTAGTTGCGCCCTAGTGAGCCCTAGTTTCGTCCTAGTTGCGCACTAGTTGCACCCTACTTGCGCCCTACTTGCGCCATACTTGCGCCCTACTTGCGCCTCAGTTGGGCACTAGCTACGCCCTAGTTGTACCCTAGTTGCGCCCTAGTTGCGTCCTACTTGTGCCCTACTTGCGCCCTAGTTACACATTAGTTGCGCCCTAGTTGCACCATAGTTGTGCCTTAGTTGCGCCCTAGTTGCACCCTAGTTGCGCCTTAGTTGCGCCCTAATTGTGCCATAGTTACGCCCTAGTTGCGCCCTAATTGCGCCCTAGTTGCACCCTATTTTTGCCCTTGTTGCGCATTAGTTGTGCCCTAGTTGCACCCTACTTGCACCCTACTTGCGCCCTAGTTGCCCCCTACTTGCACCCTACTTGCGTCTTAGTTGCACCCTATTTGCGCCCTAGTTGCGCCTCAGTTTGGCACTAGCTATGCCCGAGTTGTACCCTTTTTGCGCCCTAGATGCGTCCTACTTGTGCCCTATTTAGCTCTAGTTGCGCCTTATTTGCGCCCTAGTTGCGCCCTACTTGCGCCCTAGTTGCGCCCTAGTTGCGCCCTAGTTGCGCCCTAGTTGCACCCTAGTAGCGCCCTAGTTGCGCCTTAGTTGCGCCCTAATTGCGCACAATTTGCGCCCTATTTGCGTCATAGTTGCCCCCAGTTGCGCCCTAATTGTGCCCTAGTTGCGTCCTAGTTGCGCCCTGGTTGCGTCCTAGTTGCGCCCAAGTCGCGCCCTAGTCGCACCCTAGTTGCGCCCTAGTTGCGCCCTAGTTGCGCACTAGTTGTACCCTAGTTGCGCCCTAGTTGCGCCCTAGTTGTGCCATGATTGTGCCCTTGTTACACCTAGTTGCACCCTAGTTGCGGCCTAGTTGCCCCCAGTTGCGCCCTAGTTGCGTCCTGGTTGCACCCTAGTTGCACCCTAGTTACGCCCTACTTGCACCCTACTTGCACCCTTCTTGCGCCCTAGTTGTGCCTTAGTTGGGCACTAGCTACGCCCTAGTTGTGCCCTTGTTGCACCCTAGTTGTGTCCTACTTGTGTCCTACTTGCACGCTAGGTGCGCCTTAGTTGCACCTTAGTTGCGCCCAACCTGCACACTAGTTGCACCCTAGTTGCGCCCTAGTTTCGCACTTGTTGTGCCCTAGTTGCGCCCTGGTTGCACCCTGGTTGCGCCCCAGTTACGCCCTAGTTGCGTCATAGTTGCACCCTAGTTGTGCCATAGTTGCGCCCTAGTCGCGACCTAGTTGCGTCCTTGCTGTGCCCAAATTGTGTCCTAGTTGCGCCCTAGTTGCACCCTAGTTGCGCCCTAGTTGCATCCTAGTTGTGCCCTACTTGCGCCCTATTCGTACCCTTGTTGCACCCTTGTTACGCCCTCGTTGTGCCCTAGTTGCGCCCCCGTTGCCCCCTTGTTGCACCCTAGTTACGCCCTAGTTGCGCTCTAGTTGCCCCTTAGTTGCATCCTAGTTGCGCCCTAGTTGCGCCCTAGTTGCGCTCTAGTTGCGTCCTAGTTGCGCCCTAGTTGCTCCCTAGTTGCACCCTAGTTGCGCCCTAGTTGCGCCCCACTTGCGCCCTAGTTGCGCCCTTGTTGCGCATTAGTTGTGCCCTAGTTGCACCCTACTTACACCCTACTTGCGCCCTAATTGCCCCTTACTTGCACCCTAGTTGCGTCTTAGTTTCGCCCCAGTTGCGCCCTAGTTGCGCCTCAGTTGGGCACTAGCTATGCCCGAGTTGTACCCTACTTGTGCCCTATATGCGTCCTACTTGTGCCCTATTTGCGCCCTAGTTGCGCCTGAGTTGCACCCTAGTTGCGCCCTACTGGCGCCCTAGTTGCGCCCTAGTTGCGCCATAGTTGCGCCCTAGTAGCGCACTAGTTGCACCTTAGTTGCGCCCTAGTTGTGCCCAATTTGCGCCCTAGAAGCGTCCTAGTTGCCCCCAGTTGCGTCCTAATTGCGCCCTAGTTGCGTCCTAGTTGCGTCCTGGTTGTGTCCTAGTTGCGCCCAAGTCGCACCCTAGTCGCGCCCAAGTTTCGCCCTAGTTGCACCCTAGTTTTGCCCTAGTTGCGCCCTAGTTGCGCCCTGGTTGTGCCCTTGTTACACCTAGTTGCGCCCTAGTTGCGCCCAAGTTGCCCCCAGTTGCGTCCTAGTTGCGCCCTAGTAACACCCTAGTTGCACCCTAGTTGCGCCCTACTTGCGCCCTACTTGCACCCTTCTTGCGCCCTAGTTGTGCCTTAGTTGGGCTCTAGCTACGCCCTAGTTGTGCCCTAGTTGCACCCTAGTTGTGTCCTTCTTGTGTCCTACTTGCACGCTAGTTGCGCCTTAGTTGCACCTTAGTTGCGCCTAACCTGCACACTAGTTGCACCCTAGTTGTACCCTAGTTTTGCACTTGTTGTGCCCTAGTTGCGCCCTGGTTGTACCCTGGTTGCGCCCCAGTTACGCTCTAGTTGTGTCCTAGTTGCGCCCTAGTTGTGCCATAGTTGCACCCTAGTTGCGACCTAGTTGCGTCCTAGTTACGCCCAAGTTGTCCCCTAGTTGCGCCCTTAGTTTCGTCTTACTTACGCCGTAGTTGCGCCTTAGTTGCGCCCTAGTTGCGCCCAACTTGCAGACTAGTTGTTTCCTAGTTGCGCCCTAGTTGCGGCCTAGTTGTGCCCTAGTTGCACCCTAGTTTCACCCTAGTTGCGCCATAGCTGCGCCCTCGTTGCGCCCTGGTTGCGCCCTAGATGCACCCTAGTTGTGCCCTAGTTGCGCCCTACTTGCGCCCTAGTTGCCCCCTGTTGTGCCCTAATTGCACCCTAGTTGCACCCTAGTTGCACCCTAGTTGCGCTCTAGTTGTACCCTAGTTGTGCCCTAGTTGCGCCCTAGTTGTGCCTTAGTTGCGCCCTAGTTGCGCCCTAGTTGCGCCCTAGTTGTGCCACAATTACACCCTAGTTGCGCCCAGTTGCGCCCTAGTTGCGCCCTTGTTGCGCCTTAGTTGTGCCCCAGCTGCGCAGTACTTGCACCCTACTTGCGCCCTAGTTGCGCCCTTCTTGCATCCTAGATGCGTCTTAGTTGCGCCCTATTTGCGCCCTATTTGTGCCCTTCTTGTACCCTTGTTGCACCCTACTTACACCCTATTGGCGCCCTATTTGCGCCCTGGTTGCGCCTCAGTTGGGCACTAGCTACGCCCTCATTGTGCCCTAGATGCGCCCTAGTTGCATCTTACATGCGGCCTACTTGCGTCCTAGTTGCACCCTAGTTGCGCCCTACTTGCACCCTAGTTGCGCCTCAGTTGGGGACTAGCTATGCCCTAGTTGTACCCTAGATGTACCCTAGTTGCGTCCTACTTGTACCCTATTTGTGCCCTAGTTGCGCCCTAGTTGTGCCCTAGTTGCGCCTTAGTTGCACCCTAGTTACGCCCTAGTTGTGCCATAGTTGCGCCCTAGTTGCGTCCTAGTTGTGCCCTATTTGTGCCCTAGTTGCACCATAGTTGCGCCCAAGCCGCGCCCTTGTCGCGCCCCACTTGCACCCTAGTTGTGCCCTAGTTGTGCCCTAGTTGCGCTCTAGCTGCGCCTTAGTTGCACCCTAGTTACCTGTAGTTGCGCTCTAATTTCAACCTAGTTGCGCCCTAGTTGCGCCTTAGTTGTGACCTAGTTGCGCCCTAGTTGCGCCCAAGTCGGGCCCTATTCGCGCCCTAGTCGCGTCCTAGTTGCGCCCTAATTGCGCCCTTGTTGCGCCCTAGTTGCGCCCTAGTTGTGCCCTAGTTGCGCCCTAGCTGCACCCAAATCGTGCCCTAGTCGCGTCCTAGTCGCGCCCTAGTTGCGCCCTAGTTCCACACTAGTTGCACCCTAGTTGCGCCCTAGTTGTGCCCTAGTTGTGACCTTGTTGCGTCCTAGTTGCGCTCTAGTTACCCCCTAGTTGCGCCCTAGTTGTTCCCGGGCGCCCTAGTTGCGCCCTAGCTGCGCCCTACTTGCACCCTTGTTGCACCCTAGTTACGCACTAGTTGCGCCCTAGTTTCTTCCTAGTTACGCCCTAGTTGCGCCTTAGTTGCGCCCTACTTGCGCCCTACTGGCGCCTACTTGCGCCCTAGTTGCGCCCCAACTGGGTACTAGCTATGCCCTAGTTGTCCCCAAGTTGCGCCCTTAGTTGCGTCTTACTTACTCCCTAGTTGGGCCCAACTTGCAGACTAGTTGTACCCTTGTTGCGCCCTAGTTGCGCCCTAGTTGCGCCCTAGTTGGACCCTAGTTGCGTCCTAGTTGCGCCCTAGTTGCACCCTCGTTGCGCCCTTGTTACGCCCTGGTTGCACCCTAGTTGTGCCCTAGTTGCGCCCTAGTTCCGCTCTAGTTGCCCCCAGTTGCGCCCTAATTGCTACCTAGTTGCACCCTAGTTGCGCTCTAGTTGCACCTTAGTTGTGCCCTAGTTGCGCCCTAGTTACGCCTTAGTTGCACCCTAGTTGCGCCCTGCTTGCACCCTAGTTGTGCCCTAATTACGCCCTAGTTGCGCCTAGTTGAGCCTTATTGGTGCCCTTGTTGAGCCTTAGTTGCGCCAAAGCTGCGCCCTACTTGCGCCCTACTTGCGCCCTGGTTGCGCCCTTCTTGCATCCTAGTTGCGTCTTTGTTGCCCCCTTGTTGCGCCCTAGTTGCGCCCTTCTTGCGCCCTTATTGCACCCTACTTACACCATATTGGCGCCCTACTTGCGCCCTAGTTGCGCCTCGGTTGGACACTAGCTACGCCCTAATTGTGCCCTAGATGCGCCCTATTTGCATTTTACGTGCGCTCTACTTGCGCCCTTGTTGCACCCTACTTGCACCCTTGTTGCGCCCTAGTTGCGCCCTAGTTGCATCCTAGTTGCCCCCTACTTGCGCCCTCGCTGGGCACAAGTTGCAACATTCTTGCGCCCTACTTGCATCCTACTTGCCCTAATTGCGCCTCAGTTGGGGACTAGCTACGCCCTCGTTGTACCCTAGTTGCACCATAGTTGCGTCCTACTTGTACCCTATTTGTGCCCTAGTTGCACCGTAGTTGCGCCCTAGTTGCGCCCTAGTTGCACCCTAGTTGCGCCCTAGTTGCGCCCTAGTTGATCCCTAGTTGCAGCTCAGTTGCGCCCTAGTTGCGCCCTTGTTGCGCCCTCGTTGCGCCCTTGTTGCGCCCTAGTTGCGCCCTCATTGCGCCCTTCTTGCGCCCTATTTACGCCCTAGTTGCGCTCTATTTGCGCCCTAGTTGCGTCCTAGTTGCGCCATAGTAGCGTCCTAGTTGCGCTCTAGTTGTGCCCTAATTGCGCCCTAGTTGTGCCCTAGTTGCGCCCTAGTTGCACCCTAGTTGTGCCCTAGTTGCACCCTTGTTGCCCCTTAATTGTGCCCCTGTTGCAACCTACTTGCACCCTCCTTGCACCCTAGTTGCACCCTACTTGCAGCCTAGTTGCCTCTTAGTTGTGCCCTAGTTGCACCCTAGTTGCACCTCAGTTGGGCACTAGCTATGCCCTAGTTGTACCCTACTTGCGCCCAATATGCGTCCTACTTGTGCCCTATTTGCGCCCTATTTGCGCCTTAGTTGCGCCCTAGTTGCGCCCTAGTTGCGCCCTAGTTGCGCCCTAGTTGCGCCATAGTTGCGCCCTAGTTGCGCCATAGTTGCGCCTCAATTGCGCCTTAGTTGCGCCCTAGTTGCGCCCTTGTTGTGACCTAGTTCCCCCAGTTGCGCCCTAATTGCGCCCTAGTTGCGTCCTAGTTGCGCCCTAGTTGCGTCCTAGTTGCTCCCAAGTTGCGCCCTTGTCGTGCCCTAGTCGCGACCTAGTTGCGCCCACATACTTACACACACATATACACACTTACACGCACTTATATGCACTTACACATACTTACACGCACTTACATGCACTTACACGTACTTACACGCACTTCCACGTACTTGCACATACTTACACGCACGTACACGCACTTACACGCACTTATACACACATACAAACACTTACACGTACTTATACGCACTTACACACACTTATACGTACTTATATACACTTATACATACTTACACGCACTTACATGCGCTTACACGTACTTACACGCACTCACACGCACTTACACGCACTTACACGCACTTACATGCACTTACATGCACTTACACGCACTTACACGTACTTACACGCACTTACACGTACTTACACACACTTACACCCACCTACACACTCTTACACGCACTTACATGCACTCATACGCACTTACACGCACTTAATTGCACATATAGACACTTACTCGTACTTAGACCCACTTACATAAACTTACACACACTTACACCCACTTACACGCACTTACACGCACTTATACGCACTTACACACACTTACACACAGTTACACATACTTACACGTAGTTACACACACTTACACACACTTACACACACTTCATGCACTTACATGCACCTACAAGTACATACACTCACTGACGCACACTTACACACACGTACACGCATTTACACGCACTTACACAAACCTACACGCACTTACACCCACTTACACGCACTTACACATACTTACACGTACTTACACATACTTACACGCACTTACACGCACTTACACGCACTTACACGCACTTCCACAGACTTACACGTACTTAGACACACTTACATGCACTTACATGCAGTTACATGTACATACATGCACTTATACATACTTATAGGCACGTACATGTAGTTACACGCAGTTACATGCACTTGCACGCACTTATACGCACTTACAGGTACTTATACGCACTTATACGTAAGTATACACACTTACACGCACTTACACGCACCTACATGCACTTACACACAGTTACACACACTTACATGCATTTACACGTACTTACATGCACTTACACGCACTTACACGCACTTACATGCACTTACACGTACTTATACGCACTTACACCCACTTACGCGCACTTACACACACTTACACACACTTACACACACTTACACGCACTTATACACACTTACACGCATTTACACGCACCTGCATACACTTACACACACTTACACGCATTTACACATACTTATACGCAGTTAACTTCACTTACACGTACTTACACATACTTACACAAATTTACACGCATTTATACGCAATTACACACACTTACACGCACTTGCACGAACTTACATGCACTTACACTCACTTACACGTACTTACACTCACTTACAAACACTTTCACACAGTAACACGCACTAAAACAAACACACACATACACTTATACGCACTTACACGTACTTACACGCACTTTCATGCACTTACATGCACTTACACATACTTACACACACTTACACCCACTTACACGCACTTACATGCACTTACACACGCTTACATGCACTTACACGCACTTTCAAATACTCACACCTACTTACACACACTTACACATACTTACACATACTTATACGTACTTACATGCACTTACACGTACTTACATGTACTTACATGCACTTACATGCACTTACATGTACTTACACACACTTACACGTACTTACACATACTTACACGCACTTACATGTATTTACACGCACTTAAACGCACTTACACACACTTACACACACTTACACGCACTTACACATACTTACACGCACTTATACATACTTACACGCACTTACACATACTTACACACACTTGCACGCAGTTACACACACTTACTCACACTTACACGTTCTTACACATACGTACACGTACTCACACGTACTTCCATGCACTTACATGCAATTGCACACATTTACATGTACTTACACGCACTTGCTCACACTTACACCTACAAATACACACTTACACGCACTTACATATTGTTACATGCACATACACGCACTTATACGCACTTACACACACTTACACACACTTAAACACAGTTCGACGCAGCTACATACACTTATACACACTTACATGTACTTACATGTACTCATACGTACTTACACACACTTACACATACTTACACGCACTTACATACACTTACATGCACTTACACGTACTTACACACACTTACACGTACTTACACACACTTAAACGTACTTACATGGACTTACACATACTTATATGCACTTACATTCACTTATACACACGTATACACACTTGCACACACTTACATGTACTTACACGTACTTACATGCACTGACACGTACTTATAAGCACTTATACGCACATACATATGCTTAAACACACTTACATGCACTTACACGTACTTACACGCACTTGCACGCACTTACACGCACTCACATACACTTAGACGTACTTATACGCAATTACACGCACTTACACGCACTTACACATACTTATAGGTACTTACAAGGACTTGCACACATTTACACACACTTACACGCATTTAAACACACTTATACACACTTACACGCAATTACACGCACTTGCAAGCACTTACAAGAGCTTACACGCACTTACACGCACTTACATGCACTTACGTACACTTACATGCACTTACACGTACTTACACTCAAATACACACACTTATACGCACTTACACATACTTACACACACTTACACGCACTTGCACGCACTTGCACACACTTGCACGTACTTACATGCACTTACACATACTCACACGCACTTATACCCAGTTAATTGCACTTACACACACTTAAACGCACTTACCCGAACTGACACGTACATACACGCACTTACACGTACTTACACGCACTTACAAATACTTACACGCAATTACACACACCTACACGCACTTACACGTACTTGCACGTACTTACACACACTTACACGCACTTACATGCACTTACACGTACGTACATGCAGTTAGGCATACTTACGCATGGTTACACGCAGTTACACACAATTACACACACTTACACGTACTTACACGCACATACACACACTTACAAGCACTTATACGCACTTACACATACTTAAACATACTTACACACACTTACATGCACTTAAACGTACTTTCACGTAGTTACACGCACTTACACGCACTTATAGGTACTTACACAAACTTACACGTACTTACACGCACATACACACACTTACACGCACTTACACGCACTTAAACACACTTACATATACTTATACATACTTACACCCCATTATACGCACTCACACGCACTCACACGCACTTACACGCACTTAAACACACTTTCAGGCACTTACACGTACTTACAAGCACTTACAAATACCTACACACAATTACACGCACTTACACACACTTACATGCACTTATACGCAGTTACACGAACTTACATGCACTTACACACACTTACACGTACTTACACGCACTTACAAACACTTACACACAGTAACACGCACTAAAACAAACACACACACATACTTACACGTACTTACATGCACTTACACACACTTACATGCACTCACATGCACTTACACATACTTGCACGCACTTACATGCACTTACACACACTAACACGTACTTACACGTACTTACGAAAACTCACACGTACTTACACACACATACTTGCACTGACACACACTTACACGCACTTACATGCACTTACACGTACTTACACGCACTTACATGCACTTACACACACTTACACGCACTTACACACACTTACACGCACTTACACACACTTACACGCACTTACATGCACTAACATGCACTTACACGCACATATACATACTTACACGCAATTGCACACACTTACACGTACTAACACACTCTTACACGCACTTACACGTACTTACACGTAGTTAATTACACATACAGATACATACACAAACTTATACGAACTAACACGTACTTACACACACTTACATGTACTTACACGCACTTACAAATACTTACATGCACTTACACGTACTTACACGTACATACACGCACTTACACACACTTACACAGACTTACACGCACTTACACGTACTTACATATACTTACACGTAGTTACACGCACTTACACAAAGTTACATGCACTTACACGCACTTACACATACTGACACACACTTACAAGCATTTACACACACTTACACATACTTACACACACTTATACGTACTTACATGCACTTATACACACTTACACGCAGTTACACACACTTACACGCACTTACACGCACTTACACATACTTACACACACTTTCACGCACTTACACACACTTACACGTACTTACACACACTTACACGCACTTACATGTACTTACACATACTTACACTTACTTATACACACATACACGCGCTTACATGCACATACACATACTTATACACACTTACACCCACTTACACGCAGTTATACGCAGTTACA
>SZWC01000002.1:1226994-1244324 GCA_023375785.1 Penium margaritaceum | reverse complement strand
ACGTACTTACATGCACTTATACACACTTACACGCAGTTACACACACTTACACGCACTTACACGCACTTACACATACTTACACACACTTTCACGCACTTACACACACTTACACGTACTTACACACACTTACACGCACTTACATGTACTTACACATACTTACACTTACTTATACACACATACACGCGCTTACATGCACATACACATACTTATACACACTTACACCCACTTACACGCAGTTATACGCAGTTACACGCTGGTATACGCACTTACACACACTTACACGTACTTACACGTACTTATACGAGCTTACACGTACTTAGACGCACTTACGCGCACTCATATGCACTTACATGTACTTACACGCACTTACACGTAGTTACACACACTTACACGTACTTACACATACTGACACACACTTACATGCACTTACACGCACTGATACATATGTATACACACTTACACGCACTTACACGTACTTATACGCACGTATACACACTTACACATACTTACACGCACTTACACGCACTTACACATACTTACACGCACTTACATGCACTTACACGTACTTACATGCATTGACACGCACTTACACGTACCTACATGTACTTACACACACCTACAAGCACTTGCACACACTTACACGTACTTACACGCACTTATACACACGAACAAATTACACGCACTTACAAGCACTTACAAGAACTTACAAACACGTACACGCACTTTCGTGCACTTAGACTAACTTACACGCACTTACACGCACTTACACGCACTTGCACACACTTACACGCACTTACACGCACTTACACGCACTTACACGCACTTACACGCAGCTAATTGCACTTACACGCACTTACACGTATCTTAACAAACTTACACGCACTTACACGCACATACACGTACTTACACGTACTTACACATAGTTACATGCAGTTACACACAGTTGCACGCACTTACACACACTTATAGGCACTTATACGCACTTACATGCACTTACACACACTTACACCCACTTACATGCACTTATATGCAGTTACACGTACTTATACGCACTTAGACGCACTTACACGTACTTACAAGCACTAACACGCACTTACACGTACGTACACTCACTTACACGCACTTACACGCACTTGCATGCACTTACAATCACTTCTACACACTTATACGCACTTACATATACTTACATGCACTTGCACCCAATTACACGTACTTATACGCACTTACATACACATACACGCACTTACACTTACTTACCCGCACTTACACGCACTTACACGCAGTTACACACACTTACACACACTTACACGTACTTACACGCACTTACACACACACTTACATGCACTTACACGTACTTGCATGCACTTTCAATTACTGACACAAACATACACGCACTTACGTGTACTTACACTCACTTACTCGCTTTTACATGCAATAACATGTACGTACGAGCACTTACACA
Source organism: Penium margaritaceum (assembly GCA_023375785.1). NCBI lineage: Eukaryota > Viridiplantae > Streptophyta > Zygnematophyceae > Desmidiales > Peniaceae > Penium > Penium margaritaceum. The sequence continues at coordinate 1,242,862 of SZWC01000002.1, read as the reverse complement.
CACTTACACGCACTTACACGTACTTACACGTACTGACACAGTGTTCCACGTACTTACACGCACTTACACGCACTTCCACGCACATACACACACTTGCACGTACTTGTATTCACTTACATATACTTATACTTACGTATACACACTTACACGCACTTACACGCACTTATACATACTGACATGCACTTACACGTTCTTATACATACTTACATGCTCTTACACGCAATTACGTGCACTTACACGCACTTTAACGCACTTACACATACGTACAGACACTTAGAAGAACTTACATGTACTTACACCCACTTACACGCAGTTACACGCACTTACACATACTTACACGCACTTACACAAACTTACACGCACTTACACGCACCTACATGCACTTACACACACTTACACACTCGTAAATGCACTTACACGCACTTACACATACTTACACGCACTTACACACACTTACACGCACTTACACATGCTTACATGCACTTACATGCACTTACACATACTTACACACAATTATACGCACTTACATGCACTTACACACACTTACACGCACGTACACGCACTTACACGTACTTACACGCATTTACGCAATTACACGCACTTACATGCACTTACACGCACTTACACGCACTTACACGCACTTACATGCACTTACACGTACTTACACAAACTTACACACACTTACACGCACTTATACACACTTACACGTACTTATACGCACTTACACGCACTTACATGTACTTGTACACACTTACACGTACTCGCACGCACTTACACGCACTTACACGCACTTACACGCACTTACACGCAGTTAATTGTACTTACACGCACTTACACGTACTTGTACATACTTACACCCACTTACAAACACTTACATATTCTTACACGTAATTACACACACTTACATTCACTTACACGCACTAACATGCACTTGCACGTACTTACACACACGCACACACACTGACACACATCTACACGCATTTACACATACTTACATGCACTTACACACACTTGCACACACTTACACGTACTTACACGTACTTACATGCACTTACATGCACTTACATATACTTCCACGCACTTGCACACACTTACACGCAGTAATACGCACTTACGTACAGTTACACGCACTTACACGTACTTACACGCTCATACACGCACTTACAAGCACTTACACGCACTTACACACACTTACACACACTTACATGTACTTACACGTACTTACACGTAGTTACACGCACTTACACACACTTATAGGCACTTACACACACTTACACGCACTTACACATACTTACACACACTTACACGCACTTACACGCATTTACACACACTTACATATACTTACACACACTTATATCCAATTGCACGTACTTATTCGCACTCACACGCACTTACACATACTAAAACGCACTTATATGCACTTGCACGTACTTATAAGTACCTACAAATACCTACACACAATTACACACACTTACACGCACTTACACACACCTACACGCACTTACACGAACTTACATGTACATACACGCACTTACACATACTTACACGCACTTATAAACACTTACACACAGTAACACGCACTAAAATAAACACACACACATACGTACATACACTTACACGCACTTACACACACTTACATGCACTTACATGTACTTACACGTATTTACACGCACTTACACGCACTTAGACGCACTTACAAGCACTTACACGTACTTATATAAACTTACAGGCACTTACACGTACTTACACGCACTTACATGCACTAGCACACACTTATACACACTTACAAACTCTTTCACGTACTTACACACACTTACACACTATAATTGCACTTACAAACACATACACAAACGTATACGCACTTACACGTACTTACACGCACTTACACGTACTTGAATGCACTTACAAACACTTACATGCACTTACACGTACGTATACGCACATACACGCACTTACACACACTTACACACACTTACACGCACTTACATGTATTTATATATACTTACACATAGTTACACGCACTTACACGCACTGACATGCACTTATACATACTTACATGCACTTACACACACTTATACGCAGTTACACACACTTATACACACTTACACACACTTACACGTACTTACACGCAGTTACACGCACTTACACACACTTACACGCACTTACACGTACTTACACGCACTTACATGCACTTATAGATATTTACACGTACTTATACACACTTACACGCACTTACATATAGTTACATGCACATACACGTACTTATACGTACTTACACACACTAACACGTAGTTACACGCAATTACACATGATTACACGCACTTACACACACTTGCATGTACTTACACGTACTTATACGCACTTACACACACTTACACACAATTACACGCACTTACACAAACTTATATGCACTTACATGCACTTACATGCACTTGCACACAGTTACACACACTTACACGTACTTACACGCACTTACACACACTTACATGTACTTATACGTACTTATACGTATGTATACACACTTATACATACTTACATGCATTTATTCGCACTTACATGCACTTACACGTACTTACACACACTTACACATACTTATACGCACTTGTATGCTCTTACACATACTTACATGTACTTACACGCATTTACGTGTACTTACATGTACTTACACGCACTTACATGCACTTACACATACACACGCATTTACACGTACTTACACGTACTTACAAGCACTTGCACGTACATACATGTACTTACTCGCACTTACACGCACTTATACACACTTACACGCAGTTACACGCAATTACAAGCACTTACAAGAACTTACACACACTTACACGCACTTACACGTACTTTTGTACACTTACACGCACTTACACGCACTTACACGAAATTACACACACTTATACGTACTTACACACACTTACACACACTTACACGCACTTACACACACTTGCACACACTTACACGCACGTACACGCACTTACACGCACTTACACGCACTCACACGCAGTTCATTGTACTCACACGCACTTACACGTACTACAACAAACTTACACGCACTTATTCGCACGTACACATACTTACACGCACTTACACGCAGATACGTGCAGTGACACGCAGTTACATGCACTTACATGCACTTACACACGCTTATATGCACTTACATGCACTTATACCTACTTACACGCACTTACACACACCTACACCCACTAACACATACTTCTACGCAGTTACACGTACTTACACGCACTTACACGCACTTACATGCACTTACAAGTGCTTACACAGACTTACACGCAGTTACACTAACATGCACTTACACACACTTGCACGCACTTACACACACTTACACACACTTACACGCACTTACACACACTTACATATACTTACGTACACTTACACCCAATCACACGTACTTACACACGCTTACGTGCACTTACACGCACTTACACATACTTACCCGTGCTTACACACACACTTACATGCACCTACACGCACTTACATGCACTTTCATGTACTTATACGTACATACACGCACTTACATATACTTTCACTCACAGATATGCTTTTACATGCAAGTACATGTACTTACACACACTTACACACACTTACACACACGTACATACACTTATGCGCACTTAAACACACTTACACGCACGTACACGCACTTAAACGTATATATACGTACTTACACGCACTTACACGCACCTACACGCACTTACAAGCACCTACACGCACTTACACGTACTAACACGCACTTACAAACACTCACACATACTTACACACACTTACACGCACTTATACACACTTACATGTACTTACACGTACTTACACGTACTTATACACACTTACATGCATTTACACACAGTTACACGCACTTTCATGCACTTGCACGCACTTACACATACTTACACGTACTTATATGCACTTACACGTACTTGCACGCACTTACACGCACTTACATGCACTTGCACACACTTACACACACTTACACACTCTTACACGTACTTACACGCACTTACACGCAGTTAATTGTACTTATAGACACATACACAAACTTATACAAACTTACACGTACTTACACACACATATACGTACTTACATGCACTTACAAACACTTACAAGCACTTACACATACTTCTACGTACATACACGCACTTACACACACTTACACACACCTAAACGCACTTTCACGTACTTATATACACTTACACGCAATTACACGCACTTACACGCTGTTACATGCACTTACACGCACTTGCACGCACTGACATGCACTTACAAGCACTTACACGCACTTACACGTATCACACGCACTTATACGTACTTACATGCATTTACATGCACTTATATGTAGTTACACACACTTGCACACACTTACATACACTTACACGTACTTGCACGCACTTACACGTACTTACACACACTTACACGCACTTACACATACTTACACGCACTTACATGCACTTTCATATATTCACACGTACTTATACACACTTACACGCACTTACATGTAGTTACATGCACATACACGTACTTATACGTACTTATACACACAGACACGTAGTTACACGCAGTTACACACGGTTACACGTACTTACACACACTTGCACGTACTTACACATACTTATACGCACTCATATATACTTACACGCACTTACACATACTAACACGCACTTATATGCACTTACATGTACTTACATGCACTTGCACGCAGTTACACACACCTACACGTACTTACACGCACTTACACACTCTTACATGCACGTATACGCACTTATACGTATGTATACACACCTACACGCACTTACATGCACTTACTCGCACTTACATGCACTTACACGTACTTACACACACTTACAGGTACTTATACGCACGTATATGCACTTACACATGCTTACACGTACTTACATGCACTTACGTGTACTTACACGTACTTACACGCACTTACATGCACTTACACATACACGCATACACGCATTTACATACATTTACATACATACACGCATTTACACGTGCTTACACGCACTTACAAGCACTTGCACGTACTTACATGCACTTACATGCACTTACACGCACTTATACACATTCACACACAGTTACATGTACTTACAAGCACTTACCAGAACTTACACACACTTACACGCACTTACACGCACTTTCGTGCACTTATACGCACTTACACGCACTCACCCACTTACACACACTTGTACGTACTTATACACACTTACATGCATTTACACGCACTTAGACACACTTGCACATACTTACACACACTTACACGCACTTATACGCACTTACACGCACTCACACGCAGTTAATTGTACTTACATGCACTTACATGTACTACAACAAACTTACACGCACTTACATGCAGTTACATGCAGTTACACACAATTACACGCACTTACACGCACTTACACATACTTATACGCACTTACATGCAATTATACCTACGTACACGCACTTACACACACCTACACCCAGTTACACACACTTATACACAGTTACATATACTTAATCGTACTTACACACACTTACACGCACATACAAGTACTTACACACACTTACATGTACTTCCACTAACTTACACGCACTTACACGCACTTGCACCCACTTACACACACTTACACGCACTTATACGCACTTACACACACTTACATGTACTTATATGCAATTACACGCACGCACTTACATGCACTTGCACACACTTACAAGCACTTACACACTCGTACACGCACTTGCACACACTTGCATGCAGTTAATTGCACTTACAGACACATACACAAACTTATACAAACTTACACCTACTTACACGCACTTACACGTACTTACACGCACTTACAAATACTTTCATGCACTTACACGTACTTATACGTACATACATGTACTTCGACACACTTATGCACACTTACACGCACTTACACCTACTTATACATACTTATACGCAGTTACACGCACTTACATGCTGTTACATGCACTGACACGCACTTACACGCACTAACACGCACTCACAAGCACTTACACGCACTTACACATACTTACACGCACTTATACATACTTACATGCACTTACACGCACTTACACACACTTACACGTACTCATACGCACTTACACGCACTTACACACACTTTCACGCACTTATACGTACTTATACGCACTTACACGCACTTACACACACTTACACGCACTTACACTTACTTGCACGTACTTACATGCACTATCATATATTTACACGTACTTATACACACTTACACGCACTTACATACAGATAGATGCACATACACGTACTCATACGTACTTATACATACTGATACGTAGTTACACGCAGTTACACATGGTTACACGCACTTACACACTCTTGCACGTACTTACACGCACATATACGCACTTACACACACTTACACGCACTTACACGCACTTAGACACACTTATATGCACTAACATGCACTTACATGCACTTGTACACAGTTACACACACTTACACGTACTTACACGCACTTACACACACTTACATGCACTTATATGCACTTATACGTATGTATACACGCTTACACGCACTTATATGCACTTACTCGCACTTACATGCACTTACACGTACTTACACACACTTACACATACTTATACGCACTTATATGTACTTACACATACTTACGCATACTTACACGCACTTACGCGTACTTACACGTACTTCCACGCACTTACTTGCACTTACACATACATACACGCATTTACACGCACTTAGACGCACTTACAAGCACTTGCACGTACTTACGTGCACCTACACGCACTTACACATAGTTATACACACTGACACGCAATTACACGCACGTACAAGCACTTACAAGAACTTACACACACTTACACGTACTTATACGCACTTTCGTGCACTTATTCGCACTTACACGCACTCACGCAATTACACATACTTATACGTACTTACACACACTTACACGCACTTACACGCACTTACACACACTTGCACACACTTCCACGCACTTACACGCACTTACATGCACTCACACGCAGTTAATTGTACTTACACGCACTTACACATACTACAACAAACTTACACACACTTACACGCACGTACACGTACTTACACGCAATTACATGCAGTTACACAGAGTTACACGCACTTACACGCACTTACACAGACTTATACACACTTACATGCACTTATACCTACTTACACGCACTTACATACACCTACACCCAGTTACACACACTTATATGCAGTTACACGTACTTACACGCACTTACACACACTAACACGCACTTACAAGTACTTACACACACTTACACGCACATGCACTAGCTTACACACACTTACACGCAATTGCACGCACTTACACCCACTTACACGCACTTACACGTACTTGCACACACTTACATATACTTTCGCACACTTACACCCCATTACACGCACATACATCCACTTACACGCACTTACACATACTTACCCGCACTTACACACACACTTATATGCACTTACATGCACTTACATGCACTTTCACGTACTTAAACGCACATACACGTACTTATGTGTACTTACACTCACTTACACGCTTTTACATGCAATTACACGTACTTACACACACTTACACACACTTACACGCACGTACACGCACTTATGCACACTTACACATACTTACACGCACGTACACATACTTACACGTATATACACGCACTTACACGCACTTACACGCACTTACACATACTTACACGCACTTACGCGCATGTACACGCACTTACACGCACTTACCCACACTTACATGCACTTACACATACTTACACGCACTTAAATGCACGTACATGCACTTACACGCACTTACACATACTTATACGCACTTACACACACTTACAGGCACTTACACGCAGCTACATGTACTTACACGCACTAAGGCGCACTTACACGCACTTACATGTACTTACACGCACTCACACGTATTTACACACACTTACACACACTTACACATACTTATACGCACTTACACGCACTTACACACACTTACATGCACTTACACGCACTTACACGCACTTACACACACTTACATACACTTACACGCTCTTACACACACATACACGTACTTACACGTACTTATCCGCACTTACACGTACTTACACGTACTTACGCGTACTTACACGCACTTAATCGTAATTACACGTACTTACACGTACTTACACACACTTACACGCACTAACAAGCACTTACACGAACTTACACGCACTTACACGTACTTACACGCACGTAGACACACTTGTACACACGTACACGTACTTACACGCACTTATGAGCACTTACACACACTTACATGCACTTACACGCACTTACATACACTAACATGCACTTACACGCACGTACACATACTTACCTGCATGTACACGTACTTACATGCACTTATGCGTACTTACACACACTTACACGCACTTACACGTACTTACACATACTTATACACTTACACTCACTTACACACACTTACACTTACTTACACGCACTTAAACGCACTTACACGCACTTACACGTACTTACACGCACTTACGCGCACTTACACATACTTACACGTTCTTATATGCACTTACATGCACTTACACGTACTTACACGCACTTACACGCACTTAAACACACCTATACACACTTACACACACTGTTGCGCACTTATGCGCACTTACCCATGCTTACACCCACTTATATACACTTACACGCACTTACACGCACTTACACACACTTACATGCACTTACACGCACTTACATACACTTACACATACTTACCCGCACTTACCCGCACATACATGTACTTACATGCACTTACCCGTACTTACACGTACTTACACACACTTACACGCACTTACACGTACTTTTATACACTTACACGTACTTACACGCACTTACATGAACTCACACGCACTTACACACACTAACACGCACTTACACGCACTTACACGTACTTACGCGCACTTACACATACTTACACGCACTTACATCCACTTACACGCACCTACACGCACTTACAGGTACTTATATGGACTTACATATACTTACACGTACTTACACGCACTTACACACACTTACACGCACTAACACACACGTATACGCAATTACATGTACTTACACGCACTTATACACACTTTCATGTACTTACACGTACTTGCCTACACTTACACACACTTACACGAAAACTTCTACTTACACGCACTTAAACGCACTTGCACACACTTGCACGCACTTACATGCACTTACATACACTTACACGCACTTACACACACTTACACATACTTGCACGTACTCATTCGCACTCACACGCAGTCACACGCACTAACACACACTTACACGCACTTACACGCACTTATCTATACGTACATACAATTACACGCATTTACACACACTTATCTGCATTTACGCGCATTTACACGCACGTACACACACTTACACGCACTTACACGCACTTACATGCACTTACACGTACTTACACACACCTACACGTACTTACACGCACTTACGTGCATTTACACCCACTTACACGCACGTACACACACTTACACGCATTTACACGCACTTACACGCACTTACACACACTTACATGCACTTACCCGCACGTACACGCGCTTACACGCACTTACACGCACTTACATGCACTTACACGCACTTACACGTACTTACACGCACTTACACGCACTGATACGTACTTATACACGCTTACACGCACTTACACACACTTACACGCACTTACGCTAACTTACACGCACTTGGACACACTTACACGCACTTACACGCACTTACACACACTTACACGCACTTACATACACTTATACGCACTTACACACACTTACACATACTTACACGCACTTATACGCACTTACACGCACTAACACGCACTTACACGCACTCACACGCACTTACACACACTTACACACACTTACACGTACTTACACGTACTTACACGTACTTATGCGCACTAACACCCACTTACACGTACTTACATGAACTTACACGCACTTACACGCACTTATACGCACTTACGTGTACGTTCACGCACTTATATGCACTTACACTCACTTATGCGCATTCACGCACACTTACACACACTTACACGCACTTACACATACTTACACGCACTTATACACACTTACACATACGTACTGGCATGTACACGTACTTACACACACATATACGTAGTTATACACACTTATGTACACTTCCACGCACTTACACGTACTTATACGTACTTACACGCACTTACACGCACTTACACACACTAACACGCACTTACATGCATTTACACGTACTTACACGTACTTACACACACTTAAACGCACTTACACACACTTACATGTACTTACACACACTTGCACATACTTACGCGCACTTACACACACTTATACACACTTAAACGTACTTACACGCACTTATAGTACTTACATGCACTTACATGTACTTACACACACTTACACGCACTTACACGCACTTACACGTAGTTACACGCAGTTACATTCAGCTATACATAGTTACACGTACTTACACACACTTACATGAACTTACACGCACTTACACGCACTTACACGCAGTTATACGCAGTTACACGCACTTACACGCACTTACACACACTAACACGCACTAGCGCGCACTTACACGCACTTACACATTCTTACATGCATTTACACGCACATACACAAACTTACACACAGTTACACACACTTACACCACTTACACGCACTTACAAGCACTTACACGTACTTACACGTACTTACACGTACTTACACGTACTTACACGCACTTACACATACTTACACGCACTTACACGCACTTACACGTACTTACACGCACTTACAGGCAATTACACACATTTACACGCACTTACACGCAAGTATACGCTCTTACATGTATTCACACGCACTTACACGTCCTTACACGTACTTACACACAGTTACACACAGTTACACGCAATGAAACGTACTCACACGCACTTACACGTGCTTACATATACTTGCATGCACTTGCACACACTTACTCGCACTTACACGCACTCACATGCACTTATACGTACTTACACACACTCACACGCACTTACACACACTTACACGCACTCACACGCACTTACACGCACTTACACTTACTTACACAGACGTCCAAGTGTGTGTAAGAGTGTGCAAGTGCGTGTAAGTGCATGGAAGTGCATGTAAGTGTGTGTAAGTGTGCGTAAGTGTGTGTAAGTGAGTGTAAGTGCGTGTAAATGTGTGTAAGTGCGTATAAGTTCTTGTAAGTACTTGTAAGTGCGTATAAATGCGTGAAAGTGTGTATAAATGTGTGTAAGTGCGTGTAAGTGCGTATAAGTGTGTGCAAGTGCTTGTAAGTGCGTGTAAGTGCGTGTAAGTGGGTGTAAGTACGTGTAAGTACGTATAAGTATGTGTAAGTGCATGTAAGTGTGTGTATGTGCGTGTAAGTGCGTGTAAGTTTGTGTAAGTACATCTAAGTGTGTGTAAGTGCGTGTAAGCGCGAGAATGCATGTAAGTGCATATAAGTGCGTATATGTACGTATAAGTGCGTGTAAGTGTGTGTAAGTACGTGTAAGTACGTGTAAGTGCAAGTAAGTTCATGTAAGTGCGTATAAGTGTGTATACGTGCGTATAAGTGCGTGTAAGTACGTGTAAGTGCGGTCAGAAACACACTGGTCAGAAACACGCTGGTCATAAACACAGTGGGAACAAACGCACTGTCCATATACAAGTGGTAAGAAACACTTTGGTCAGAAACACAGTGGTCAGAAACACAATGGTCAGAAACGCACTGGTCAGAAACACAGTGGTCAGAAACACACTGGTCAGAAACACAGTGGTCAGAAGCACACTGGACAGAAACACAATGGTCAGAAACACAGTGGTCAGAAACACAGTGGTCAGAAACACACTGGTCAGAAACAAACTGGTCAGAAACACAGTGGCCAGAAACACAGTGGTCAGAAAGACACTGGTCAGAAACACAGTGGTCAGACACACAGTGGTGGGAAACACACTGGTCAGAAACACAGTAGTCAGAAACACAGTGGCCAGAAACATAGTGGTCAGAAACACACTGGTCAGAAACACAGTGGTCAGAAACACACTGGTCAGAAACACAGTGGTCAGACACACAGTGGTCGGAAACACACTGGTCAGAAACACAGTAGTCAGAAACACAGTGGTCAGAAACATAGTGGTCAGAAACACACTGGTCAGAAACACACTGGTCAGAAACACAGTGGTCAGAAACACATTGGTCAGAAACACAGTGGTCAGAAACACAGTGGTCAGAAACACAGTGGTCAGAAACACAGTGGTCATAAACACAGTGGCCAGAAACACAGTGGTCAGAAACACAGTGGTCTGAAACACAGTGGTCAGAAACACAGTGGTCAGAAACACAGTGTTCAGAAACACAGTGGTCAGAAACACAGTGGTCAGAAACACAGTGGTCAGAAACACAGTGGTCAAAAACACACTGGTCAGAAACACCATGGTCGGAAACACACTGGTCAGAAACCCAGTGGTCAGAAACACTCTGGTTAGAAACACCGTGGTCAATAACACACTGGTCAGAAACACGCTGGTAAGAAACACAGTGGGGAGAAACACAGTGGTAAGAAACACACTGGTCAGAAACACAGTGGTCAGAAACACAGTTCTCATCTACACAGATGTCAGAAACACTGTGGTCAGAAGCACATTCGTCAGAAACACATTGGTCAGAAACATAGTGGTCCGAAACACACTGGTCAGAAACACGGTTGTCAGAAACACACTGGTCAAAAACACAGTGGTCAGAAAAACAGTGGTCAGAAACACAGTGGTAAGAAATACGGTGGTCAGAAACACACTGGTCACAAACACAGCGGTAAAAACACTATGGTCAGAAACACAATGGTCAGAAACACAGTGGATACAAGCACACTGGTCAGAAACCCATGTTGCCTTCGACTTCCGACTTGAGGGGGTCAAGTCGGACTCGCCAAGTCGGTCCACGTCGACTTGGACGTCGACTTGACTTGACCCCCTCTTTCTTAGCTGGGGTCAGTTTTCACCCCTTGTGTCAAAAGTGACTTGACAAGTATTGTCAGGCTATTTTTTTTCCTGGAGGCTGGTGCAAATCCCGCTGTGCCTAAGGAGAACTCTATGTCCGATGCGCTTTTCCATGCTGGATGGTTGATGCCCGCGGTTTGCACTCATTGGTGCGTTGCTTTACATGCGTTATGTGACAACAATGCTTGGATAACAACCAAGCATAGGTTCTACATGGGAGATATGACAGGGCCATGCGTGCTTAACGTGTGGGTCGTGCGTGTATATCGTGCGTAAACCTGGTGTTCTTGTTTTGCGACGGTGAACAAACCAATTGGGGGCCTTCTTGCACGTCACGAAAGGATAATGTGCGTGACATGTGGCAAGAGTTTGACGAGTACTCTCATCAAACCGGGTAGCAGTTTGACAACCCGTACAAAGCGCATCCACCGTCGGACCTTCCGAGGAGTCCACTTTCTGGCACATCCTTGCCATGCAGTTGTCTAGATCACTCTGCCCCACTCGGCCGCCATGGCTGGGAAGGGTAAGCAGCCCACGTGTGCACAAGTGGCTGCCTCACCTAAGCTCCCTGTAATCTCCGGGGACTTCCTCGTCCAGGTGCTCAGCAAGTTCGTCGGACCCGTACCTACGCAGGCAGGCTACCCCGAGTTTCAGTGTGGAGCATGTAGTGTCATCAAGGCAGGCGGTTCAGACCGCATGCGTGGTCATGTCGGAGCAGCCGTGCACAACATCGTGAAGTGCAAGTACCCTCCTGCTGCTGCCCGGGCCATGCTCGGCCTCCCGCCTCTGGCTAGCCCACCAGACGCCTTTGTTCCATACGATATACGCGTATACGTGCATATAAGTGCGTGTAAGTGCGTGTAAGTGCGTGTAAGTGCGTGTAAGTGTGTGTAAGTGCATGTAAGTGCGTGTACGTGTGTATAAGTGCGTGTAAGTGCGTGTACGTACATGTAAGTATGTGTAAGTACGTGTAAGTGCAAGTAAGTGCATGTAAGTGCGTGTAAGTACGTAGACGTGGGTATAAGTGCGTGTAAGTGTGTGTAAGTGCATGTAAGTGCGTGTTAGTATTTCTAAGTGTTTGTAACCATGTGTAAGTGCGTGTAAGTGCGTGTAAGTGCGTGTAACTGTGTGTAAATGCGTGTAACTGCATGTATGTGCCAGTAAGTGTGTGTAAGTGCGTACAAGTACGTGTAAGTGCGTGTAAGTTAGTGTAAGTATGTGTAACTGCATATAACTACGTGTAAGTGCTTGTAAGTACGTGTAAGTGCGCATAAGTACGTGTAAGTGCATGTAACTACGTGTAAGTGTGTGTAAGTGTGTGTAAGTACGTTTAGGTGTGTGTAAGTGCATGTAAGTGCGTGTAAGTGTGTATAAGTGTGTTTAAGTGCGTGTAAGTACGTGTAAGTGCGGGTAAGTGTGTGTACGTGCGTGTAAGTGTGTATAAGTGTGTTTAAGTGCGTGTAAGTACGTGTAAGTGCGGGTAAGTGTGTGTACGTGCGTGTAAGTGCGTATGAGTATGTGTGAGTGCGTGTGAGTGCATGTAAGTGCGTGTGAGTGTGTGTGAGTACGTGTAAGTGCGTGTAAGTACGTGTAAGTGTGTGTAAGTGTGTGCAACTGCGTGTAAGTGCATGTAAGTGAATGTAAGTGTGTGTAAGTACGTGTAAGTGTGTGTAAGTGCGTGTAAGTGCGTGTAAGTGTGTGTAAGTACGCATACGTGCGTGTAAGTGTGTGTAAGTGCGTATAAGCTCTTGTAAGTACTTGTAAGTGCATATAATTGCGTGAAAGTGTGTATAAATGTGTGTAAGTATGTGTAAGTACGTATAAGTGTGTGCAAGTGCTTGTAAGTGCGTGTAAGTGCGTGTAAGTGGGTGTAAGTACGTGTAAGTACGTATAAGTATGTTTAAGTACATGTAAGTGTGTGTATGTACGTGTAAGTGCGTATAAGTTTGTGTAAGTACATCTAAGTGTGTGTAAGTGCGTGTAAGTGTGAGGAAGTGCATGTAAGTGCATATAAGTGCGTACATGTACGTATAGGTGCGTGTAAGTGTGTGTAAGTACGTGCAAGTACGTGTAAATGCAAGTAAGTGCATATAAGTGCCTATAAGTGCGCATACGTGCGTATAAGTGCGTGTAAGTGCGTGGAAGTGCGGTCAGAAACACACTGGTCAGAAACACGCTGGTCATAAACACAATGGGAACAAACACTCTGTCCATATACAAGTGGTAAGAAACACTGTGGTCAGAAACACAGTGGTCAGAAGCACACTGGTCAGAAACGCACTGGTCAGAAACACAGTGGTCAGAAACACACTGGTCAGAAACACAGTGGTCAGAAGCACACTGGACAGAAACACAATGGTCAGAAACACAGTGGTCAGAAACACAGTGGTCAGAAACACACTGGTCAGAAACACAGTGGTCAGACACACAGTGGTCGGAAACACACTGGTCAGAAACACAGTAGTCAGAAACACAGTGGCCAGAAACATAGTGGTCAGAAACACACTGGTTAGAAACACAGTGGTCAGAAACACACTGGTCAGAAACACAGTGGTCGGAAACACACTGGTCAGAAGCACACTGGTCAGGAACACGGTGGTCAGAAACAAACTTGTCAGAAACACTGTGGTGAGAAAACATCTGGTGAGAAACACAGTGGTCAGCAGCACACTGGTCAGAAATACACTGCTCGGAAACAAAGTGGTCAGAAACACAGTGCTTATAAACACATTGGTCAGAAACACAGTGGTCAGAAACACAGTGGTCAGAAACACAGTGGTCAGAAACACAGTGGTCAGAAACACAGTGGTCAGAA
>SZWC01000002.1:1140975-1204608 GCA_023375785.1 Penium margaritaceum | reverse complement strand
GTGTGTGTAAGTACGTTTAGGTGTGTGTAAGTGCATGTAAGTGCGTGTAAGTGTGTATAAGTGTGTTTAAGTGCGTGTAAGTACGTGTAAGTGCGGGTAAGTGTGTGTACGTGCGTGTAAGTGCGTATGAGTATGTGTGAGTGCGTGTGAGTGCATGTAAGTGCGTGTGAGTATGTGAGTACGTGTAAGTGCGTGTAAGTACGTGTAAGTGTGTGTAAGTGTGTGCAACTGCGTGTAAGTGCATGTAAGTGCATGTAAGTGTGTGTAAGTACGTGTAAGTGTGTGTAAGTGCGTGTAAGTGCGTGTAAGTGTGTGTAAGTACGCATACGTGCGTGTAAGTGTGTGTAAGTGCGTATAAGCTCTTGTAAGTACTTGTAAGTGCATACAATTGCGTGAAAGTGTGTATAAATGTGTGTAAGTATGTGTAAGTACGTACAAGTGTGTGCAAGTGCCTGTAAGTGCGTGTAAGTGCGTGTAAGTGGGTGTAAGTACGTGTAAGTACGTATAAGTATGTTTAAGTACATGTAAGTGTGTGTATGTACGTGTAAGTGCGTATACGTTTGTGTAAGTACATCTAAGTGTGTGTAAGTGCGTGTAAGTGTGAGGAAGTGCATGTAAGTGCATATAAGTGCGTACATGTACGTATAAGTGCGTGTAAGTGTGTGTAAGTACGTGCAAGTATGTGTAAATGCAAGTAAGTGCATATAAGTGCCTATAAGTGCGTATACGTGCGTATAAGTGCGTGTAAGTGCATGGAAGTGCGGTCAGGAACACACTGGTCAGAAACACGCTGGTCATAAACACAATGGGAACAAACACTCTGTCCATATACAAGTGGTAAGAAACACTGTGGTCAGAAACACAGTGGTCAGAAACACACTGGTCAGAAACGCACTGGTCAGAAACACAGTGGTCAGAAACACACTGGTCAGAAACACACTGCTAGAAACAATGTGGTAAAAAACACACTGGTCAGAAACACGCTCGTAAGAAACACAGTGGGGAGAAACACACTGTCCATATACACAGTGGTAAGAAACACACTGGTCAGAAACACAGTGGACAGAAACAGAGTTCTCATCTACACAGAGGTCAGAAACACTTTGGTCCGAAGCACATTGGTCAGAAGCACATTGGTCAGAAACATAGAGGTCCGAAACACACTGGTCAGAAACACGGTTGTCAGAAACACACTGGTCAGAAACACACTGCTAGAAACAATGTGGTAAAAAACACACTGGTCAGAAACACGCTCGTAAGAAACACAGTGGGGAGAAACACACTGTCCATATACACAGTGGTAAGAAACACACTGGTCAGAAACACAGTGGACAGAAACAGAGTTCTCATCTACACAGAGGTCAGAAACACTTTGGTCCGAAGCACATTGGTCAGAAGCACATTGGTCAGAAACATAGAGGTCCGAAACACACTGGTCAGAAACACGGTTGTCAGAAACACACTGGTCAGAAACACACTGCTAGAAACAATGTGGTAAAAAACACACTGGTCAGAAACACGCTCGTAAGAAACACAGTGGGGAGAAACACACTGTCCATATACACAGTGGTAAGAAACACACTGGTCAGAAACACAGTGGACAGAAACAGAGTTCTCATCTACACAGAGGTCAGAAACACTTTGGTCCGAAGCACATTGGTCAGAAGCACATTGGTCAGAAACATAGAGGTCCGAAACACACTGGTCAGAAACACGGTTGTCAGAAACACACTGGTCAGAAACACACTGCTAGAAACAATGTGGTAAAAAACACACTGGTCAGAAACACGCTCGTAAGAAACACAGTGGGGAGAAACACACTGTCCATATACACAGTGGTAAGAAACACACTGGTCAGAAACACAGTGGACAGAAACAGAGTTCTCATCTACACAGAGGTCAGAAACACTTTGGTCCGAAGCACATTGGTCAGAAGCACATTGGTCAGAAACATAGAGGTCCGAAACACACTGGTCAGAAACACGGTTGTCAGAAACACACTGGTCAGAAACACACTGCTAGAAACAATGTGGTAAAAAACACACTGGTCAGAAACACGCTCGTAAGAAACACAGTGGGGAGAAACACACTGTCCATATACACAGTGGTAAGAAACACACTGGTCAGAAACACAGTGGACAGAAACAGAGTTCTCATCTACACAGAGGTCAGAAACACTTTGGTCCGAAGCACATTGGTCAGAAGCACATTGGTCAGAAACATAGAGGTCCGAAACACACTGGTCAGAAACACGGTTGTCAGAAACACACTGGTCAGAAACACACTGCTAGAAACAATGTGGTAAAAAACACACTGGTCAGAAACACGCTCGTAAGAAACACAGTGGGGAGAAACACACTGTCCATATACACAGTGGTAAGAAACACACTGGTCAGAAACACAGTGGACAGAAACAGAGTTCTCATCTACACAGAGGTCAGAAACACTTTGGTCCGAAGCACATTGGTCAGAAGCACATTGGTCAGAAACATAGAGGTCCGAAACACACTGGTCAGAAACACGGTTGTCAGAAACACACTGGTCAGAAACACACTGCTAGAAACAATGTGGTAAAAAACACACTGGTCAGAAACACGCTCGTAAGAAACACAGTGGGGAGAAACACACTGTCCATATACACAGTGGTAAGAAACACACTGGTCAGAAACACAGTGGACAGAAACAGAGTTCTCATCTACACAGAGGTCAGAAACACTTTGGTCCGAAGCACATTGGTCAGAAGCACATTGGTCAGAAACATAGAGGTCCGAAACACACTGGTCAGAAACACGGTTGTCAGAAACACACTGGTCAGAAACACACTGCTAGAAACAATGTGGTAAAAAACACACTGGTCAGAAACACGCTCGTAAGAAACACAGTGGGGAGAAACACACTGTCCATATACACAGTGGTAAGAAACACACTGGTCAGAAACACAGTGGACAGAAACAGAGTTCTCATCTACACAGAGGTCAGAAACACTTTGGTCCGAAGCACATTGGTCAGAAGCACATTGGTCAGAAACATAGAGGTCCGAAACACACTGGTCAGAAACACGGTTGTCAGAAACACACTGGTCAGAAACACACTGCTAGAAACAATGTGGTAAAAAACACACTGGTCAGAAACACGCTCGTAAGAAACACAGTGGGGAGAAACACACTGTCCATATACACAGTGGTAAGAAACACACTGGTCAGAAACACAGTGGACAGAAACAGAGTTCTCATCTACACAGAGGTCAGAAACACTTTGGTCCGAAGCACATTGGTCAGAAGCACATTGGTCAGAAACATAGAGGTCCGAAACACACTGGTCAGAAACACGGTTGTCAGAAACACACTGGTCAGAAACACACTGCTAGAAACAATGTGGTAAAAAACACACTGGTCAGAAACACGCTCGTAAGAAACACAGTGGGGAGAAACACACTGTCCATATACACAGTGGTAAGAAACACACTGGTCAGAAACACAGTGGACAGAAACAGAGTTCTCATCTACACAGAGGTCAGAAACACTTTGGTCCGAAGCACATTGGTCAGAAGCACATTGGTCAGAAACATAGAGGTCCGAAACACACTGGTCAGAAACACGGTTGTCAGAAACACACTGGTCAGAAACACACTGCTAGAAACAATGTGGTAAAAAACACACTGGTCAGAAACACGCTCGTAAGAAACACAGTGGGGAGAAACACACTGTCCATATACACAGTGGTAAGAAACACACTGGTCAGAAACACAGTGGACAGAAACAGAGTTCTCATCTACACAGAGGTCAGAAACACTTTGGTCCGAAGCACATTGGTCAGAAGCACATTGGTCAGAAACATAGAGGTCCGAAACACACTGGTCAGAAACACGGTTGTCAGAAACACACTGGTCAGAAACACACTGCTAGAAACAATGTGGTAAAAAACACACTGGTCAGAAACACGCTCGTAAGAAACACAGTGGGGAGAAACACACTGTCCATATACACAGTGGTAAGAAACACACTGGTCAGAAACACAGTGGACAGAAACAGAGTTCTCATCTACACAGAGGTCAGAAACACTTTGGTCCGAAGCACATTGGTCAGAAGCACATTGGTCAGAAACATAGAGGTCCGAAACACACTGGTCAGAAACACGGTTGTCAGAAACACACTGGTCAGAAACACACTGCTAGAAACAATGTGGTAAAAAACACACTGGTCAGAAACACGCTCGTAAGAAACACAGTGGGGAGAAACACACTGTCCATATACACAGTGGTAAGAAACACACTGGTCAGAAACACAGTGGACAGAAACAGAGTTCTCATCTACACAGAGGTCAGAAACACTTTGGTCCGAAGCACATTGGTCAGAAGCACATTGGTCAGAAACATAGAGGTCCGAAACACACTGGTCAGAAACACGGTTGTCAGAAACACACTGGTCAGAAACACACTGCTAGAAACAATGTGGTAAAAAACACACTGGTCAGAAACACGCTCGTAAGAAACACAGTGGGGAGAAACACACTGTCCATATACACAGTGGTAAGAAACACACTGGTCAGAAACACAGTGGACAGAAACAGAGTTCTCATCTACACAGAGGTCAGAAACACTTTGGTCCGAAGCACATTGGTCAGAAGCACATTGGTCAGAAACATAGAGGTCCGAAACACACTGGTCAGAAACACGGTTGTCAGAAACACACTGGTCAGAAACACACTGCTAGAAACAATGTGGTAAAAAACACACTGGTCAGAAACACGCTCGTAAGAAACACAGTGGGGAGAAACACACTGTCCATATACACAGTGGTAAGAAACACACTGGTCAGAAACACAGTGGACAGAAACAGAGTTCTCATCTACACAGATGTCAGAAACACTTTGGTCCGAAGCACATTGGTCAGAAGCACATTGGTCAGAAACATAGTGGTCCGAAACACACTGGTCAGAAACACGGTTGTCACAAACACACTGGTCAAAAACACAGTGGTCAGAAAAACAGTGGTCAGAAACACAGTGGTAAGAAAGACGGTGGTCAGAAACACACTGGTCAAGGAAACCCAACTGGTCAGAAACACAGTGGTCAGAAACACACCGGTCACAAACACTACGGTAAAAACACTATGGTCAGAAACACAATGGTCATAAACACAGTGGATACAAGCACACTGGTCAGAAACCCATGTTGCCTACGACTTCCGACTTGAGGGGGTCAAGTCGGACTCACCAAGTTGGTCCACGTCGATTGGACGTCGACTTGACTTGACCCCCTCTTTTTAGGCCGGGGTCAGTTTTCACCCCTTGTGTCAATAGGGACTTGACAAGTATTGTCAGGCATTTGTTTTTCCTGGAGGCGGGTGCAAATCCCGCTGTGCCTAACGAGAACTCTACGTCCGATGTGCTTTTCCATGCTGGATGGTTGGTGCCCGCGGTTTGCACTCATTGGTGCATTGCTTTACATGCGTTATGTGACAGCAATGCTTGGATAACAACCAAGCATCGGTCCTACATGGGAGATATGACAGGGCCATGCGTGCTTAGCGTGTGGGTGGTGCGTGTATATTGTGCGTGAGCCTGGTGTTCTTGTTTTGCGACGGTGAACGAACCAATTGGGGGCCTTCTTGCACGTCACGGAAGGATAATGTGCGTGATATGTGGCAAGAGTTTGACGAGTACTCTCATCAAACCGGGTAGCAGTTTGACAGCCCGTACAAAGCGCATCCAGCGTCGGACCTTCCGAGGAGTCCACTTTCTGGCACATCCTTGCCATGCAGTTGACTAGCCAAACTTCACTCTGCCCCACTCGGCCGCCGTGGCTGGGAGGGGTAAGCAGCCCACGTGTGCACAAGTGGCTGCCTCACCTAAGCTCCCTGTACTCTCCGGGGACTTCCTCGTCCGGGCGCTCAGCAAGTTTGCCGGACCCGTACCTACGCAGGCAGGCTATCCCGAGTTTCAGTGTGGAGCATGCGGTGTCATCAAGGTAGGCGGTTCAGACCGTATGCGCGGTCATGTCGGAGCAGCCGTGCACAACATCGTGAAGTGGAAGTACCCTCCTGCTGCTGCCCGGGCCATGCTCGGCCTCCCGCCTCTGGCTAGCCCACCAGACGCCTTTGTTCCATACGATATACGCGTATACGTGCATATACGTGCGTGTAAGTGCGTGTAAGTGCGTGTAAGTGCGTGTAAGTGTGTGCAAGTGCATGTAAGTGCGTGTAAGTGTGTATAAGTGCGTGTAAGTGCGTGTACGTACATGTAAGTACGTGTAAGTACGTGTAATTGCAAGTAAGTGCATGTAAGTGCGTGTAAGTACGTAGACGTGGGTATAAGTGCGTGTAAGTGTGTGTAAGTGCATGTAAGTGCGTGTTAGTACGTGTAAGTGTGTGTAGCCATGTGTAAGTGCGTGTAAGTGCGTGTAACTGTGTGTAAATGCATGTAACTGCATGTATGTGCGTGTAAGTGCCTGTAAGTGCGTAAACGTACGTGTAAGTGCGTGTAAGTGAGTGTAGGTATGTGTAGCTACATATAACTACGTGTAAGTGCTTGTAAGTACGTGTAAGTGCGTATAAGTACGTGTAAGTGCATGTAACTACGTGTAAGTGTGTGTAAGTGTGTGTAAGTACGTTTAGGTGTGTGTAAGTGCATGTAAGTGCGTGTAAGTGTGTGTAAGTGTGTGTAAGTACGTTTAGGTGTGTGTAAGTGCATGTAAGTGCGTGTAAGTGTGTGTAAGTGTGTTTAAGTGAGTGTAAGTACGTGTAAGTGCAGGTAAGTGTGTATACGTGCCTGTAAGTACGTGTGAGTATGTGTGAGTGCGTGTGAGTGCATGTGAGTGCGTGTGAGTGCGTGTGAGTGCGTGTAAGTGCGTGTAAGTACTAGTAAGTGTGTGTAAGTGTGTGCAAGTGCGTGTAAGTGCATGTAAGTGCATGTAAGTGTGTGTAAGTGCGTGTAAGTGTGTGTAAGTGCGTATAAGTGCGTGTAAGTGTGTGTAAGTACGCATAAGTGCGTGTAAGTGTGTGTACGTGCGTATAAGCTCTTGTAAGTACTTGTAAGTGCATATAATTGCGTGAAAGTGTGTATAAATATGTGTAAGTATGTGTAAGTGCGTATAAGTGTGTGCAAGTGCTTGTAAGTGCGTGTAAGTGCGTGTAAGTGGGTGTAAGTACGTGTAAGTATGTATAAGTATGTTTAAGTGCATGTAAGTGTATGTATGTACGTGTAAGTGCGTGTAAGTTTGTGTAAGTACATCTAAGTGTGTGTAAGTGCGTGTAAGTGCGAGGAAGTGCATGTAAGTGCATATAAGTGCGAACATGTACGTATAAGTGCATGTAAGTGTGTGTAAGTACGTGTAAGTACGTGTAAATGCAAGTAAGTGCATATAAGTGCGTATAAGTGCGTATACGTGCATATAAGTGCGTGTAAGTGCGTGGAAGTGCGGTCAGAAACACACTTGTCAGAAACACGCTGGTCATAAACACAGTGGGAACAAACACTCTGTCCATATACAAGTGGTAAGAAACACTGTGGTCAGAAACACAGTGGTCAGAAACACACTGGTCAGAAACGCACTGGTCAGAAACACAGTGGTCAGAAACACACTGGTCAGAAACGCACTGGTCAGAAACACAGTGGTCGGAAACACACTGGTGAGAAGCACACTGGTCAGAAACACGGTGGTCAGAAACACAGTGGTCAGACACACAGTGGTTGGAAACACACTGGTCAGAAACACACTGGTGAGAAACACAGTGGTCAGCAGCACACTGGTCAGAACCACACTGATCAGAAACAAAGTGGTCAGAAACATAGTGGCCAGAAACACAGTGGTCAGACACACAGTGGTTGGAAACACACTGGTCAGAAACACACTGGTGAGAAACACAGTGGTCAGCAGCACACTGGTCAGAACCACACTGATCAGAAACAAAGTGGTCAGAAACATAGTGGCCAGAAACACAGTGGTCAGACACACAGTGGTTGGAAACACACTGGTCAGAAACACACTGGTGAGAAACACAGTGGTCAGCAGCACACTGGTCAGAACCACACTGATCAGAAACAAAGTGGTCAGAAACATAGTGGCCAGAAACACAGTGGTCAGAAACACTCTGGTGAGAAACACAGTGGTCAGCAGCACACTGGTCAGAAACACATTGCTCGGAAACAAAGTGGTCAGAAACACAGTGCTCAGAAACACATTGGTCAGAAACACAGTGGTCAGAAACACAGTGGTCAGAAACACAGTGGTCATAAACACAGTGGTCATAAACATAGTGGCCAGAAACACAGTGGTCAGAAACACAGTGGTCAAAAACACAGTGGTCAGAAACACAGTGGTCAGAAACACAGTGTTCAGAAACACAGTGGTCAGGAACACAGTGGTCAGAAACACCTTGGTCGGAAACACACTGGTCAGAAGCACACTGGTCAGAAACACACTGTTAGAAACACAGTGGTCAAAAACACACTGGTCATAAACACTGTGGTCGGAAAGACACTGGTCAGAAACCCAATGGTCCGAAACACTCTGGTCAGAAACACCGTGGTCAAAAACACACTGGTCAGAAACACGCTGGTAAGAAACACAGTGGGGAGAAACACACTGTCCATATACACAGTGGTAAGAAACACACTGGTCAGAAACACAGTGGTCAGAAACAGAGTTCTCATCTACACAGGTGTCACAAACACTTTGGTCCGAAGCACATTGGTCAGAAGCACATTGGTCAGAAACATAGTGGTCCGAAACACACTGGTCAGAAACACGGTCGTCAGAAACACACTGGTCAAAAACACAGTGGTCAGAAAAACAGTGGTCAGAAACACAGTGGTAATAAAGACGGTGGTCAGAAACACACTGGTCAAGGAAACCCAAACGTTAGAAACACAGTGGTCAGAAACACACTAGTCACAAACACTGCGGTAAAAACACTATGGTCAGAAACACAATGGTCAGAAACACAGTGGATACAAGCACACTGGTCAGAAACCCATGTTGCCTACGACTTCCGAGTTGAGGGGGTCAAGTCGGACTCGCCAAGTCGGTCCACGTCGATTGGACGTCAACTTGACTTGACCCCCTATTTTTTAGCCGGGGTCAGTTTTCACCCCTTGTGTCAATAGGGACTTGACAAGTATTGTCAGGCATTTTTTTTCCTGGAGGCGGGTGCAAGTATCCGCAAGTAATTGGATCAGTTCCTTAGTTGTGTATCAATCGCAAAGAACCCTCAAGGGGAAGGACTGCTGGTGTGGGTCCTCCTGCAGAATCTCATCTGCGCACTCCCTGATGAGATGAGCAGCCTCATAATCCCTGAGCGCTACCAGTCGCTGCAGGATGCGGTACAGGACGCCACGGCCATTTCCACACGGCAACGGTCTACCCGACATCATCTGGGTGGAGATTCTCATACTCCACCTCTAGCATCACAGGCCTCTCAGCCCAAGCCGAAGGCGTGTTACAACTGCCAGAGCTAGGAGCACATTGCTCGAGGCTGTCCGCGCAAACGATAGGGTGTTCTACAAACCGATCTCATGCAATAGGACCCTATGGTGCAGCAGTGGCAGCGGTTTTATAATCAACCATGGCAGGACCACCAGCATCACCAACAGCCGCAGGCTGCACGGCAGGCACCAGATCATCAAACCCAGACTGTCCCGGGCGAGCAGGGCATTCTGTCCAATCCACAGACATCCGCAAACTCTACGAGCGGAGCCTGCAATGTCAAGTTGGGGCTGCCGATGGCGGAGAACGAGACCACGGAATTGCCTCCCACTATGGCGCAGACCCACCTAATTGCACGAGCCCAAGAGTTATGCTTGCGTCAGTGGGATCTACAGATTGCAGCCCGGGTTCAAGAGGATGTGCGGCGCAAGGCAAAGGCTACTGAAGAGCGATTCTAGGAAGAAGTTGCCAATGGCACCATCATGCCAGAGAAACAACGACAGACGAAGCCACCAGTTCCGGTGGAAAAGCAACCTGTCCCATATTTGCAGACATCAACAACAACTCCAGCGGCCGCGGAGGGAAGCACTGATCCCGTCCAACGCATGTTCACCACTCCCATCGTGGAAATCAACCTCTTTGAGTTCCTCCGCATTCACCTAGTGATTGCACCGCGACTGAAAGAGGAATTCGCCATAGCCAATCACCGACTCCAAGCTGTGGGCATATCTCTCAACTGTACTATGCCTACCCTCGGTACACAGATCACCAACCGTGCGGTGCCCGACACTTCCCTAGCATTAAGCCTCGCGGAAAAAGAATGGAGATGGGCATCGCAGCCCTTGGAGCCATCACGTCGGAATGACAACCACTACGAGGTCGCTTGCTGCATGGTTTGGATATGTGGAAGAAAGTTTCTGGCCATCATTGACACAGGGGCCACTCGCACCAGTGTGGCGTTCCGCGTCCTTCAGGTAGTTGGATGGGCAGGCCGCGTCCTCTCCACGCGCCTCCTTTTCACCAACTCAGCGGGCAGAATGAACTATGGAGATGGGGAAGTTCACGGCCTACCCATACAGGCAGGACCCCTTCATGAACCATTGAACGTCCAAGTCACACAAGCCAGAACGTATGATGTACTCTTGGGCATGGATTACTTGGTCCCGCAATGGGCCAACCTCCTTTTCTCCCTGGGAATAATGCAACTCAGCTCTGCATCCGGGGAAGAAGCGTTTTGCCCCATCGCCATCAGCGAGAGGGTAGTGATAACTGTGACCGGCGGTGAATCCTTCTCCCTCCTGGATACTACGGCAGAGGATTTCCATGCACGTGAAAGCACACTGACATCTATCCCAGACAATGCGCCTGACACGAAACAGGTGACAGCAGATGAGTGGCAAGAACTCGCGGAGGACTCAACTGAGCCCGCACTGCAGACCAACCTCTTGGGGCTGTGGCATAGAGGACAACGCGTCCTAGGAGAAGGACATCCACTTGAGAAGGAGGAGGAATTCTACCCACTCCGCGACACAGCAGCATCACCACCACCACGATGGGATCACATGCTCCACTCACGCCTTTCTGCCGCACAAAGGCAGGATTTCAGCAACCTGCTGAATGTATTTGCGAACATCTTCGCTGGGTCCACGGTGGATCTGGGGACCGTGGAGGCCTTCCACGTCATCTCCATAGGGGAATCCGTGCCCACAAAACAAAAGGTGCGGTGCATACTTCCGGAACAGGAGAAGATTATCACAGAGGGGCTTGCGGAGCTCAAGGCGCAAGGGGTGATTGTCCCAATCGTCAGCCCCTGGCGTACCAACATGGTCATCGTGGGGAAACCGGACGGATCCAAGCGATTTTGCGTTGACTTCCGCGACCTCAATTGTGTTACTAAGGAGGATGCGTACCCCATGCCGCTAATTGTCGACATACAGGAACGCCAGCAAGGTCACGGATGGTTTCCAAAACTCGACGTAAAGGCTGCCTTCTATGCCGTCCCCATGCACCCGCACTCCATTGCGAAGACTGCGTTTGTAACACAAGAAGGCGTATACGCGTTTACACACATGCCCTCTAGACTGCGCAACGCCAGCGCGATATTGCAGCGGGTCATGGACTCCACCCTCCGCGGAATCCCCAATGTCAGCTGTTACATTGACGACATTATGGTCGCGGCCCACACCTTCGAGGAGTTGTTCTCGTCCCTGGCCACTGTCTTCGTTGCCCTCTGCAGGGCCAACCTGAAACTCAAGACAGCCAAGTCCTCTATCGGCGCTGCAGAAATGGAGTTCCTCGGCTTTGTGATGAGTGCGGATGGCATCAAGAATGATCCAGAGAAGATCACGGCGGTAGAGGAATGGCGCCAGCCCACTTCCGCGGGGCAAGTCAAAATCTTCCTGGGATTCGTCTCGTTCTACAAAAAGTTAATCCGTGACCACGTGCGCATCATCAAGCCGCTCCAGGAGTTGATGCACCAGGATGTGCCGTTTGAATGGACATCAGAATGCGCGGACGCCAATAAGGAAATCAAGTACCGCCTGGTCACCGTGCCCATGCTCGAGTTCCCCGACTTCAACCTCCCATTGTCCATCACCATTGATTGGTCGTGGGACGGGCTTGGCGCTATTCTATCCCAGACGGTGCATGAACCCACACATAAGGTGATTGCTTACACCAGTGGTGCCCTCACTGAAGGAGAGCGGAAGTACCCGCCGGTGAAGGGCGAATGCCTGGCTGTTCTTTGGGCACTCTAGCACTTTTGCGACTACATAAAAAACGGCAAACCTTTCACGGTTTTCACGGACCTTCAGGCCCGCCAGTGGCTCCTCACATCTCAGAACCATGAGGGCATCCTAGCCAAGTGGGCCCTTCTCCTCAAGGGCTACAACATAAAGATCAAGTACCAGCCTGCGGTTGCAAACCGCAACACGGATGCCCTGAGCTGACTTCCATGCACTGGCTGGCCGGTCACATAAACCAAAGCCGGATCACAGAAACAAAAACCGGGTGACAGAAACCAAAGCCGGGTCAATGAACCAAATCCGAAGCACATAAACCAAAGCCCGGTCATGTAAACCAAAGCCGGGTCACAAAAACCAAAGCCGGGTCACGGATACCAAAGCTGGGTCACAGAATCCAAAGCCGGATTACAGAAACATAAGCCGGGTCACAACAACCAAAGCCAGGTCACAGAACCAAAGCTGGGTCACCGAACCCAAAGCCAGGTCACATAAACCAAAGCAAGGTCATAGAAACCAAAGCCGGGTCAGAGAAACCAAAGCTGGATCACAGAAACCAAAGCCAGGTCCCAGAAACCAAAGCCAGGTCATTAAAACCAAAGCCGGGTCACAAAACCAAAGCCGGGTCACAGAAACCAAAGCCGGGTTACAAAAACCAATGCCAGGTCACATAAACCAAAGCTGGGTCGCAAAAACCAAAGCCGGCTCACACAAACCACAGCCGGGTCACAGAAACCAGAGCCGGGTCACATAAACCAGAGCCGGGTCACAGGAACTAGAGCCGGGTCACAGAAACCAGAGCCGGGACACAGAAACCAAAGCCTGGTCACACAAACAAAAGCCGGGTCACAGAAACCAAAGCCGGGTCACAAAAACCAAAGCCGGGTAACTGAAACCAAAGCCGGGTCACAGAAACCAAAGCTGGGTCACATAAAGAAATGCCGGGTCACACAAACCAAAGCCGGGTCACATAAACCAAAGCCGGTCACAGAAACCAAAGCCGGCCACAGAAACCAAAGCTGGGTCACATAAACAAAAGCCGAGTCACGAGAAACAAAGCCGGTTCACAGAAAGCAGAGCTGGGTCACGCAAACCAAAGCCGGGTCACATCAACCAAAGCCAGGTCAGAGAAACGAAAGCCGGGTCACAGAAACCAAAGCTGGATCACAAAAACCAAAGTGACATAAGCCAAAGCCGGGTCACATAAACCAAAGCCAAGTCACAGAAGCCAAAGCTGGGTCACATAAACCAAAGCCGGGCCATAGAAACCAAAGCCGGGTCACAAAAACCAAAGCCGGGTCGCAGAAACCAAAGCCGGGTCACAGTAACCAAAGCCGGGTCAAACAAACCAAAGCCTGGTTACAGAAACAAAAGCCAAGTCACAAAAAACAAAGCCGGTTCACAGAAAAAAGCCGGGTCACACAAACCAAAGCCGGTTCACATATACCAAAGCCATGTCTGGGAAACAAAAGCCGGGTCACATAAACCAAAGCCGGGTCACAAAAACCAACGCTGGGTCACAAAAACCAAAGCCAGGTCACAGAAACCAAAGCCGGGTCATTGAAACCAAAGCCGGGTCACAGAACCCAAAGCCGGGTCACAGCAACCAAAACCGGGTGGCAGAAACCAAAGCCGGGTCACATAAACAAAAGCTGATTCACGGAAAACAAAGCCGGATCACATAAAGAAAAGCCGGGTCACACAAACCAAAGCCCGGTCACACAAACCAAAGCCAGGTCAGATAAATAAAAGACGGTTCACAGAAACCAAAGCCGGGTCACAGAAACCAAAGCCGGATCACAGAAACCAAAGCCGGGTCACATAAACCAAAGCCGGGTCATAAAAACCAAAGCCGGGTCACAGAAACCAAAGCCATGTCACAAAAAACCAAAGCCGGGTCACATAAACCAAAGCCGGATCACAAAGACCAAAACCAAGTTTCATAAACCAAAGCCGGGCCAACGAACTAATGCCGGAGCACCCTAGTTGCACCCTAGTTGCGCCCTACTTGCGCCCTAGTTGCACCCTAGTTGCGCCCTAGTTGCGCCATAGTTGCGCCCTATTTGCGTCCTAGTTGCGCCCTATTTACACCCTCATTGCGCCCTAGTTGCACCTTATTTGCGCCCTAGTTCTGCCCTAGTTGCGCCCTAGTTGCGCCCTAGTTGCGCACTAGTTGCGCCCGAGTTGCGCCCTAGTTGCACCCTAGTTGCACCCTAGTTGCGCCCTAGTTGCGCCCTAGTTGCGCCCTAGTTGTGCCCTAGTTGCGACCTAGTCACGCCCTTGTCCCGCCCTAGTCACGCCCTGGTTGCGCCCTATTTGTGTCCTAGTTGCGCTCTAGTTGCACCATATTTGCCCTTATTGCACCCTACTTGCGCCGTACTGCCACCCTAGTTGTGCCTTAGTTGGGCACTAGCTACACCCTAGTTGTGCCCTAGTTGCGCCCTTGTTGCATCGTATTTGTGCCCTACTTATGCTCTAGTTATGCAATAGTTGCACTTTAGTTGCGTCCAGCTTGCACGCTAGTTGCACCCTAGTTGCGCCCTAGTTGTACCCTAGTTGTGCCCTAGTTACGCCCTAGTTGCGCCCTGGTTGCGCCCTCGTTGCGCCCTATTTGCGTCCTACTTGCGCCCTAGTTGCGCCCTAGTTGCGCCCTAGTTGCGACCTAGTTGCGTCCTAGTTGTGCCCAAGTTGTGCCCTATTTGTGCCCTAGTTGCACCCTACTTACGCCCTAGTTGCACCCTACTTGCGTCCTAGTTGCGCCCTAGTTACGCCCTTGTTGCGTCCTCGTTGCGCCCGCGTTGCACCCTAGTTGCATCCTCGTTCCGCCCTTGTTGCGCCCTAGTTGCGCCCTAGTTATGCTCTTGTTGTGCCCTCGTTGCATCCTACTTGCGCCCTAGTTGCGCCCTAGTTGCGCTCTAGTTGCGCCCTAGTTGCGCCCTAGTTGCGCCCTAGTTGCGCCCTACTTGCGCCCTTGTTGCGCCCTAGTTGCGCCCTAGTTGCGCCCTAGTTGCGCCCTTGTTGAGCCTTAGTTGTGCCCTAGTTGCACCCTACTTGCGCCCTACTTGCGCCCTAGTTGCGCCCTACTTGCACCTTAGTTGCGTCTTAGTTGCGCCCTAGTTGCGCCCTAGTTGCGCCTCAGCTGGACACTAGCTACGCCCTAGTTGTACCCTACTTGCGCTCTAGATGCGTCCTACTTGTGCCCTAATTGCACCCTAGTTGCGCCTTAGTTGCGCCCTAGTTGCGTCCTAGTTGCGCCCTAGTTGCGCCCTAGTTACGTCCTAGTTGCGTCCTAGTTGCGCCCTAGTTGCGCCCTAGTTACGTCCTAGTTGCGTCCTAGTTGCGCCCTAGTTGCGCCCTAGTTACGTCCTAGTTGCGTCCTAGTTGCGCCCTAGTTGCGCCCTAGTTACGTCCTAGTTGCGTCCTAGTTGCGCCCTAGTTGCGCCCTAGTTACGTCCTAGTTGCGTCCTAGTTGCGCCCTAGTTGCGCCCTAGTTACGTCCTAGTTGCGTCCTAGTTGCGCCCTAGTTGCGCCCTAGTTACGTCCTAGTTGCGTCCTAGTTGCGCCCTAGTTGCGCCCTAGTTACGTCCTAGTTGCGTCCTAGTTGCGCCCTAGTTGCGCCCTAGTTACGTCCTAGTTGCGTCCTAGTTGCGCCCTAGTTGCGCCCTAGTTACGTCCTAGTTGCGTCCTAGTTGCGCCCTAGTTGCGCCCTAGTTACGTCCTAGTTGCGTCCTAGTTGCGCCCTAGTTGCGCCCTAGTTACGTCCTAGTTGCGTCCTAGTTGCGCCCTAGTTGCGCCCTAGTTACGTCCTAGTTGCGTCCTAGTTGCGCCCTAGTTGCGCCCTAGTTACGTCCTAGTTGCGTCCTAGTTGCGCCCTAGTTGCGCCCTAGTTACGTCCTAGTTGCGTCCTAGTTGCGCCCTAGTTGCGCCCTAGTTACGTCCTAGTTGCGTCCTAGTTGCGCCCTAGTTGCGCCCTAGTTACGTCCTAGTTGCGTCCTAGTTGCGCCCTAGTTGCGCCCTAGTTACGTCCTAGTTGCGTCCTAGTTGCGCCCTAGTTGCGCCCTAGTTACGTCCTAGTTGCGTCCTAGTTGCGCCCTAGTTGCGCCCTAGTTACGTCCTAGTTGCGTCCTAGTTGCGCCCTAGTTGCGCCCTAGTTACGTCCTAGTTGCGTCCTAGTTGCGCCCTAGTTGCGCCCTAGTTACGTCCTAGTTGCGTCCTAGTTGCGCCCTAGTTGCGCCCTAGTTACGTCCTAGTTGCGTCCTAGTTGCGCCCTAGTTGCGCCCTAGTTACGTCCTAGTTGCGTCCTAGTTGCGCCCTAGTTGCGCCCTAGTTACGTCCTAGTTGCGTCCTAGTTGCGCCCTAGTTGCGCCCTAGTTACGTCCTAGTTGCGTCCTAGTTGCGCCCTAGTTGCGCCCTAGTTACGTCCTAGTTGCGTCCTAGTTGCGCCCTAGTTGCGCCCTAGTTACGTCCTAGTTGCGTCCTAGTTGCGCCCTAGTTGCGCCCTAGTTACGTCCTAGTTGCGTCCTAGTTGCGCCCTAGTTGCGCCCTAGTTACGTCCTAGTTGCGTCCTAGTTGCGCCCTAGTTGCGCCCTAGTTACGTCCTAGTTGCGTCCTAGTTGCGCCCTAGTTGCGCCCTAGTTACGTCCTAGTTGCGTCCTAGTTGCGCCCTAGTTGCGCCCTAGTTACGTCCTAGTTGCGTCCTAGTTGCGCCCTAGTTGCGCCCTAGTTACGTCCTAGTTGCGTCCTAGTTGCGCCCTAGTTGCGCCCTAGTTACGTCCTAGTTGCGTCCTAGTTGCGCCCTAGTTGCGCCCTAGTTACGTCCTAGTTGCGTCCTAGTTGCGCCCTAGTTGCGCCCTAGTTACGTCCTAGTTGCGTCCTAGTTGCGCCCTAGTTGCGCCCTAGTTACGTCCTAGTTGCGTCCTAGTTGCGCCCTAGTTGCGCCCTAGTTACGTCCTAGTTGCGTCCTAGTTGCGCCCTAGTTGCGCCCTAGTTACGTCCTAGTTGCGTCCTAGTTGCGCCCTAGTTGCGCCCTAGTTACGTCCTAGTTGCGTCCTAGTTGCGCCCTAGTTGCGCCCTAGTTACGTCCTAGTTGCGTCCTAGTTGCGCCCTAGTTGCGCCCTAGTTACGTCCTAGTTGCGTCCTAGTTGCGCCCTAGTTGCGCCCTAGTTACGTCCTAGTTGCGTCCTAGTTGCGCCCTAGTTGCGCCCTAGTTACGTCCTAGTTGCGTCCTAGTTGCGCCCTAGTTGCGCCCTAGTTACGTCCTAGTTGCGTCCTAGTTGCGCCCTAGTTGCGCCCTAGTTACGTCCTAGTTGCGTCCTAGTTGCGCCCTAGTTGCGCCCTAGTTACGTCCTAGTTGCGTCCTAGTTGCGCCCTAGTTGCGCCCTAGTTACGTCCTAGTTGCGTCCTAGTTGCGCCCTAGTTGCGCCCTAGTTACGTCCTAGTTGCGTCCTAGTTGCGCCCTAGTTGCGCCCTAGTTACGTCCTAGTTGCGTCCTAGTTGCGCCCTAGTTGCGCCCTAGTTACGTCCTAGTTGCGTCCTAGTTGCGCCCTAGTTGCGCCCTAGTTACGTCCTAGTTGCGTCCTAGTTGCGCCCTAGTTGCGCCCTAGTTACGTCCTAGTTGCGTCCTAGTTGCGCCCTAGTTGCGCCCTAGTTACGTCCTAGTTGCGTCCTAGTTGCGCCCTAGTTGCGCCCTAGTTACGTCCTAGTTGCGTCCTAGTTGCGCCCTAGTTGCGCCCTAGTTACGTCCTAGTTGCGTCCTAGTTGCGCCCTAGTTGCGCCCTAGTTACGTCCTAGTTGCGTCCTAGTTGCGCCCTAGTTGCGCCCTAGTTACGTCCTAGTTGCGTCCTAGTTGCGCCCTAGTTGCGCCCTAGTTACGTCCTAGTTGCGTCCTAGTTGCGCCCTAGTTGCGCCCTAGTTACGTCCTAGTTGCGTCCTAGTTGCGCCCTAGTTGCGCCCTAGTTACGTCCTAGTTGCGTCCTAGTTGCGCCCTAGTTGCGCCCTAGTTACGTCCTAGTTGCGTCCTAGTTGCGCCCTAGTTGCGCCCTAGTTACGTCCTAGTTGCGTCCTAGTTGCGCCCTAGTTGCGCCCTAGTTACGTCCTAGTTGCGTCCTAGTTGCGCCCTAGTTGCGCCCTAGTTACGTCCTAGTTGCGTCCTAGTTGCGCCCTAGTTGCGCCCTAGTTACGTCCTAGTTGCGTCCTAGTTGCGCCCTAGTTGCGCCCTAGTTACGTCCTAGTTGCGTCCTAGTTGCGCCCTAGTTGCGCCCTAGTTACGTCCTAGTTGCGTCCTAGTTGCGCCCTAGTTGCGCCCTAGTTACGTCCTAGTTGCGTCCTAGTTGCGCCCTAGTTGCGCCCTAGTTACGTCCTAGTTGCGTCCTAGTTGCGCCCTAGTTGCGCCCTAGTTACGTCCTAGTTGCGTCCTAGTTGCGCCCTAGTTGCGCCCTAGTTACGTCCTAGTTGCGTCCTAGTTGCGCCCTAGTTGCGCCCTAGTTACGTCCTAGTTGCGTCCTAGTTGCGCCCTAGTTGCGCCCTAGTTACGTCCTAGTTGCGTCCTAGTTGCGCCCTAGTTGCGCCCTAGTTACGTCCTAGTTGCGCCCTAGTTGCGCCCTAGTTGCACCCTAGTTGCGCCCTAGTTGCGCCCTAGTCGCGCCCTAGTCGCGCCCTAGTTACGCCCTAGTTACGTTCTAGTTGCGCCCTAGTTGCGCTCTATACAACTGAAACAAGCACAAGACAATTGGAACAAGTCCAAGACAATCGGAGTAAGGCCAAGACAACTGGAAAAAGCCCAAGACAACTGGAGGAAGCCCAAGATAACTAGAGCAAGCCCAAAACAACAGGAGAAGGCCCAAGACACTTGGAGAAAGCAAAAGACAAGTGGAGCAAGACCTAGCCAAGTAGACCAAGGCCAAGATAACTGGAGCAAGGCCAAGACAGATGGAGCAGGCCCCTAGACAGCTGGGGCAAGGCCAAGATAACTGGAGCAAGGTCACGACAACTGGAGCAAGCCCAAGACAACTGGGGAAAGCCCATGAAAACTGGAGCAAGCCTAAGATAAATGAAGCAATGCCATGAAAACAGGGGTAGTGCAAGAAAACTGGAGCAAGCCCAAGACAACTGGAGCAAGCCTAAGAAAACTGGAGTAAGGCAAATACAACTGGAGCAAGCCCAAGACACCTTGAGCAAGCCCAAAACATCTGGAGCAAGGCCAAGACAACTAGAGCAAGGCCAATAAAACTGGAGCAAGCCGAAGACAACGGGAGCAAGCCCAAAACAACTTGAGTAAGTCCAAGACAACTAGGAAAATGCCAAGAAAATTGGAGCAAGCCCAAGACAATTGGAGCAAGCCCAAGACAATTGGAGCAAGACCAAAACAACTGGAGTTAGGCCAAGATATCTAGCCCAAGGCCAAGAAGATTGGAGCAAGCCCAAGACAGCTGGAGGAAGCCCAAGACAACTATAGCATGCCAAAGACAACTGGAGCAAGGCCAAGACAAGTGGAACAGGGCCAAGACAACTGGAGTAAGCCCAAGACAACTGGAGCAAGGCCAAGATACCTGGAGTAAGGCCAAGACAGCTGGAGCAAGCCCAAGACAACTGGAGCAATGCTAAGACAAGTCAAGCAAGCCCAAGACAACTAGAGCGAGCCCAAGACAAATGGGGCAAGCCCAAGTCAACTGGAGCAAGCCTGATACAACTAGAGCAAGACAAAGAGAAGTGGAGCAAGCCCAATACAACTTGAGCAAGCCCAATAAAACTGGAGCAAGTCCAACACAACTCGAGCTAGCCCAAGACAAGTGGACCAAGCCCAAGACAACTGGAGCAAGACTATGACAACTTGAGCATGGCCAAGACAACTAGAGCAAGCCCAAGACAACTGATGCAAGTCCAAGACAACTGGAGCAAGGCCAAGACAACTGGAGCAAGCCCAAGACAACTGATGCAAGTCCAAGACAACTGGAGCAAGGCAAAGACAACTGGAGCAAGCCCAAGACAGCTGGAGCAAGCCCTAGAAAACTGGAGCAAGCCCTAGACAACTGGAGCAAGCCCAAGACAACTGGAGCAAGGCCAACACACCTCGAGCAAGCCCAAGACAGCTGGACCAAGCCCAAGACAACTGGAGCAAGACTATGACAACTTGAGCATGGCCAAGACAACTAGAGCAAGCCCAAGACAACTGATGCAAGTCCAAGACAACTGGAGCAAGTCAAAGACAACTGGAGCAATGCCAAGACAGCTGTAGCAAGCCGAAGACAACTGGAGCAAGGCCAAGATAACTGTAGCAAGCCCAATAAAACTGGAGCAAGCCCAAGACAACTGGAGCAAGCCCAAGAGAACTAAAACAGGCCCAAGATAACTAGAGCAAATCCAAGACAGCTGGAGCAAGACCAAGAAAATTAGAGCTAGCCGGAGACAATTGGAGCAAGCCCAAGACAACTGGATCAAGGCGAGTACAAGTGGAGCAAACCCCAGACAACACGAGCAAGCCCAAGATAATTGGAGCACGCCCAATAAAGCTTGAGCAAGCCCAAGACAACTAGCGCAAGGCCAATACAACTGGAGCAAGGCCAAGACAACTAGAGCAATGCAAAGACAGATGGAGCAAGCCCTAGACAGCTGGAGCAAGCTCTAGATAGCTGGAACAATGCCATGACAACTGAAGCAAGCCCAATACATCTAGAGCAAGCCCAAAGGCAACTGGGGCAAGCCAAAGACAACTTGAACAAGCCTTGGACAACTGGATCAATGTCGAGACAACTGGAGCAACCGCAAGACAGCTGCAGCAAGCCCAAAAAAATAGATCAAGGCCACTACAAGTGGAGCAGGCCCACAACACCTGGAGCAAGCTCAAAATATGTACAGGAAGCCCAAGACAACTAGAGCAAGGCCAAGACAACTGGAGCAAGGCCGAGAAAACTTGGAGCAAGCCCAAAACAACTAGAGCAGGCTAAAGACAGCTAGAAGAAGGCCAAGATTGTTGGATCAAAGCCAAGACAACTAGAGCAAGTCCAAGACAACTAAAGCAGACCCAAGACAAATGGAGCTAGGCCAAGAAAACTGGAGCAAGACTAGGATGTCTAGAGCATGGCCAAGACAACTGGAGCAAGGCCAAAACACCTTCGGCAATGCCAAGACAGCTGGAGCAAGCCCAAGACAACTGGAGCAAGGCCAACACAACTGGAGCGAGTCCAAGACAATTGGCACAAGTCCAAAACAATTGAAGCAAGCCCATGACACCTGGAGCAAGCCTGAAACAACTGTAGCAAGGCTGAGACAACTGGAGCAAGGCCAAGACAACTGGAGCAAGCCTGAGACAACTGGAGCAAGCCCAATAAAGTTATCCCCTAATGAAGTGACATCTGTCACCCGCGTCCGGCTAGCGGAAAGAAACCGTTGCTTTGCTCTTTTGTCCTATTTTTTCCTTTTTATACCGAGGATGTTCATTATCTCCAGTTAAACGGAACAGTTTGGCACATCTTGTTCCCTTTGGTTCCGCGGCATCGCCGCCGTGTTCTTGCTCTGCTCGCCTCTCACTCCCATTGCCTTTGCCCACCACTGTCTCCTCACGGCTCTTCGCTTTTCCATCCTCAACCTTTTGCTTCCGACGGCTCCATCGCTTCCCTCTCAATCTCTCTCGTCTGCGCTCTGTCTACTATGGAGCTCCAGTGCCTCGCGTTCTCTCGCGACCCTCCGACTAACTCCTTGGGCCCGCTCTTACCGCTCCGCTTCCTTCACTCCCCTACGTCACCTCTGCCTGCTTCATTGCTTCTACTTGCTTCTGCTTCTGCTGTCCTCAAGCATTGCACTCTTCTGAAACAAAGTTTGGAGGTCTAATGCCAAACTGTGATTCTCTAGTGCCAAAGTGTGACGCTTTAGTGCCAAATTCGGACGCTCTAGTGCCAAAGGTTGAAGCTCTAGTGCCAAAGTGTGCACTCTATTGCCAAAGTGTGACACTCTAGTGCCAAGGTGTGACACCCTCAGTGCGTGCGTGTATGTGCGTGTAAGTACGTGTAACTACGTGTAAGTGCGTGTATGTGCGTGTAAGTGTGTGTAAGTACGAGTAAGTGTGAGTAAGTATGTGTAAGTGTGTGTAAGTGCGTATAGAGGCGTGTAAATGCATGTAAGTGCGTTCAAGTGCGTGCAAGTGCATGCAAGTGCGTGTAAGTGCGTTTAAGTGCGTGTGTAAGTACATGTATGTGCGTGTATATGTGTGTATGTGCGTGTAAGTGCGTGCATGTGCATGCAAGTGCGTGCAAGTGCATGCAAGTGCGTGTAAATGCATGTAAGTGCATGTGTGTGCGTGTGTAAGTGCGTGAAAACTCATGTAAGTGCGTGTGAGTACGCGTGAGTGCGTGTGAGTGCATGTGAGTGCATGTAAGTGAGTGTGAGTACGTGTAAGTGCGTGTAAGTGCGTGTAAGTGTGTGTAAGTGCGTTCAAGTGCGTGCAAGTGCCTGTAAGTGTGTGTAAGTACATGCAAGTGTGTGCAAGTGTGTGTAAGTGCGTGTAAGTGCGTGTGTATGCATCTGTAAGTACGTGTATGTACGTGTATGTTCGTTATGTGTGTGCAAGTGTGTGTAAGTGCATGTAAGTGCGTGTAAGTACGTGTAAGTGCATGTAAGTGCGTGTAAGTGCGTGTGAGTGTTTGTGAGTGCGTGTGAATGTGTATGAGTGCGTGTGAGTGTGTGTGAGTGTTTGTGAATACGTGTGAGTGCGTGTGAGTGCGTGTACATGCGTGTACGTATGTGTAAGTGCATGTAAGTGCCTATACGTGCATGTAAGTGTGTTTAATTGTGTGTTAGTGCGTGTGACGGCGTATAAGTGCATATAAATGCATGTAAGTGCGTGTAAGTGTACCTAAGTACGTTCAAGTGTGTGCAAGTACATGCAAGTGTGTACAAGTGCATGTAAGTGCGTGTGTAAGTGCGTGTATGTGCATGTGAGTGTGTGTAAGTGCATGTAATTGCATGTAATTGCGTGTAAGTAAGTGTAAGTGCGTGCAAGTGCGTGGAAGTACGTGCAAGTACATGTAAATGGGTGTAAGTGCGTGTAAGTGCATGTAAGTGCGTGTATGCGCGTGTATGAGTGTTTCAGTGCGTATAAGTGGGTGCAAGTGCGTGTAAGTGGATGTAAATGTGTCTCAGTGCGTGTCAGTGCGTGTTTGTGCGTGTCAGTGTGTGTAACTGTGTGTAAGTGCGTGTAAGTGCGTATAAGTACGTGCAAGTTCATGCAAGTGCGTGTAAGTGCGGTTAAGTGCATGTAAGTGCGTGTAAGTCCGTGCAAGTACGTGCAAGTGCATGCAAAAGCCTGCAAGTGCGTGTAAGTGCGTGTAAGTGTGTGTGTAAGTGCGTGTGTAAGTGTATATAAGTGTGTATAAGTGCGTATAAGTGTGTGCAAGTGAGTGTAAGTAGGTGTAAGTGCGTGTAAGTATGTATAAGTGCGTTCAAGTGTGTGTAAGTGCGTGTAAGTATGTGTTTGTGCGTGGTAGTGCGTGAAATTGCGTGTAAGTGCGTGTAAGTGCGTGTAAGTGCGTGTAAGTGCGTGTAAGTGCATATAAGTACGTGTCAGTACATGTAAGTTCGGATACGTACGTGTGAGTGTGTATGAGTGCGTGTAAGTGCATGTACGTACGTGTAAGTACATGTAAGTGCGTGCAAGTGCATTCAAGTGCGTGTGTGTGCTTGTGTGTGCGTGTGTAAGTACATGTATGTGCGTGTATGGGCATGTATGTGTGTGTAAGTGCGTGTAAGTGCGTGTAAGTGCGTTAAGTGCATATAAGTGTGTGTGAGAGTGTGTAAGTACGTGAAAGTGCGTGTAAATGCAAGTAAGTGCATGTAAGCGTGTGTAAGGGCATATAAGTGCGTCTAATTGCGTGTAAGTGTGTGTAAGTGCGCATAAGTGCGTGTAAGTACGTGTAAGTGTAGGTAAATATGTGTAAGTGCATGTAAGTGTGTGTAAGTGTGCATAAGTGCGTGTAAGTGTGTGTAAGTGCGTGTAAGTACGTGTCAGTGCGTGTAAGTGCATGTAAGTACAGGTAAGTGTGGATAAGAGTGTGTAAGTGCGTGCAAATGCGTGTAAGTGCGTGTAAGTGTGTGTAAGTGTGCGAAGTGCTTGTAAGTTCCTGTAAGTGTGTGTCAATGTGCGCAAGTGTGTGTATGTACGTGTAAGTGCGTGTTAGTACATGTAAGTGCGTGTAAGTGTGTGTAGGTGCGTGTAAGTGCGGATCAGTGCATGTAAGTGCATGTAAGTGCCTATACGTGCGGGTAAGTGCGTGTAAGTGCGTGTAAGTGTATTTTAGTGCATGTGAGTACTTTTGAGTGCGTGTGAGTGCATGTAAGTACGTGTAAGTGCGTGTAAGTGTTTGTAAGTGCGTGTAAGTGTATGTAGGTGCATCTAAGTATGTGTAAGTGCGTGTAAGTGCGTGTAAGTGCATGTGAGTGTGTGTAGGTGCGTGTTAGTGCGTGTAAGTGGGTGTTAGTATG
The DNA here is from genome assembly GCA_023375785.1 of Penium margaritaceum. Taxonomy (NCBI): domain Eukaryota; kingdom Viridiplantae; phylum Streptophyta; class Zygnematophyceae; order Desmidiales; family Peniaceae; genus Penium; species Penium margaritaceum. The sequence continues at coordinate 1,179,972 of SZWC01000002.1, read as the reverse complement.
TGTAACTACATGTAAGTGTGTGTAAGTGTGTGTTAGTACATGTAAGTGCGTGTAAGTGCATTTAAGTACGTGTAAGTGCCTGTAAGTAGGTGTAAGTGTGTGTAAATGTGTGTAAGTGTGCGTAAGTGCCTGTAAGTATGTGTAAGTGCGTGTAAGTGTGTTTGATGCATGTAAATGCGTGTAAGTATGGGTAAGTGTATGTAAGTGCTTTTAAGTGCGTGTAAGTGCACGTTAGTACGTGTAAGTGCGTGCAAGTGCAAGCAAGTGCGTGCAAGTGCGTGCAAGTGTGTGCAAGTGTGTGTAAGTGCGTGTAAGTGCATATAAGTGTGTGTAAGTGCGTATAAGTGCGTATACGTATGTGTAAGTGTGTGTGTGTAAGCGCGTGTAAGTGCGTGTAAGTGCTTGCAAATGCGTGCAAGTGCATGCAAGTGCGTACTAGTGCACGTGTGTGCATGTGAAAGTGCATGTGTAAGTGCATGTATGTACGTGTAAGTGTGTGTAAGTGTGTGTAAGTGCGTGCAAGTGCTTGTAAGTGCGTGTAAGTACATGTAAGTGCGTGTAAGTATGCGTAAGTATGTGTAAGTGTGTGTAAGTATGTGTAAGTGCATGTAAGTGGGTGTAAGTGCGTATAAGTGCGTGTAAGTGCGCTTAAGTGTGTGTAAGTGTGTGTACGGGCATGTAAGTATGAATAAGTGCATGTAATTGTGTGTAAGTACGTACACGTGCATATAAGTGTGTGTAAGTGCGTGTAAGTGCGTGTAAGTACGTGTAAGTGCGAGTAAGTGCATGTATGTGCGTGTAAGTGCATATACGTGCGTATAAGTAGATGTTAGTGTGTGTAAGTACATGTAAGTGCGTGTGAGTGCGAGTAAGTGCATGTACGTATGTGTAAGTGCGTATAGATACGTATAAGTGCATGTAAGTACGTGTAAGTATGTGTAAGTGCGTGTAAGTGCGTGTAAGTGCATGTGAGAGCGTGTAAGCATGTGTAAGTGCGTGTAAGTGCGTGTACATAGGTGTAAGTACGTGTAAGTGCGTGTAAGTGCGTGTAAGTGCGTGCAAGTGCATGTGAGTGTGTGTAAGTGTGTGTAAGTACGTGTAAGTACGTGTAAGTGCGTGTAAGTGTGTGTGAGTGCGTGTAAGTGCATGTATGTACATCTAAGTGCGTGTAAGTATGTAAAAGTATGTGTAAGTGAATGTAGGTGCGTGTACGTGTGTCTAACTGCGTATAAGTATGTGTAAGTGCATCTAAGTGCATGTAAGTACGTATAAGTGTGTGTAAGTGCATGTAACTATGTGTAAGTGTGTGTAAGTGTGTCTAAGTACATGTAAGTGTGTGTAAGCGCATATACGTATGTGTAAGTGTGTGTAAGTGTCTGTAAGTGCGTGTAATTGCGTGTAAGTGTCTGTAAGTACGTGTAAGTGCGTGTAAGTGCCTAAAACTGGGTGTAACCGCATGTAAGTGCGTGTAAGTGCGTGTAAGTACGTGTAAGTGCGTATGAGTGCGTGTAAGTGGGTCTAATTGCTTGTAAGTGTATGTAAGTATGTGTACGTGTGTGTAACTGCATGTAATTGTGTGTAACTGCGTGTAAGTGTGTGTAGGTGCATGTAAGTGTGTGTAAGTGCATGTAAGTGCGTATACGTGCGTGTAAGTACGTGTAAGTATGTGCAAGTATACATAAGTGTTTACAAGTGCGTGTAAGTATGTGTAAGTGTGTGTACGTACGTGTAACTTTGTGTAAGTACGTGTAAGTGTGTGTTAGTGCAAGTAACTGTCTGTAAGTGCGTACAAGTGCGTGTAAGTGGGTACAAGAGTGTGTAAGTGTGTGTAAGTGTGTGCAAGTACGTGTAAGTGGGTGTAAGTGCGTGTAAGAATTTGTAAGTGCATGTAAGTATGTGTAAGTGCGTGTAAGTGCGTGTAAGTGCGTGTAAGTGTATGTAAGTGCGTGTAAGTGCGTGTAAGTACGTGTAAGTGGTGAACATGCGTGTAAGTGTATGTAAGTGCGTGTAAATGCGTGTAAGTACGTGTAAGTTTGTGTAAGTGTGTATCAGTTTGTGTAAGTGCGTGTAAGTACATGTAAGTGCAATTAACTGCGTATAAGTGTGTACAACTGCGTGTAAGTGCATGTAAGTCAATGTAAATGCGTGTAAGTGTGTGCAGGTTTGTCTAAGTGCGAGTAAGTGCATGTCAGTGCACTTAAGTGCATGTAAGTGCGTGTAAGTGCATGTAAGTGCGTGTAAATGCGTGTAAGTGTGTGTAAGTACGTGTAAGTGCGTGTAAGTGCGTGTAAGTATGTATAAGTGCATGTGAGTAGATAAGTGCATAAAAGTGCGTTTAAGTGCATGTAAGTGCGCGTAAGTACGTGAAGGTGCATGTAAGTGCTTGTAAGTGCGTGTAAGTGCGTGTAAGTGCATGTAAGTACGTTTAAGTTTGTGTAAGTGTGTGTAAGTGCATGTAAGTGTGAGTAAGTGCACGTAAGTACGTGTAAGTGCATATACGTGCATATAGGTGTGTGTAAGTGCGTGTAAGTGTGTGTAAGTACGTATCAGTGCGAGTAAGTGCATGTTAAAGCGTGTAAGTGCATATACATGCGTATAAGTACGTGTAAGTGTGTGTAAGTGCATGTAAGTGCGTGTAAGTACAAGTAAGTGCATGTAAGTATATGTAAGTGCGTATGCGCGCGTATGATTGCATGATTGTACATGTAAGTATGTGTAAGTGCGTGTAAGTGCGTGTAAGTGCATGTAAGTGTGTGTAAGTGTGTGTAAGTGCGTGTAAGTGCGTGTAAGTTTGAGTAAGTGGGTATAAGTACGTGTAAGTGCGAGTAAGTACATGTAAGTGTGTGTAAGCGCGTATACGTGCATATAAGTGCATGGAAGTGCAAGTAAGTGCGTGTAAGTGTGTGTTAGTACATATAAGTATGTGTATCTGCGTGTAAATACGTGTAAGTGCGTATAAGTATGTGTAAGTGTGTGTAAGTACGTGTAAGTGTGTGTAAGCACATATAAGTGGGTGTAAGTGTGTGTAAGTGTGTGTAAGTGTGTGTAATTGCATGTAAGTGTGTGTAAGTATGTGTAAGTGCGTGTAAGTGCGTGTAAGTACGTGTAACTTTGTGTAAGTGTGTGTAAGTACGTGTAAGTGTGTATAAGTGTGTGTAAGTACGTGGAAGTGGATGTAAGTGCTTGTAAGTATATGTAAGTACGTGTAAGTGCGTGTAAGTGCATGTAAGTGCATATAAGTGCGTATAAGTATGCATAAGTACGTGTAAGCGCATGTAAGTGTTTGTAAGTTCGTGTAAGTATGCGTAAGTGTGTGTAAGTACGTGTAAGTTCGTGTAAGTACGTGTAAGTGCGTGCAAGTGCAATTAACAGTGTGTAAGTGCGTGTACATGCGTGTAAGTACATGTAAGAGTGTGTATTTGTAAGATTGTGCAAGTACATGTACGTGTGTGTAAGTGCGTGTAAGAACGTGTAAGTGGATGTAAGTGCGTGTAAGTGTGTGTACGTACGTGTAAGTGCGTGTAAGTGCATGTGAGTGCGTGTAAGTGCATGTAAGTACGTGTAAGTATGTGTAAGTATGTGTAAGTATGTGTAAGTGTGTGTAAGTGTATGTAAGTGCGTGTAAGTACATGTAAGTGCATGTAAGTACGTGTAAGTTTGTGTAAGTGTGTGTAAGTTTGTGTAAGTGCATGTAAGTGCATGTAAGTGCAATTAACTGTGTATAAGTGTGTGTAAGTACGTGTAAGTACGTGTAAGTGCATGTAAGTGCATGTAAGTGCATGTAAATGTTTGCAATTGCATGTAAGTGCATGTAAGTGCGTGCAAGTGCGTGTACATGCGTGTGTGTGCATGTGTAAGTATGTGTATGTACGTGTATGTTTGTTATGTGTGTGTAAGTGTGTGTAAGTGCATGTAAGTATGTGTAAGTACGTGTAAGTGCATGTAAGTGGGTGTGAGTGCGTGTGAGTGTGTGTGAGTGTGTGTGAGTGCGTGTGAGTGCGTGTGAGTGCCAGTGAGTGTGTGTGAGTACGTGTGAGTGTGTGTGAGTGCGTGTATGTGCGTGTACGTGGGTGTAAGTGCGTGTAAGTGCGTATACATGGATGTAAGTGTGTTTAAGTGTGTGTAAGTGCGTGTTAGGGCGTGTAAGTGCGTATAAATGCATGTAAGTCCGTGTAAGTACACGTAAGTGCGTTCAAGTGTGTGCAAGTGCATGCAAGTGTGTACAAGTACGTGTAAGTGCTTGTGTAAGTGCATGTATGTGCAGGTAAGTGCGTATAAGTCCGTGGAAGTACGTGTAAGTACATGTAAGTGGGTGTAAGTGCGTGTAAGTGCGTGTAAGTGCGTGTATGTGGGTGTATGTGTGTTTCAGTGCATGTAAGTGGATGCAAGCATGTGTAAGTGCGTGTAAATGTATCTCAGTGCGTGTCAGTGCGTGTCAGTGCGTGTCAGTGCGTGTAGGTGCGTGTAAGTGCGTGTAAGTGCGTGTAAGTACGTATACGTGCATTTAAGTGTGTGTAAGTGCGTGTAAGTACGTATTTGTGCGTAGTAGTGTGTGTAGTTGCGTGTAAGTGCGTGTAAGTGCATGTAAGTGCGTGTAAGTGCGTGTAAGTGCATATAAGTACGTGTCATTGCATGTAAGTTTGGATAAGTACGTGTGAGTGTGCGTGAGTGCGTGTAAGTGCGTGTAAGTATGTATAAGTACATGTACGTGCGTGCAAGTGCGTTCAAGTGCAAGTGTGTGCTTCTGTGGGCGTGTGTAAGTACGTGTATGTGCATGTATGTGCATGTATGTGTGTGTAAGTGCGTGTAAGTGCGTGTAAGTGCGTTAAGTGCCTGTAAGTGTGTGTGAGAGCGTGTAAGTACGTATAAGTGCGTGTAAATACATGTAAGTGCGTGTAAGTGTATGTAAGGGCATGTAAGGATATGTAAGTGCGTGTAAGTGCGTGTAAGTGCGTATAAGAGGGTGTAAGTGTGTGTAAGTATGTGCAAGTACGTGTAAGTGCGTGTAAGTGCGTGTACGAATGTGTAAGTGCATGTAAGTGCGTGTAAGTGCATGTAAGTGCGTGTAAGTACATGTAAGTACGTGTAGGTACGTTTAAGTGCATGTAAGTGCGTGTAAGTGCGTGTAAGTACGTGTAAGTGGTGTAAGTACGTGTAAGTGTATGTAAGTGCGTGTAAGTGCGTGTAAGTACGTGTAAGTTTGTGTATGTGTGTATACGTTTGTGTAAGTGCATGTAAGTGCATGTAAGTGCAATTAACTGCGTATAAGTGTGTGTAAGTGCGTTTAAGTGCTTGTAAGTGCATGTAAGTGCGTGTAAGCGTGTACAAGTATGTGCAAGTGCGTGTAAGTGCATGTATGTGCATATAAGTGCATGCACGTGCGTGTAAGTGCATGTAAGTGTGTGTAAGTGCGTGTATGTGCGTGTAAGTACATGTAAGTGCGTGTAAGTGCGTGTAAGTGCGTATAAGTATGTATGAGTATATAAGTGAGTATAAGTGTATATAAGTGCGTGTAAGTGCGTGTAAGTGGGTATAACTGCGTGTAAGTACGTATACGTGCATGTAAGTGTGTGTAAGTGTGTGTAAGTGCATGTAAGTGCATGTAAGTTTGTTTAAGTTTGTTTAAGTGAATGTAAGTGCATGTAAGTGCGTGTAAGTGCATGTAAGTACGTGTGAGTGCGTATACGTGCGTATAAGTGTGTGTAAGTGTGTGTAAGTGCGTGTAAATGGGTCTTAGTGCGTGTCAGTGTGTGTCAGTGCGTGTCAGTGCGTGTAAGTGCGTGTAAGTGCGTGTAAGTGCGTGTAAGTACGTATAAGTGCGTCTAAGTGCGTGTAAGTGCGTGTAAGTATGTATTTGTGCGTAGTAGTGTGTGTAGTTGCATGTAAGTGCGTGTAAGTGCATGTAAGTGCGTGTAAGTGCGTGTAAGTGCATATAAGTACGTGTCATTACATGTAAGTTTGGATAAGTGCGTGTGAGTGTGCGTGAGTGCGTGTAAGTGCGTGTAAGTACGTATAAGTACATGTACGTGCGTGCAAGTGCGTTCAAGTGCAAGTGTGTGCTTCTGTGTGCGTGTGTAAGTACGTGTATGTGCATGTATGTGCATGTATGTGTGTGTAAGTGCGTGTAAGTGCGTGTAAGTACGTTAACTGCCTGTAAGTGTGTGTGAGAGCATGTAAGTACGTATAAGTGCGTGTAAATACATGTAAGTGCGTGTAAGTGCGTGTAAGGGCATGTAAGGACATGTAAGTGCGTGTAAGTGTGTGTAAGTGCGTATAAGAGCGTGTAAGTGTGTGTAAGTGTGTGCAAGTACGTGTAAGTGTGTGTAAGTGCGTGTACGAATGTGTAAGTGCATGTAAGTGCGTGTAAGTGCATGTAAGTGCGTATAAGTACATGTAAGTACGTGTAGGTACATTTAAGTGCATGTAAGTGCGTGTAAGTGCGTGTAAGTACGTTTAAGTGGTGTAAGTACTTGTAAGTGTATGTAAGTGCGTGTAAGTGCGTGTAAGTACGTGTACGTTTGTGTATGTGTGTATACCTTTGAGTAAGTGCATGTAAGTACATGTAAGTGCAATTCACTGCGTATAAGTGTGTGTAAGTGCGTTTAAGTGCTTCTAAGTGCATGTAAGTGTGTGTAAGCGTGTACAAGTATGTTTAAGTGCGTGTAAGTGCATGTAAGTGCATATAAGTGCATGTAAGTGCGTGTAAGTACATGTAAGTGCGTGTAAATGCGTGTATGTGCGTGTAAGTGCATGTAAGTACGTGTAAGTGCGTGTAAGTGCGTATAATGATTGTGAGTATATAAGTGAGTATAACTGTATGTAAGTGCGTGTAAGTGCGTCTAAGTGGGTATAACTGCGTGTAAGCACGTATACGTGTATGTAAGTGTGTTTAAGTGTGTGCAATTGCATGTAAGTGCATATAGGTTTGTTTAAGTTTGTTTAAGTGTGTGTAAGTGCATGTGAGTGCGTGTAAGTGCATGTAAGTACGTGTAAGTGCGTATACGTGCGTATAAGTGTGTGTAAGTTTGTGTAAGTGCGTGTAAGTACGTGTAAGTGCGACTAAGTGCATGTAAGTGCGTGTAAGTGCGTATACGTGCGTATAAGTGCGTGTAAGTGCGTGTAAGTGCATGTAAGTACGTGTAAGTACAAGTAAGTGCATGTCAGTGTATGTAAGTGCGTATGTGTGCCTATAAGTACATGTAAGTATGTGTAAGTACGTGTAATTGCGTGTAAGTGCGTATAAGTGCATGTAAGTGCGTGTAAGTGAGTGTTAGTACGTGTAAGTGTGTGTATCTGCGTGTAAGTACGTGTAAGTGCGTGTTAGTGCCTGTAAGTGCGTGTTAGTGTATGTAGGTTTATATATGTGCGTCTAAGTGCGTGTACGTGCGTATAAGTATGTGTAAGTGCATGTAAGTTCGTGTAAGTGTGTGTATATGTGTATAACTGTGTGGAAGTGTGTCTAAGTGCGGGTAAGTACGTGTAAGTGCATGTAAATGTGTGTAAGTACGCATAAGTGTGTGTAAGTGTGTGTAAGTGCATGTAAGTGCGTGCAAGTGCATGTAAGTACGGGTAAGTGTGGGTAAGTATGTGTAAGCAATGCCTTCGTAATACTTACCAATGCATCGCAATGTGTGGCAATGCTTAATAGTGCTTGGTAATGTTTGTGCAATGCGTGGCAATGCCTGGCAATGCTTTGGCAATACTGGAAATGCCTTAGTAATGCCTGGTAATGCCTGGCAATGCCTAGGCAATGCTTGGCAATGCCTCACAATGCCTGGGCAGTGCCTACGCAATGCATGGTAATGCATGGCAATGCCTGGCAATGCCTGGCAATGCCTGGCAATGCCTGGCAATGCCTTACAATGCCTAGCAATGCCAGTGCAATGCCAGGAAATGACTGGCAATGCCTGGGAAATGCCCTGCAATGCATGGCAATGCTTGGCAATGCTTGGACAATGCCTAGAATGCCTGGCAATGCGTGGACAATGTTTGGCAATGCCTCGCAATGCCTCGCAATGCATAGGCAGTTCGTGGCAATGCTTAGGCAATGCTTCGCAATGCCTAAGATTGCCTGGGCAATGTTTGGCAATACATGGCAATGCCTGTGCAATGACTGGCCATGCCTCCGCAATGCCTGGCAATGCCTCAGCAATGCATGGGCTATGCCTATGTAATATCTGGCAATACTGAGCAATCCTTTGCAATGCTTGGACAATGCGTGGGAATGCTTGGGGAATGCCAGGCAATGCCTGGACAATGCCTAACAATGCTTGGCAATGTCTAGGCAATGCGTGGCAGTGCCTGGCAATGCCCGGGCAATGCTGGAAATGCCCGGATAATGCCTGACAATGCCCTGGGCAAATCCTGGCAATTCCAGGCAATGCCTGGGCAATGCCTATGCAATGCTTGGGCAATGCCTGGCAATGTCTGGTACTACCTAGCAATGCCTAATAATACCTGGCAATGGCATGCAAATGCATGGCCATGCCATGCAATGCCTAGGAAATTCCAGGCAATGCGTGGCAATGGTTGGCAGTGCCTGGGTAATGCCTAGCAATGCCTGGCAATGCCTGAACGATGCTTGGCAAAGCATAGGCAATGCCTCGCAATGCCTCGGAATGCCTGGGCAATGTCTGACAATGCCTGGCAACGCCTCTGCAATACTTGGCAATGCCTGGGCAATGCCAGGCTATACGTGGCAATGCCTGACAATGCCTGGAAATGCGTGCCAACGCCTGGCAATGCTTGGAAATGCCTCAGCAATGTCTGGGAAATGCCTATAAAATACCTGGCAATGCCTAGGCAATGCTTTGTAATGCTTGGACAATGCCTGGCAATGTTTTGGCAATGCCACGCAATGCCTGGCGATGCCATGACAATTCCTGACAATGCTTGGCAATGCCTGGGCTATGCGTGTCAATGCCCGGCAATGCCTGGGCAATGCTCGGCAATGCCTGGCAATGCCTGGGCAATGCTTGGTAATACCTAGCAATGCATGGCAATGCCTGTAAGTCCGTGTAAGTGCGTGTAAGTCCGTGTAAGTGTGTGTAAGTGCGTATAAGTGCGAGTGTGTGTAAGTGCGTGTAAGTACGTATGAGTGCGTATAAGTATGTGTAAGTGCGAGAAGGTGCATGTAAGTACGTGTAAGTGCGTGTATGTACGTCTATGTGCGTGTAAGTGTGTGTAAGTACGTGTAAGTGTGTGTAACTGCGTGTAGGTGCATATAAGTACGTGTAAATGCATGTAAGTGCGTCTAAGTGCTTGGAAGTACGTATAAGTACGTGTAAGTGCGTGTAAGTGCATGTAAGTGTGCGTAACTGTGTATAAATATGGGTAAGTGCGTTTAGGTGCATATAAGGACGTGTAAGTGCATGTAACTGCATGTAAGTGCATGTAAGTGTGTGTAAGTACGTGTAAGTATGCGCAAGTATGTGTAAGTGCATGTAACTACGTGTAACTGCGTGTAAGTGCGTGTAAGTGCGTATAAGTACGTGTAAGTGCATGTAAGTGCACGTAAGTGCCGGTAAGCGTGTGTAAGTGAGTGTAAGTACGTGTAACTGCGTTTAACTGCGTGAAACTGCATGTAACTGCGTGTAAGTGTGTGTAAATGCGTGTAAGTATGTGTAAGTACGTGTAAGTGTGTGTAAGTACGTGTAAGTGCGTGTAAGTGTGTGTAAGTGTGTGTAAGTGCGTGTAAGTGCGTGTGAGTACATGTAAGTGTTTGTAAGTGTGTAAGTACGTGTAAGTACATGTAAGTGTGTGTAAGTTTGTGTAAGTACGTGTAAGTTTGTGTAAGTGCAATTATCTGCGTGTAAGTGCCTTTAAGCATGTGTAAGTGCGTGTAAGAGCGTGTAAGTGCTTGTAAGTGTGTGCAAGTGCGTGTAAGTGTGTATAAGTACGTGTAAGTACGTGTAAGTGCATGAAAGTGCATGTAGGTGCGTGTAAGTATGTCTGAGTGCATGTAAGTGCGTATAAGTACGTGTAAGTACATGTAAGTGCGTATAAGTGTGTGTAAGTACGTGTAAGTGTGTGCAAGTACGTGTATGTGCGTGTAAGAGCGTGTAGGTACGTATAAGTGCGTATAAGTGCTTGTAAGTGCGCGTAAGATTGTATAAGTACGTGTAAGTGTGTGTAACTGTAACTAACTGCATGTAAGTGCATATAAGTGCGTGTAAGTGCGTGTAAGTGCGTGTAAGTGCGTGTAAGTGTGTGTAAGTGTGTATACGTATGTGTAGATGTGTGTAAGACCGTGTAAGTGCGTGTAAGTATGTGCAAGTACGTGTAAGTATGTGTAAGTGCATGTAAGTACGTGTTAGTACGTGTAAGTACGTGTAAATGCGTGTAAGTACGTGTAAGTACATGTAAGTACGCGTAAGTGCATGATAGTGTGTGTAAGTGCATGTAAGTGCGTGTAGGTGCGAGGAGTATATGTAAATGCGTGTAAGTTATTGTAAGTGCGTGTAAGTACGTGTAAGTGCGTGTAAGTGCGTGTAAGTGGGCGTGAGTACGTGTAAGTGCATGTAAGTGCGTGTAAGTATGTCTAAGTGCATGTAAGTACGTGTAAGTGCGTATAAGTGCGTGTAAGTGCGTGTAAGTATGTGTTAGTGTGTACAGGTGCGTGCAAGTGTGTGTAAGTGTGTGGAAGTGTGTATAAGTGCATGTTAGTGCATGTAAGTGCGTGTAAGTATGTGTAACTGTGTGAAACTGCGTGTAAGTTGGTCTTAGTGCATGTAAGTTCTCGTAACTGCATGTAAGTGCGTGTAAGTGCGTGTAAGTGCGTGTTAGTGTGCGTAAGTGCGTTGAGTGCATGTAAGTGCATGTAAGCATGTGTAAGTGCATGCAAGTGCGTGTTAGTGTGTCTAAGTGCGTGTAAGTGTGTGTAAGTATGTGCAAGTGTGTATAAGTACGTGCAAGTGTGTGTAAGTACGTGTAAGTACGTGTAAGTGCGTGTAAGTACGTGTAAGTGTGTCTAAGTACGTATAAGTATATGTAAGTGCGTGTATGTGCATATAAGTGCGTGAAAGTGCATGGAAGTGTGTGTAAGTACATGTAAGTGTGTGTGCAAGTGCGTGTAAGTGCGTGTAAGTGTTTGTCATTGCATGTAAGTGCGTGTAAGTGCGGATGAGTGCGTATAAGTGCGTGTAAGTGCTTGTAATTGCATGTAAGTGCGTGTAATTGCGTGTAATGCATGTAAGTACGTATAAGTACATGTAAATGTGTGTAAGTGCGTGTACGTTTGTGTAAGTGTGTGTAAGAGCGTGTAAATGCATGTAAGTGTGTGTAAGTGCCTATAAGTGCGTGTAAGTGCGTGTAACTATGTGTAAGTATGTGTAAGTGTGTATAAGTGCATGTAAGTGTTTGTAAGTGTGTGTAGGTACGTGTAAGTATGTGTAAGTGTGTGTAAGTGCAAGTAACTGCGTGTAAGTTCGTGTAAGTGTGTGTAACTGGGTGTAAGTGTGTGTAAGCATGTGTAAGTGGGTGTAAGTGCGTGTAAGTATGTGTAAGTGCGTGTAAGTGCGTATAAGCATGTGTAAGTGTGTGTAAGTGTGTGTAATTGCATGAAAGTGTTTATAAGTGCGTGTAAGTACGTGTAAGTGCATGTAAGTGCGTGTAAGTGCGTGTAACTGTGTGTAAGTGCGTGTAAAGGCGTGTAAGTGTGTGTAAGTGCATGTAAGTGCGTGTAAGTATGTACAAGTGCGTGTAAATACGTGTAAGTGTATGTAAGTGCGTGTAAGTGCGTGTAAGTACATGTAAGTGTTTGTAAGTGCGTGTAAGTATGTGTAAGTGCCTGTCAGTGTGTGTAAGTTTGTGTAAGTGTGTGTAAGTGCGTGTAAGTGCAATTAAGTGCGTGTAAAAGCGTGTAAGTGCATGTAAGTGTGTGTAAGTGTGTGTAAGTGCATGTAAGTGTGTGTAAGTGTGTGCAAGTACGTGTAAGTACGTGTAAGTGCGTGTAGGTGCGTGTAAGTGCGTGTAAGTGTGTGTAAATACGTGTAAGTGCGTGTAAGTACGTGTAAGTACGTGTAAGTGCATGTAAGTGTTTGTAAGTGTGTGTAAGTACGTGTAAGTACGTGTACGTGCGTGTAACTTCGTGTAAGTACGTGTACGTGCGTATTAGTGCGTGTAAGTGTGTATACGAGCGTATAAGTGTCTGTAAGTGTATGCAAGTACGTGTAAGAGCATGTACGTGTGTGTAAGTACGTGTAAATGCATGTAAGTGCGTGAAAGTGTGTGCAAGTGTGTGTAAGTGTGTGTAAGTGCTTGTAAGTGCATGTAAGTGCATGTAATTGCGTGTAAGTGCGTGTAAATGCGTGTAAGTGAGTGTAAGTGCACGTTAGTGCGTATAAGTGCGTATAAGTGCGTGTAAGTAGATGTAAGTGCGTGTAACTGCGTATAAGTGGGTGTAAGTGCATGTAAGTTGTTGTAAGTGTGTGTAAGTGAGTGTCAGTGCGTGTAAGTGCGTGTAAGTGTGCGTAAGTGCGTGTAAGTGCATGTAAGTGCATGTAAGTGCATGTAAGAGCATATAAGTGAGTGTAAGTGCGTATAAGTACGTGTAAGAGTGTGTAAGTACGTGTAAATGCGTACAAGTACGTGTAAGTGCGTGTAAGTGCTTGGAAGTATGTGTAAGTGCATATGAGTACGTGTAAGTGCATGGAACAATGTGTAAGTATGTGTAAGTGCATGTAAGTGCATCAAAGTATGTGTAAGTGTGTGTAAGTACACGCAAGTATGTGTATGTGTATCCAAGTGCATGAAAGTGCATGTAAGTGCGTGTAAGTGCATGTAAGTGTGTGTGTAAGTGCGTGTAAGTGCGTATAAGTGTGTGTAACTGCGTGGTGTGTATAAGTGTCGATAAGTACGTGTAAGTGCGTGTAAGTGCATGTAAGTGTGTGTAAGTGCATGAAAGTATATGTAAGTATGTGTAAGTACGTGTAGGTGTGTGTTACTATGTGTAAGTGCGTGTAAGTGCATATGAGTGCATGTAAATGTGTGTAAGTGCGTGTAAGTACGTGTAAGAGCGTGTAAATGCGTGTAAGTACGTGTAAGTATGTAAACCTGCGTGTAAGTGTTTGTAAGTGCGTATAAGTACATGTAAGTGCGTGTAAGTACGTGTAAGAGCGTGTAAATGCGTGTAAGTACGTGTAAGTATGTAAACCTGCGTGTAAGTGTTTGTAAGTGCGTATAAGTACATGTAAGTGCGTGTAAGTATATGTAAGTTAGTGCAAGTCTTTTTAAGTGTGTGTAAGCGTAATTAAGTGTGTGTAAGTATGTTTAAGTACGTATACGTCTGTGTAAGTACGTGTAAGTTTGTACAAGTGCGTGTAAGTGCGTGTAAGTATGTGTAAGTGTGCATAAGTGCATGTTAGTGGGTGTAAGTACGTGCAAGTGCGTGTAAGTTCGTATAAGTGCACGCAAGTGCGTGTACGTGCGTGTAGGTGCGTGTAAGTTCCTCTAACTTCTGGTATGTGCGTGTAATTGTGTCTACGTGCATACAAGTGGATGTAAGTGCGTGTAAGTGTGTGTAAGTGTGTGCAAGTGCTTGTAAGTATGTGTTGGTGTGTCTAAGTGTGTGTAAGTGTGTGTAAGTGCGTATAATTGCATATAAGTTTGTGTAAGTATGCAAAAGTACGTATAAGTGTGTGTAAGTGCGTGTAAGTACACGCAAGTGTGTATATGTGCGTGTAAGTGCATGAAAGTGCATACAAGTGCGTGTAAGTGCATGTAAGTGTATGTGTAAGTGAGTGTAAGTGCGTGTAAGTGCGTGTAAGTGTATGTAACTGCGTGTAAGTGCGTGTAAGTGCGGATAAGTGAGTGTAAGTATGTGTAGGTGCATGTAAGTGCATGTAAGTGCATGTAATTACGTGTAATTGCATGTAAGTGTGTATCAGTACATGTGAGTGTGTGTAAGTACGTATAAGTATGTGTAAGTACATGTAAGTGCGTGTAAGTGTGTAAGTGCCTATGAGTGCGTGTAAGTGCATGTAAATACGTGTAAGTGTGTGTAAGTGTGTGTAAGTGTGTGTAAGTGTGTGTAAGTGCGTGTAAGTACGTGTAAGTGCTTGTAAGTGCATGTAAGTGCGTGTAAGTGTGTGTAACTGCGTGTAGGTACGTGTAACTGCATGTAAGTATGTGTAAGTGTGTGTAAGTGCGTGTAAGTACGCGTAAGTGCATGTAAGTGTGTGTAAGTGCGTGTACGAGCATGTAAGTGCTTTTAAGTGCATGTAAGTGTGTATAAGTGCATGTAAGTGTGTGTAAGTATGTGTAAGTGCGTGTAAGTGTGCGTATGTGCATGTAAGTGCATGTAAGTACGTGTAAGTGTTAGCAAGTGCATGTAAGTATGTGTAAGTGCGTATAGGTGCGTATACGTTTGTGTAAGTGCGTGTAAGTGTTTGTACGTATAATTAATCATGTGTAAGTGCGTATAAGTGCGTGTAAGTGCGTGTAAGTACGTATAAGTGTATGTAGGTACGTGTAAGTACGTGTAAGTGCGTGTAAGTGCGTGTAAGTGCATGTAAGTGGGTGTAAGTATGTGTCAACTCATGTAAGTGTTTGCAAGTGCGCGTAAGTATGTGCAAGTGTGTGTAAGTGTGTGTAAGTTTGTGTAAGTATGTGTAAGTGTGTGTAAGTGCATGTAAGTATGTGTAAGTGTACGTAAGAGTGTAAGTGCATGTAAGTACGTGTAAGTACGTGTGAGTGCATGTAAGTGTGTGTAAGTGCGTGTAAGTGCGTCTAAGTGCGTGTAAGTATGTGTAAGTGTGTACAAGTACGTGCAAGTGCATGTAAGTGTGTGGAAGTGCGTGTAAATACATGTAAGTGCGTGTAAGTGTGTGGAACACTGTGTACATACATGTAAGTGTGTGTAAGTGTGTGTAAGTATGTGTAAGTGCGTGTAAGTGTGTGTAAGTGCGTGTAAGTGCGTGTAAGTGCGTCTAAGTAAGTGTAATTACGTGTAAGTAGTTGTAAGTGCTTGTAAGTGCGTGTAAGTTTGTGTATGTGTGTTTAAGTGTGTGTAAGTGCAATTAACTGCGTGCAAGTGCGTTTAAATAAGTGTAAGTGTGTGTTCGTGTCAGCAAGTGCGTGTAAGTGCGTGTAAGTGTGTGTAAGTGTGTGTACATGCGTGTAAGTGTGTGTGAGTGTGTGTAAGTGTGTGTAAGTGTGTGTAAGTACGGATAACTCCGTGTACGTATGTGTACATATGTGGAAGTTCTCTTAAGTGTCAGTAAGTACGTATAAGTACGTGTACGTGCATGTAAGTGCGTGTAAGTTTGTGTAAGTATGTTTAAGTGTGTGTAAGTTTAATTAACCGCGTGTAAGTACAAATAAGTGCGTGTAAGTGCGTGTAAGTGCATGTAAGTGTGTGGAAGTGCGTATAAGTGTGTGTAAGTACGTGTAAGTGTGTGAAAGTGCGTGTAAGTGCGTGTACGTGTGTGCAAGTACATGTAAGCTTGTATAAGTACACATAAGTGTGTGTACGTGCGTGTAAGTGTGTGTAAGTTCTTGTAAGTGCTTGTAAGTGCATGCAATTGCATGTAAGTGCATATAAGTGAGTGTAAGTGCGTGTAAGTGTGTGTAAGTGTGTGCAATAGCTTGTAAGTGCGTGTAAGTATGTGTAAGTGCGTGTAAGTGTGTGTAAGTACATGTAAGTGCATATAAGTGCGTGTAAGTGCGCGTAAGTATGTGTAAGTGCGCGTAAGTGCATGTAAGTGTGCGTGTAAGTGCGTGTAAGTGTGTGTAAGTGCATGTAAGTGTGTGTACCTGTGTGTATGTGCATGTATGTGCAGGTAAGTACGTGAAAGTACGTGTAAGTGCATGTAAGTGCGTGCAAGTGCGTGTTATTGCGTGTAAGTGCGTGTAAGTATGTGTAAGTATGTTTAAGTGCGTATAAGTGTGTGTAAGTGTGTGTAAGTATGTGTAAGTGTGTGCAAGCGGGTGTAAGTGCGTGTAAGTACTTGTAAATTTGTGTAAGTGAGTGTAAGTACGTGTAAGTGCATGTAACTGCGTGTAGGTACGTGTAACTCCGTGTATGTATGTGTAAGTGTGTGTAAGTGGGTGTAAGTATGTGTAAGTGTATGTAAGTGTGTGTACGTGCATGTAAGTGTGTGTTAGTGCGTGTAAGTGCGTGTAACTGCGTGTAAGTATTTGTAAGTGCGTGTGAGTACGTGTAAGTGCATGTAAGTACGTGTAAGTGCGTGTAAGAGCGTTTAAGTACGTGTAAGTGCATGTAATTGTGTTTAAATGCATGTAAGTGTGTGTAAGTACGTATAAGTGCATGTAAGTGCGTGTAAGTGCGTGTAAGTGTGTGTAAGTACGTGTAAGTACGTATAAGTATTTGTAAGTGCATGTAAGTACATGTAAGTGCGTGTAAGTGCGTGTAAGTTTGTGTAAGTGCGTGTAAGTGTATGTAAGTGTAGTTAACTGTGTGTAAGTGCGTATAAGTCTGTGTAAGTGTGTGTAAGTACGTGTAAGTATGTGTAAGTGCGTGTAACTTTGTGCAAGTACGTGTAAGTGCGTGTAAGTGTATATAGGTGCGTGTAAGTCCGTATAAGAGTGTGTAAGTGTGAGTTAGTGCATATAAGTGCGTGCAAGTATGTGTAAGTTAATGTAAGTGTGTGTAAGTGTGTGCAAGTGCGTGTAAGTACGTGTAAGTGTGTGTAAGTGTGTGTAAGTGCGTGTAAGTGCGTGTAAGTGCATGCAGGTACCTGTAAGTGCGTGTAAGTACGTGTAAGTGCGAATAAGTACGTGTAAGTGTGTGTAAGTACGTGTAAGTGCATGCTAGTACGTTTAAGTGCATGTAAGTACGTGTAAGTGCGTGTAAGTACGTGTAAGTAAGTGTAAGTATGTGTATGTTTGTTTAACTGCGTGTAAGTGGGTGTAAGTGCATGTGAGTTCTTGTAAGTTCGTGTAAGTGTGTGTAAGTGCATGTAAGTATGGGTAAGTGTGCGTAAGTGCATGTAAGTGCATGTTAGTATGTGTAAGCATGTGTAAGTGCATGTAAGTGCGTGTAAGTGCGTGTATTTGCGTGTAAGTGCATGTAAGTATGTGTAAGTGTGTACAAGTGCGTGCAAGTAGGTGTAAGTACGTGGAAGCACGTGTAAGTACGTGTAAGTGCGTGTAAGTGTGTGGAACAATGTGTAAGTACATGTAAGTGTGTGTAAGTGCATGTAAGTGTGTGTAAGTGCGTGGAAGTGCGTGTAAGTAGGTGTAAGTGCATGTAAGTGCGTGTAAGTGCATGTAATTATGTGTAATAGTGTGCAAATGCATGTACGTTTGTCTAAGTGTGTTGAAGTGTGTGTAAGTGTAATGAACTGCGTGTAAGTGCGTGTAAGTACGTGTAAGTGTGTGTGAGTGTGTGCAAGTGGGTGGCAGTGCATGTAAGTGTGTGTAAGTGTGTGCAAGTGCATGTAAGTGTGTGTAACTGCGTGTAAGTGTGTATAAGTGTGTGTAAGTGCGCGTAAGTGCGTGTACGTACGTGTACGTATGTGGAAGTTCTTGTAAGTGCTTGTTAGTGCGTGTAAGTGTGTGTAAGTACGTGCAAGTACATGTTAGTGAGTGTAAGTGTATGTAAGTGCGTGTAAGTGTGTGTAAGTGCGTGTAAGTGCGTGTAAGTCCATGTAAGTGCGTGTAAGTGCGTGTATGTGTGTGTAAGTGTGTGTAAGTTATTGTAAGGGCTTATAAGTTCGTGTAACTGTGTGTAAGTGTGTATAAGTGTGCCTAAGTGTATGTACGTACGTGTAAGTGTGTGCAAGTGCTTATATGTACGTGTAAGTGCGTGAAAGTGTGTGTACGTATGTGTAAGTGTGTATAACTGCGTGTAAGAACATGTAAGTGTGTGTTAGTGTGTGTAAGTGCTTGTAAGTGCGTGCAAGTGCATGTAAGTGTGTGTATGTGCGTATAAGCATGTGTAAGTGTGTGTGAGTGCGTGGAACTGCGTGTAACTGCGTGTACCTACGTGTAAGTACGTATAACTGTGTGTAAGTGCGTATAAGTGCGAGTAAGTGCATGTAACTATGTGTAAGTGCGTGTAAGTGCGTATCAGTGCGTGTAAGTGAGTGTAAGTGCGTGTAAGTGCATGTAAGTGTGTGTAAGTATGTGTAAGTGCGTGTAAGTACTTGTAATTGCGTGTAAGTGCGTATAAGTGCGTTCAACTACGTGTTACAACGTGTAAGTGCATGTAACTACATGTAAGTGTGTATAAGTTCATGTAAGTGGGTATAAGTGCGTGTAAGTGTATGTAAGTGCGTGTAAGTGCATGCAATTGCGTGTAAGTGTGGATATGTGCGTATAAGTACGTGTAAGTACGTGTAAGTGTGGGTAAGTTTGTGCAAGTGTGTTTAAGTGTGTGTAAGTGCAATTAACTGCGTGTAAGTGGGTACAAGTGCGTAGAAGTATGTGTAAGTGCGTGTAAGTATGTGTAAGTGTGTGAAAGTGTGTGTAAGTGCATGCAAGTGTGTGCAAGTGCGTGTAAGTCCGTATAAGAGCGCCTAAGTGCGTGTATGTTCGTGTAAGTACGTGTAAGTTCTTGTAAGGGCTTGTAAGTGCGTGTAATTGCGTGTAGGTGCATATAAGTGGGTGTAAGTGCATGTAAGTGTGTGTAAGTGCTTGTAAGCGCGTGTAAGTGTGTGTAAGTGCATGTAAGTGTGTGTAAGTACGTGTTTGTGGGTATTAGTGTGTGTAAGTGCGCGTAAGTACGTGTAATTGTGTGTAAGTGCATATAGGTACACGTAAGTGCGTGTATGGGCGTGTAAATGCGTGAAAGTGCATGTAAGTGCGTGTAAGTGCATGTAAGTTTGTGTATAAGTGCATGTAGGTACGTGTAAGTGCGTGTAAGTGTGTGTAACTGTGTGTAAGTGTGTGTATGTGCGGGTAAGTGCGTGAAAGTATGTGTAAGTGCATGTAAGTGCGTGTAAGTGCGTGTTATTACGTGTAAGTACGTGGAGGTGCGTATAAGTACATGTAAGTGTGTGTAAGTGCGTGTAAGTATGTCTGAGTGCGTGGATATGCGTGTATGTATGTGTAAGTGCCTGTAAGTGTGTGTAAGTGCGTGTAACTAAGTGTAAGTATGTGTAAGTGCATGTAACTGTGTATGTAAGTGTATGTAGGTGTGTGCAAGTGCTTCTAAGTGCGTGTAAGTGCCTGTAAGTACGTGTAAGTGCATTTAACTGTGTGTAGGTGCGTGTAACTGCGCATAAGTGTGTATACATGTGTGTAAGTGGCTGTAAGTGTGTGTAAGTGTGTGTAAGTGTGTGTACGTGCGTGTAAGTGCGTGTTAGTGCATGTAAGTGTGTGTAATTTTGTGTAAGTGTTTGTAAGTGCGTGCAAGTACGTAAACGTGCATGCAAGTGCATGTAAGTGCGTATAAAAGTGTGTAAGAGCGTGCAAGTCTGTGTAAGTGTGTGTAAGTGCATGTAAGTGTGTATAGGTACGTGTAAGTGCGTATAAGTACGTGTAAGTGCGTGTAAGTGCATTTAAGTGTGTGTAAGTGCGTGTAAGTGCGTGTAAGTGCGTGTAAGTACATGTAAGTGTTTGTAAGTGCATGTAAGTACGTGTAAGTGCATGTAAGTGCATCTAAGTTTGTGTAAGTGCGTGTAAGTGTGTGTAAGTGTTATTAACTGTGTGTAAGTTTGTGTAAGTGCGTGTAAGTGCGTGTAAGTGCGTGTAAGTACGTGTAAGTGCGTGTAAGTGTGTGCAAGTAGGTGTAAGTGCATTTAAGTGTATATAGGTGTGTGTAAGTGCATGTAAGTACGTGTAGGTACGTGTAAGGGCGTGTAAGTGTGTGTAAGTGTGTGTAAGTTCATGTGAGTGTTTGTAAGTGCGTGTAAGTACGTCTAAGTGTGTGTAAGTGCGTGTACGTTTGTGTAAGTACGTGTAAGTACGTGTAAGTGTGTGTAAGTGAAATTAACTGCGTGTAAGTGTGTTTAAGTATGTGTAAGTGCGTGTAAGTACGTGTAAGTGCGTGTTACTGTATATACATACGTATAAATGCGTGTAAGTGCGTGTGAGCGCGTGTAAGTGCGTGTAAGTGTGTGCAAATGCGTGTAAGTACGTGCAAGTGCGTGTAAGTGCGTGTAAGTGTATGTAAGTGCGTGTGAGTGTGTGTAGGTTCTTGTCAGGGTGTGTAAGTGGGTGTAAGTGCGTGTAAGTACGTGTAAGTACGTGTAAGTGCATGTTAGTATGTGTGAGTGCATGTTAGTACGTGTAAGTGCATGTAACAGCATGTAAGTGTGTGTAAGTATGTGTAAGTGTGTATAACCACGTGTAAGTGGATATAAGTGCATGTTAGTTCTTGTAAGTGCGTGTAAGTGTGTGTAAGTGCGTGTAAGTGTGTACAAGTGTGCGTAAGTACGAGTAAGTGCATCTAAGTGCATGTAAGTACGTGTAAGTGCATGTAAGTGCGTGTAAGTGCGTGTAAGTATGTGTAAGAACGAGTAAGTCTGTGGAACACTATGCAAGTACATTGTGTGTAAGTATTAGTAAGTGCGTGTAAGTATGTGTAAATGCGTGTAAGTGTGTGTAAGTTTGTGTAAGTATCTTTAAGTACGTGTACGTGCAATTAACTGCATGTAAAAGCCAGTAAGTGCGTGTAAGTGGGTGTAAGTGTGTGCAAGTGCGTGTAAGTACGACAAAGTCTGTGTAAGTGTGTGTAAATGCATGTGAGTGTGTGTAAGTGCGTGTATGTGCGTATAAGTACGTGTAAGTGCGCGTAAGTGCATGTACGTGCGTGTACGTACGTGTAAGTTCTTGTAAGTGCTTGTAAGTGCGTGTATTTACGTGTAAGTGCATATAAGCGCGTGTAAGTGCGTGTAAGTACGTGTAAGAATGTGCAAGTGCTTGTAAGTGTGTGTAAGTGTATGTAAGTGTGTGTAAGTGTGTGTAAGTGTGTGTAAGTGTATGTTAGTGCGTGTAAGTTAGCGTAAGTGTGTGTAAGTGCGTGTAAGTGTGTGTAAGTTCTCTAAGGGTTTATAAGTGCGTATAATTGCGTATAAGTACGTGTAAGTGCGTGGAAGTGCGTGTAAGTGCATGCAAGTGCTTGTAAGTGCGTGTAAGTGTGTGTAAGTATGTGTAAGTATGTGTAAGTGTGTATAAATGTGTGAAAGTGCATGTAAGTGTATGTTAGTGTGTGTAAGTGCTTGTAAGTGCGTGTAATTGCATGTAAGTAAGTGTAAGTGCGTATAAGTACGTGTAAGTGTGTACAGGTGCGTGTAAGTGCGTGTAACTACGTGTAACTGCGTGTAAGTGTGTATATGTGTGTGTAAGTGTGTATAAGTGCGTGTACATGAATGTAACTGCGTCTAAGTGCATGTAAGTATGTACAAGTGTGTGTAAGTACGTGTTAGTGCATATAAGTGGGTGTAGCTCTGCGTAAGCACGTGTAAATACGTGTATGTACGTGTAAGGGTGTGCAAGTACGTGTAAGTGCATATAACTACATGTAAGTGTGTATAAGTACGTGTAAGCGTGTGTAAGTACGTATAAGTGCATGTAAGTGTGTGTAAGTATTTGTAAGTGCGTGTAAGTGTGTGTGAGTGCCTGTAAGTTCTTCTAAGTGTTTGTATGTGTGTGTAATTGCGTGTAAGTGCATATAAGTGTGTGTAAGTATGTATAAGTACGTGTAAGTGCGTGTAAGTGCTTGTAAGTGCGTGTAAGTACGTGTAAGTACGTGTAAGTGCGTGTAAGTGCGTGTAAGTACGTGTGAGTGCATGTAAGTGCGTGTAAGTAAGTGTAAGTGTATGTAAGTGGGTGTAAGTGTGTCTACGTGTGTGTAGGTGTGTGCAAGTCTGTGTAAGTGTGTGTAAGTACGTGTAAGTGCGTGTAAGTGTATGCAAGTGTGTGTGTGTGTGTCAGTGCATGTAAGTGTGCGTAAGAACGTGTAAGTACGTTAAAGTATGTGTAAGTGTGTATAAGTGCGTGTACGTACGTGTAAGTACGTGTAAGTATGTGTAAGTGCGTGTAAGTATGTGTGAGTTTGTGTAGGTGCGTGTAAGTGCGTGTATGTGCAATTAAATGTATGTAAATACGTGTAAGTGCATATAAGTGCGTGGTAGTGCGTGTACGTTTGTGGAAGTGCGTGTAAGTGCGCGTAAGTGTGTGTAAGTGTGTGTAAGTATGTGTAAGCATGTGTAAGTATGCGTAAGTATGTGTAAGTGCCTATAAGTGTGCGTATGTGCGTTAAAGTGCATGTATCTCTGTGTAAGTTATTGTATGTGCTTGTATGTGCATGTAATTAGGTGTAAGTCCGTATAAGTGCGTGTAAGTACGTGTAAGTGCGTGTAAGTGCATGTAAGTGCTTGTAAGTGCGTGTAAGTATGTGTAAGTACAAGTATGTACGTGTAAGGGCGTGTAAGTATGTGTGAGTGTATGTAAGTGCGTGTAAGTGCGTGTAAGTGTGTGTAAGGATGTGTAAGTACGTGTGAGTTCATGTTAGTGAGTGTAAGTATGGGTAAGTGCATGAAAGTGTGTGTAAGTGCATGTAAGTGCGTGTAAGAGCGTGTTATTGCGTGTAAGTACGTGTAAGTGCGTATAAGTACATGTAAGTACGTGTAAGTATGTGTATGTATGTGAAAGTGTGTGTAAGTGGATGTAAGTGCATGTAAGTGCGTGTAAGTGTGTGTACGTGCGTGTAAGTGCGTGTTAGTCCGTGTAAGTGCGTGTAATTGCGTCTAAGTGTTTGTACGTACGCGTAAGTATGTGTGAGTGCATATAAGTGCGTGTAAGTGCGTGTAAGAGCGTATATGTATGTGTAAGTGCGTGTAAGTGTGTGTAAGTGCATGTAAGTGTGTGTATGTACGTGTAAGTGCGTGTAAGTGTGTTTAAGTGTGTGTAAGTGCGTTGTAAGTACGTGTAAGTGTTTGTAAGTGCATGTAAGTGCGTGTAAGTGTGTGCAAGTACGTGTAAGTTTGTGTGAGTGTGTGTGAGTGTGTAAGTGGAATTAACTGCGTGTAAGTGCATGTAAGTGCGTGTAAGTGCGTGTAAGTGCGTGTAAATGCATGTAAGTGTGTGCAAGTATGAGTAAGTGCGTGTAAGTGTATGTAGGTGCGTGTAAGTGCATGTAGGTGCGTGTAAGTAGGTATAATTACGTGTAAGTACGTATAAGTGTATGTAAGTTCATGTAAGTGTTTGTAAGTACGTGTAAGTACGTGTAAGTGCGTGTAAGTGTGTGTAGGTTTATGTAAGTACGTGTAAGTATGTACAAGTTCGTGTAAGTGCAATTTATTGCGTGTACGTGCGTTTAAGTACGTGTAAGTGTGTGTAAGTACGTATAAGTGCGTATAAGTGCGTGTAACTGTGTGTAAGTGTGTATAAATGTGTACAAGTGCGTGTAAGAGCGTGTAAGTGTGTGTAAGTGTGTGCATGTGCGTGTAAGTACGTATAAGTGTATGTAAGTACGTGTAACTGTGTGTAAGTATGTGTAAGTGTGTGTAGGTGCCTGTACGTGTGTATAAGTACATGTAGGTGCATGTAAGTGCGTGTAAGTGCGTGTAAGTGCATGTTAGTACGTGTAAGTGCATGTTAGTACGTGTGAGTGTGTGTAAGTGCGTGTAAGTGTGTGAGTATATGTAATTGCAAATAACTACGTGTAAGTGGGTGTAAGTGTATGTAAGTTCTTGTAAGTGCGTGTATGTGTGTATAAGTGCGTAAAAGTGTGTGTAAGTGTGCGTAAGTGCATGTAAGTGCATGTAAGTACGTGTAAGTACGTGTAAGTGTATGTAAGTGCGTGTAAGTGCGTGTAAGTGCGTGTAAGTGCGTGTAAAGTATGCGTAAGTGTGTACAAGTGTGTGCAAGTGTATGTAAGTGCGTGGAAGTGTGTGTAACTACATGTAAGTACGTGTAAGTACGTGGCATACTGTGTAAGTACATGTAAGTGCGTGTAAGTGCATATAAGTGTGTGAGATTGCATATAAGTACGTGCAATTGTGTGTAAGTATTTGCAAGTGCGTGTAGGTATGTGCAAGTGCATGTAAGTGCGTGCAAGTTTGTGTACGTGTGTTTAAGTGCATGTAAGTGCAATAGACTGCGTATAAGTACGTGTAAGTGAGTATAAGTGCGTGCAAGTGTGTGCATGTGCGTGTAAGTGCGTGAAAATGCATGTAAATGTGTGTAAGTGCGTGTAAGTGCGCGTAAGTGCCTGTACATGCGTGTACGTATGTGTAAGTTCTTGTAAGTGCTTGTAAGTGCGTGTATTTGCAGGTAAGTACATATAAGTGTGTGTAACTGCGTGTAAGTGTGTGTAAGTGCGTGCAACTGCTTGTAAGTGTTTGTAAGTGGGTATAAGTGCGTGTAAAGGTGTGTAAATACGTGTAAGTGCGTGTCAGTGCGTGTAAGTTCACGTAAGTGCCTGTAAGTGCGAACAAGTGCGTGTACATTGTTTAAGGGCTTATAAGTGCGTGTAATTATGTGGAAGTGTGTATAAGTGCGTGTAAGTGCGTATTAGTGCGTATAAGTGTATGCAAGTGCTTGTAAGTGCGTGTAGGTGCGTGTAAGTGTGTGTAAGTAAGTGTAATTGTGTATAACTGCGTGTACGTGCATGTAAGTGCGTGTTAGTGTGAGTAAGTGCTTGTAAATGTGTATAAGTGCATGTAAGTACGTATCAGTGTGTATAAGTCCGTGTAAGTGTGTGTAAGTGCGTGTAAGTGCGTGTAACAGCATGTTACAGCGTGTAAGTGCGTGTAAATGCGTATACGTGCGTGTACATACATGTAACTGCGTGTAAATGCGTGTAAGTACGTATAAGCGTGTGTAAGTGCGTGTAAGTGTGTGTAAGTACGTGTAAGTACGTGTAAGTGCATATAAGTGTGTGTAACTGTGTGTAAGTATTTGTAAGTGCATGTAAGTATGTGTAAGTGTGTGCAAGTACGTGTAAGTGCGTGTTAGTAAGCGTAAGTGTGTGTAGGTGTGTATAAGTGCGTGCAAGCTCTTGTAAGTACTTGTAAGTGCTTGTAATTGTATGTAAGTGCATATAAGTGCGTGTAAGTGCGTGTAAGTGCGTGTAAGTTTGTACAAGTGCTTGTAAGTACGTGTAAGTGTGTGTAAGTGCGTGTAAGTGTGTGTAAGTATGTGCAAGTACTTGTAAGTACGTGTAAGTATGCGTAAGTGCGTGTAAGTACGTGTACGTACGTGTAATTGCGTGTAAGTGCGTGTAAGTGCGTGTAAGTACTTGTAAGTGCGTGTAACTGCGTGTAAGTATGTGTAAGTGCGTGTAAGTGCGTGTAAGTGCGTATAAGTACGTACAAGTGCGTGTAAGTGTATGTAAGTGCGTGTAAGTGCGTGTAAGTGCATGTAATTATGTGCAAGTCTTTGTAAATAGGTGTTAGTATGTGTAAGTATGTGTAAGTGCGTGTAAGTTTGTGTAAGTGCCTCTAAGTGCTTGTAAGTTTGTGTAAGTGCGTGTAAGTGTGTATAAGTGTAATTAACTGCGTGTAAGTGCGTGTAAGTGCGTGTAAGTACGTGTAAGTGTGTGCAAGCACGTGTAAGTGTATGTAAGTGTGTGTAAGTGCATGTAAGTGTGTGTAAGTACGTGTAAGTATGTGTAAGTGTGTGTAGGTGTGTGTAAGTATGTGTAAGTGTGTGTAAGTGCGTGTAAGTACGTGTAAGTGTGTGTAAGTGTGTGTAAGTCTGTGTAGGTGCGCGTAAGTGCGTATAAGTGCAATTAATTGTGTGTAAATGTGTGTGTGTGTAAGTGCGTGAAAGTGCAATTAACTGTGTGTAAATGCATGTAAGTGCGTGAAAGTGCAATTAACTATGTGTAAATGCGTGTAAGTGCATGTAAGTACGTGGATGTGTGGAGGAGGATCACCTTCCATCCACGCCCCTGGCAGAGATGGAAACCTCCCCGCCTCCGTATGTCCCCAAGGAGTCAACCTTGGGGGCTGCCCAGCGCCGGCAACCGCTGCTGGGATACATGACCGCGGAGCCCTCACCTTCAATAACGGGACAGAGGGGGGAGAGGCAGCCATTATAGGGAGTATCCACCGAACAGTTAGGCATACCGCCTGCCATGCCTGAGACGGAGCAGTGGCCCTATCCACCCACAGTAGAACAGGCGGCGAGGGAGCAGGTTGCCGGAGCAGGACTGCCCATCGTGAATCCGCGGTCGACTGCCGTGGACACCCCAATAACACCAAGTGTGAGGGCAACGGCAAGTCACAACCCATAATTCACTCGATGGCAAGGGGCACCACAGGGGGAACAGAGAGGGGGGATAATACATCAACCCCTTCTAGCCCCGCATACACTACACACAACCCAACAGCCACTGGCACGACCACTGCCTCAGACCAACCCAGGATTGTAGGGGCTTCTGCGGTACGCGGTGCCCGTGACAACCGCTCCTACCGTAGCCTCGCCAGGTTGGATAATGACGGGCACATGGGCCACGCCCTCCGCGGCAGGAGTGACACCGCAGGCCCCTATGGAGCAGACGCCGCCACAGACGGCGCGATTGATGTCCGTGATGGTTTGACACCAGGGGTATCACCAGCAGCCGATGATTACTGCGCCAGCTGGAATTGCGATACACCCACCAC
Organism: Penium margaritaceum; assembly: GCA_023375785.1. Taxonomy (NCBI): domain Eukaryota; kingdom Viridiplantae; phylum Streptophyta; class Zygnematophyceae; order Desmidiales; family Peniaceae; genus Penium; species Penium margaritaceum. The sequence goes on along the minus strand of SZWC01000002.1, from coordinate 1,153,453 downwards.
CACCCACCACCTAGGTGCAGACCACTGTGTCCCACTCCACCTATCATGCGCTCCCGCCGAGTCCAGGGACCACTTCAACCCCCAAAGAATCTACTACCGCCCTGCTCTACCACCCTGTAGTGTCATATCCTCTACCTCAGGGCTACTGGCTGCCAGGTCTCACGGCCCATGCTGCAACGAGCACACTGACACCACCCCTTGGGACTACCTTCTACTCCACACCCTACGCGACGTAGGCGACCCTTGGGACTCACTACTATACCCTTCCGGCGGCAGCTCCAATGAGCAACCCCACGCCAGCACCCTCGGGGCAGCCACTAACTAGCCACGTGGGGTATTTGGCGGCCGCAGCTTTGTATCCGCTTCCGGCGGTGACATCCATGGCCAACCCGAACACTGTGTCCCAGTTACAGTACGTATGCATGCAACCAGCTAACATTCCGTGGCTGGACATCTTCAAGGGGATCCCTGTAGAGGACATGTGGACATGGTTGAAGCAGACTACTATACATGCAAGCATAGGGCAAATCCCACCAGACCTTTGTCTGGCCACCGCGGAGCTCCATCTGCAAGGCAACGCAGAGGACTAGTACAATGCACGCGTGCCGTTCAGCTCCTTTGAGGATTTTGGCAACGCGCTAATCGAGCGCTTCAAGCGGCTGACCAAGGAAGAAGCACTCCGCAAGATTGAAAAGGAAGTCATGCGGAAGGACACCGACATCCGCAAGTATTTGGATCAGTTCCTTACTTGGGTATCAATCGCAAAGAACCCTCAAGGGGAAGGACTGCCGGTGTGGGTCCTCCTGCAGAATCTTATCCGCGCACTCCCTGATGAGATGAGCAGCCTCATAATCCTTGAGCGCTACCAGTCGCTGCAGGATGCGGTGCAGGACGCCACGGTCATTTCCACACGGCAACGGTCTACCCGACAGCATCTGGGTGGAGATTCTCATACTCCAGCTCCAGCATCACACGCCTCTCATCCCAAGCCGAAGGCGTGTTACACCTGCCAGAGCTAGGAGCACATTGCTCGAGGTTGTCCGCGCAAAATATAAGGTGTTCTACAAACCGATCCCATGCAGTAGGACCCTATGGTGCAGCAGTGGCAGCGGTTTTATAATCAACCATGGCAGGACCACCAGCATCACCAACAGCCGCAGGCTGCACGGCAGGCACCAGATCATCAAACCCAGACTGCCCCGGGCGAGCAGGGCATTCTGTCCAATCCATAGACATTCGCAAACTCTACGAGCGGAGCCTGCAATGTCAAGTTGGGGCTGCCGATGGCGGAGAACGAGACCACGGAATTGCCTCCCACTATGGCGCAGACCCACCTAATCGCACGAGCCCAAGAGTTATGCTTGCGTCAGTGGGATCTACAGATGGCAGCCCGGGTTCAAGAGGATGTGCGGCGCAAGGCAAAGGCTACTGAAGAGCGATTCTAGGAAGCAGTTGCCAATGGCACCATCATGCCAGAGAAACAACGACAGACGAAGCCACCAGTTCCGGTGGAAAAGCAACCTGTCCCATCTTTGCAGACACCAACAACAACTCCAGCGGCCGCGGAGGAAAGCACTGATCCCGTCCAACGCATATTCACCACTCCCATTGCGGGAATCAACCTCTTTGAGTTCCTTCGCATTCACCTAGAGATTGCACCGCGACTGAAAGAGGAATTCGCCATAGCCAATCACCGACTCCAAGCTGTGGGTATATCTCTCAACTGTACTATGCCTACCCTCGGTACACAGAACACCAACCGTCCGGTGCCCGACACTTCCCTAGCATTAAGCCTCGCGGAAGAAGAATGGAGATGGGCACCGCAGCCCTTGGAGCCATCGCGTCGGAATGACAACCACTACGAGGTCGCTTGCTGCATGGTTTGGATATGTGGAAGAAAGTTTCTGGCCATCATTGACACAGGGGCCACTCGCACCACTGTGGCGTTCCGCGTCCTTCAGGTAGTTGGATGGGCAGGCCGCGTCCTCTCCACGCGCCGCCTTTTCACCAACTCACCGGGCAGAATCGACTATGGAGATGGGGAAGTTCACGGCCTACCCAGACAGGTATGACCCCTTCATGAACCATTGAACGTCCAAGTCACACAAGCCAGAACGTATGATGTACTCCTGGGCATGGATTACTTGGTCCCGCAATGGGCCAACCTCCTTTTCTCCCTGGGAATAATGCAACTCAGCTCTGCATCCGGGGAAGAAGCGTTTTGCCCCATCGCCATCATCGAGAGGGTAGCGATAACTGTGACTGGCGGTGAATCCTTCTCCCTCCTGTATGCTACGGCAGAGGATTTCCATGCACGTGAAAGCACACTGACATCTATCCCAGACAATGCGCCTGACACGAAACAGGTGACAGCAGATGAATGGCAAGAACTCGCGGAGGAGTCAACTGAGCCCGCACTGCAGACCAACCTCTTGGGGCTGTGGCATAGAGGACAACGCGTCCTAGGAGAAGGACATCCACTTGAGGAGGAGGAGGAATTATACCCACTCTGCGACACAGCAGCATCACCACCACCACGATGGGATCACATGCTCCACTCACGCCTTTCTGCCGCACAAAGGCAGGATTTCAGCAACCTGCTGGATGTATTTGCGAACATCTTTGCTGGGTCCACGGTGGATCTGGGGACCGTGGGGGCCTTCCACATCATCTCCATATGGAAATCCGTGCCCACAAAACAAAAGGTGCGGTGCATACTTCCGGAACAGGAGGAGATTATCACAGAGGGGCTTGCGGAGCTCAAGACGCAAGGGGTGATTGTCCCAATCGTCAGCCCCTGGCGTGCCAACTTGGTCGTCGTGGGGAAACCGGACGGATCCAAGCGATTTTGCGTTGACTTCCGCGACCTCAATCGTGTTACTAAGGAGGATGCGTACCCCATGCCGCAAATTGTCGACATACAGGAACGCCAGCAAGGTCACGGATGGTTTGCAAAAATCAACGTAAAGGCTGCCTTCTACACCGTCCCCATGCACCTGCACTCCATTGCCAATACTGCTTTTGTAACACCAGAAGGCGTACACGCGTTTACACACATGCCTTCTAGACTGCGCAACGCCAGCGCAATATTGCAGCGGGTCATGGACTCCACCCTCCGCGGAATCCCCAATGTCAGCTGTTACATTGACGACATTATGGTCGCGGCCCACACCTTTGAGGAGCTGTTCTCGTCCCTGGCCACTGTCTTCGCTGCCCTCTGCAGGGCCAACCTGAAATTCAAGACAGCCTAGTCCTCTATCGGCGCTGCGGAAATGGAGTTCCTCGGCTTCGTGATGAGTGCGGATGGCATCAAGAATGATCTAGAGAAGATGACGGCGGTAGAGGAATGGCGCCAGCCCACTTCCGCGGGGCAAGTCAAAATCTTCCTGGGTCTCGTCTCGTTCTACAAAATGTTAATCCGTGACCACGTGCGCATCATCAAGCCGCTCCAGGAGTTGACGCACCAGGATGTGCCGTTTGAATGGACATCAGAATGCGCGGATGCCAAGAAGGAAATAAAGCACCGCCTGGTCACCGTGCCCATGCTCGAGTTCCCCGACTTCAACCTCCCATTCTCCATCACCATTGATTGGTCGCGGGACGGGCTTGGCGCTATTCTATCCCATACGGTGCAGGAACCCACACATAAGGTGATTGCTTACACCAGTCGTGCCCTCAATGAAGGAGAGCGGAAGTACCCACCGGTGAAGGGCGAATGCCTGGCTGTTCTCTGGGCACTCTAGCACTTTTGCGACTACATAAAAAACGGCAAACCTTTCACGGTTTTCACGGAACTTCAGGCCCGCCAGTGGCTCCTCACTTCTCAGAACCATGAGGGCATCCTAGCCAAGTGGGCCCTTCTCCTCGAGGGCTACAACATAAAGATCAAGTACCAGCCTGCGGTTGCAAACCGCAACGCGGATGCCCTGAGCTGACTTCCGTGCACTGGCTGGCCGGTCACATAAACCAAAGCCGGATCACACAAACAAAAACCGGGTGACAGAAACCAAAGCCGGATCAATAAACCAAATCCAAAGCACCTAAACCAAAGCCTGGTCATGTAAACCAAAGCCGGGTCACAAAAACCAAAGCCGGGTCACGGAAACCAAAGTTGGGTCACAGAATCCAAAGCCGGATTACAGAAACATAAGCCGAGTCACAACAACCAAAGCCAGGTCACAGAACCAAAGCTGGGTCACCGAACCCAAAGCCAGGTCACAGAAACCAACGCAAGGTCATAGAAACCAAAGCCGGGTCAGAGAAACCAAAGCTGGATCACAGAAACCAAAGCCAGGTCCCAGAAACCAAAGCCAGGTCATTAACACCAAAGCCGGGTCACAAAACCAAAGCCGGGTCACATAAACCAAAGCCGGGTTACAAAAACAAATGCCAGGTCACATAAACCAAAGCTGGGTCGCAACAACCAAAGCCGGGTCACACAAACCACAGCCGGGTCACAGAAACCAGAGCCGGGTCACAGAAACCAGAGCCGGGTCACAAGAACTAGAGCCGGGTCACAGAAACCAGAGCCGGGACACAGAAACCAAAGCCTGGTCACACAAACAAAAGCCAGGTCACATAACCCAAAGCCGGGTCACAAAAACCAAAGCCGGGTCACTGAAACCAAAGCCGGGTCACAGAAACCAAAGCTGGGTCACATAAAGAAATGCCGGGTCAGACAAACCAAAGCCGGGTCACATAAACCAAAGCCGGTCACAGAAACCAAAGCCGGCCACAGAAACCAAAGCTGGGTCACATAAACAAAAGCCGAGTCACGGGAAACAAAGCCGGTTCACAGAAAGCAGAGCTGGGTCACGCAAACCAAAGCAGAGTCACATCAACCAAAGCCAGGTCAGAGAAACGGAAGCCGGGTCACAGAAACCAAAGCCGGGTCACAAAAACCAAAGTGACATAAACCAAAGCCGGGTCACATAAACCAAAGCCAAGTAACAGAATCCAAAGCTGGGTCACATAAACCAAAGCTGGGCCATAGAAACCAAAGCCGGGTCACAGAAACCAAAGCCGGGTCGCAGAAACCAAAGCCGGGTCACAGCAACCAAAGCCGGGTCACACAAACCAAAGCCTGGTTACAGAAACAAAAGCCAAGTCACAAAAAACAAAGCCGGTTCACAGAAAAAAGCCGGGTCACATAAACCAAAGCCGGGTCACAAAAACCAACGCTGGGTCACAAAAACCAAAGCCAGGTCACAGAAACCAAAGCCGGGTCATTGAAACCAAAGCCGGGTCACAGAACCCAAAGTCGGGTCACAGCAACCAAAGCCGGGTGGCAGAAACCAAAGCCGGGTCACATAAACAAAAGCCGATTCACGGAAAACAAAGCCGGATCACATAAAGAAAAGCCGGGTCACACAAACCAGAGCCCGGTCACATAAACCAAAGCCAGGTCAGATAAACAAAAGCCGGTTCACAGAAACCAAAGCCGGGTCACAGAAACCAAAGCCGGATCACAGAAACCAAAGCCGGGTCACATAAACCAAAGCCGGGTCATAAAAACCAAAGCCGGGTCACTGAAACCAAAGCCATGTCACAACAAACCAAAGCCGGGTCACATAAACCAAAGCCAGATCACAAAGACCAAAACCAAGTTACATAAACCAAAGCCGGGCCAACGAACTAATGCCGGAGCACCCTAGTTGCACCCTAGTTGCGCCCTAGTTGCGCCCTAGTTGCACCCTAGTTGCGCCCTAGTTGTGCCATAGTTGCGCCCTATTTGCGTCCTAGTTGCGCCCTATTTACACCCTCATTGCGCCCTAGTTGCACCTTATTTGCGCCCTAGTTCCGCCCTAGTTGCGCCCTAGTTGCGCCCTAGTTGCGCACTAGTTGCGCCCGAGTTGCGCCCTAGTTGCACCCTAGTTGCTCCCTAGTTGCGCCCTAGTTGCGCCCTAGTTGCGCCCTAGTTGTGCCCTAGTTGCGACCTAGTCACGCCCTTGTCCCGCCCTAGTCACGCCCTGGTTGCGCCCTATTTGTGTCCTAGTTGCGCTCTAGTTGCACCATATTTGCCCTTATTGCACCCTACTTGCGCCCTACTGCCACCCTAGTTGTGCCTTCGTTGGGCACTAGCTACACCCTAGTTGTGCCCTAGTTGCGCCCTAGTTGCATCCTTTTTGTGCCCTACTTACGCTCTAGTTATGCGATAGTTGCACTTTAGTTGCGTCCAGTTTGCACGCTAGTTGCACCCTAGTTGCGCCCTAGTTGTACCCTAGTTGTGCCCTAGTTGCGCCCTAGTTGCGCCCTGGTTGCGCCCTCGTTGCGCCCTATTTGCGTCCTACTTGTGCCCTAGTTGCGCCCTAGTTGCGCCCTAGTTGCGACCTAGTTGCGTCCTAGTTGTGCCCAAGTTGTGCCCTATTTGCGCCCTAGTTGCACCATACTTACGTCCTAGTTGCACCCTACTTACGTTCTAGTTGCACCCTAGTAACGCCCTTGTTGCGTCCTCGTTGCGCCCGCGTTGCACCCTAGTTGCATCTTCGTTGCGCCCTTGTTGCGCCCTAGTTGCGCCCTAGTTACCCTCTAGTTGTGCCATCGTTGCATCCTACTTGCGCCCTAGTTGCGCCCTAGTTGCGCTCTAGTTGCGCCCTAGTTGCGCCCTAGTTGCGCCCTAGTTGCGCCCTACTTGCGCCCTTGTTGTGCCCTAGTTGCGCCCTAGTTGCGCCCTAGTTGTGCCCTAGTTGCGCCCTTGTTGAGCCTTAGCTGTGCCCTAGTTGCACCCTACTTGCGCCCTACTTGCGCCCTAGTTGCACCCTACTTGCACCTTAGTTGCGTCTTAGTTGCGCACTAGTTGCGCCCTAGTTGCGCCTCAGCTGGACACTAGCTACGCCCTAGTTGTACCCTACTTGCGCTCTAGATGCGTCCTACTTGTGCCCTAATTGCACCCTAGTTGCGCCTTAGTTGCGCCCTAGTTGTACCCTACTTGCGCTCTAGATGCGTCCTACTTGTGCCCTAATTGCACCCTAGTTGCGCCTTAGTTGCGCCCTAGTTGCGTCCTAGTTGCGCCCTAGTTGCGCCCTAGTTGCGCCCTAGTTCCGCCCTAGTTGTGCCCTAGTTGCGGCCTAGTTACGCCCTAGTTGCGTCCTAGTTGCGCCCTAGTTGCGCACTAGTTACCCCCAGATGCGCTCTGATTGCGTCGTAGCTGCGTCCTAGTTGCGCCCTAGTTGCGTCCTAGTTGCGCCCAAGTCGCGCACTAGTTGCACCCTAGTCGCACCCTAGTTGCGCCCTAGTTGCGCACTAATTGCACCCTAGTTGCGCCCTAGTTGCGCCCTAGTTGTGCCCTATTTGTGCCCTAGTTCCAGCCTAGTTGCGCCCTAGTTGCGCACTAGTTGCCCCCAGTTGCGCACTAGTTGCCCCCAGTTGCGCCCTAATTGCGCCCTAGTTGCGCCCTAGTTGTGCCCAAGTTGTGCCCTAGTTGCGCCCTAGTTGCGCCCAAGTTGCGCCCAAGTCGCACCCTAGTCGCGCCCTAGTTGCGTCCTAGTTGCGCACTAGTTACACCCTAGTTGCGCCCTAGTTGCGCCGTAATTCCGCCCTAGTTGTGCCCTAGTTGCGTCCTAGTTGCGCCCTACTTTCGCCATAGTTGCCCTCTGGTTGCGCCATATTTGCACCCGGGCGCCCTAGTTGCGCCCTAGTTGCGCCCTACTTGCACCCTAGTTGCAGCCTAGTTACGCACTCGTTGCGCCCTAGCTGCGTCCTTGTTGCACCCTAGTTGCACCGTAGATGCACCCTACTTGCACCCTACTGGCGCCTACTTGCGCCCTAGTTGCACCTCAGTTGGGCACTAGCTACGCCCTAGTTGTCCCCTAGTTGCACCCTTAGTTGCGTCATAGTTACGCCCTAGTTGCGCCTTAGTTGCGTACTAGTTGCGCCCAACTTGCAGACGAGTTGCACCCTATTTCTGCCCTAGTTGCGCCCTAGTTGCGCCCTAGTTGCACCTTAGTTGCGCCCTAGTTGCGCCCTAGTTACACCCTATATACGCCCTAGTTGCGCCCTAGTTGCGCCCTCGTTGCATCCTCGTTGTGCTCTAGTTGCACCCTAGTTGCGCCCTAGTTACGCCCTGGTTGCGCCCTAGTTGCCCCCAGGTGTGCCCTAATCGCGCCCTAGTTGCGCCCTACTTGCACCCTAGTAGCGCTCTAGTTGCACCCTAGTTGCGCCCTAGTTGCGCCCTTGTTGCGCCCTAGGTGTGCCCTAGTTGCGCCATAGTTGCGTCCTAGTCGTGCGTCCTAAGTGGTCAGAAACACAGTGGTCAGAAACACAGTGTTCAGAAACACACTCGTCAGAAACACGGTGGTCAGAAACACAGTGGTCAGAAATACACTGCTCAGTAACACACGGGTCAGAAACGAAGTGGTCAGAAAGACAATGGTCAGAAACACAGTGGTCAGAAATACACTGGTCAGAAAAACACTGGTCAGAAACGCACTGGTCAGAAACACAGTGGTGAGAAACACAGTGTTCAAAAACACATTGGTCAGAAACACAGTGGTCAGAAACACATGCCTGAAAAAGAGTGGTTAGAAACACACTGGTCAGAAACACACTGGTCAGAAACACACTGGTCTGAAAGACAGTGGTCAGAAACACAGTGGTCAGAAACACACTGCTCAGAGACACAGTGGTCAGAAACACACTGGTCAGGAACACACTGGTCAGAAACACACTGGTCAGAAATACACTGGTCATAAATACACTGGTCAGAAACAGAGTGGTCATAAACACGGTGGTGAGAAACACACTGGTCAGAAACAAACTGGTCAGAAATACACGGGTCAGAAACACAGTGGTCAGAAACACAGTGGTCAGACACACAGTGGTGAGAAACACAGTGGTTAGAAAGACAGTGGTCAGATACACAGTTGTCAGAAACACCCTGGTCAGAGATACAGTGGTCAGAAACACACTGGTCAGAAACACAGTGCTCACAAACACAGTGGTCAGAAACACAGCAGTCAGAAATACCATGGTCATAATCACACTGGTCAGAAACACAGTTGTCAGAAACACAGTGGTCAGGAACACACTGCTCAGAAACACAGTGGTCAGAAACACACTGCTCAGAAACACACTGGTCAGAAACACACAAGTCTGAACCACACTAGTCAGAAACATACTGGTCAGAAACACAGTGGTCAGAAACACACTGGTCAAAACACAGTGGTCAGATACACGGTGGTCATAAACAGTGGTCAGAAGCACACTGTTCAGAAACACACTGTTCAGAAACACATTGGTCAGAAGCACACTGGTCAGAAACACACTGGTCAGAAACATAATGGTCAGAAACACACTGGTCAGAAACACACTGGTCAGAAACACAGTGGTCAAAAAACACAGTGGTCAGGAATACAGTGGTCAGATACACACTGGTCAGAAACACACTGGTCAGAAACACATTGGTAAAAACAGTGGTCACAAACACACTGGCCAGAAACATACTGGTCAGAAACACACTCATCAGAAACACAAAAGTCAGAAACACACTGGTCAGAAAAACAGCGGTCAGAAAAACTCTGGTCATAAACACACTGGTCAGAAAAACAGCGGTCACAAACACAGTGGTCAGAAACACACTGGTCAGAAACAAAGTGGTCAGAAACACACTGGACAGAAACACCCTGGTTCAAAACACATGGGTCAAAAACACACTGGTCAGAAACACACCAGTCAGAAACACACTGGTCAGAAACACACTGGTCAGAAACACAGTGGTCACAAACGCAGTGGTCAGAAACACACGGGTCTGAATAACAGAGGTCAGAAACTCACTGGTCAGAAACACATTGGTCATGAACACACTGGTCAGAAACACAGTGGTCGAAAACACACTGGTCAGAAACACAGTGGTCAGAAACACACTGGTCAGGAACGCAGTGGTCAGAAACTGACTGGTCAGAAACTCAGTGAGCAGTACACACTGGTCAGAAACACAGTGGTAAGAAACACACTGGTCAGAAACACAGCGGTCACAAACTCAGTGGTCAGAAACGCAGTAGTCAGAATCACATTGGTCAAAAACACGGTGGTCAGAAACACAGTGGTCAGAAACACTGTGGTCAGAAACACACTGGTCAGAAACACAAGTGTCGGAAACACACTGGTCAGAAACACACTGGTCAGAAACACAGTGGTCAGAAACACAGTGGTAAAAAACAGAGTGGCTAGAAACACACTGGTCAGAAACACAGTGGTCAGAAACACAGTGGTCAGAAACACAGTGGTCAGAAACACAGTGGTCAATAACACAGTGGACAGAAACACAGTGGTCAGAATCACAGTGCTCGGAAACACAGTGGTCATAAACAAAGTGGTCAGAAACACAGTGGTCAGAAACACAGTTGTCAGAAACACAGTGGTCAGAAACACAGTAGTCAAAAACACAGTGGTCAGAAACACATTGGTCAGGAACACACTGGTCAGAAACACACTGGTCAGAAGCACCAGGGTTGGAAACAGTGGTCTGAAACATACTTGTCTGAAACACACTGGTCAGAAACACACCAGTCAGAAACACAGTGGTCAGAAACACAGTAGTCAGAAACACAGTGGTCAGAAACACAGTGGTCGGAAACACAGTGGTCATAAACAAAGTGGTCAGAAACACAGTGGTCAGAAACACAGTTGTCAGAAACACAGTGGTCAGAAACACAGTAGTCAAAAACACAGTGGTCAGAAACACATTGGTCAGGAACACACTGGTCAGAAACACACTGGTCAGAAACACGGTGGTCAGAAACACACCAGTCAGAAACACAGTGGTCAGAAACACAGTGGTCACAAACATAGTGGTCAGAATCACAGTGGTCAGAAACACAGTGGTCAGAAACACGGTGGTCATAAACACACTGGTCAGAAACACAGTGGTCAGAAACACACTGGTCAGAAACACAGTGGTCATGAACACAGTTGTCATAAACAAAGTGGTCAGAAACACAGTGGTCAGAAACACTGTGGTCAGAAACACACTGGTCAGAAATACACTGGTCAGAAACACACTGGTCAGAAACACACTGGTCAGAAACACACTGGTCAGATGCACATTGGTCAGAAACATAGCGGTCATAAACGCACTGGTCAGAAACATGCTGGTCAGAAACACACTGGTCAGAAACACAGTGGTCAGAAACACTCTGGTCAAAAACACAGTGGTCAGACACACACTGGTCAGAAACACACTGGTCACAAACACACTGGTCAGAAACACCGTGGTCAGAAACACAGAGGTCAGCAACACAGTGGTCGGAACACAGTGGTCATAAACACATTGGTCAAAAACACACTGGTCATAAACACAGTGGTCAGAAACACAATGGTCAGAAACAGAGTGGTCAGAAATACACTGGTCAGAAACACACTATGCATAAACACACTGGTCAGAAACACACTGATCAGAAACACGGTCGTCAGAAACACACCAATCAGAAACACAGTGGTCAGAAACACGGTGGTCAGAAACACAGCGGTCAGAAACACAGTGGTGAGAAACACAGTGGTCAGAAAAGCAGTGGTCAAAAACACTGTGGTCGGAAACGCAATGGTCAGAAACACAGTGGTGAGAAAAACATTGGTCAGAAACACAGTGGAAAGAAACACAGTGGTCAGAAACAAACTGGTCAAAACGCAGTAGTCAAAAACACAGTGGTCATAAACACACTGGTCAGAAACACAGTGGTCAGAAACACAGTGGTCTGAAACACACTGGTCAGAAACACAGTGTACAGAAACACAGTGGTCATGAATACACTGCTCAGTAACACACTGGTCAGAAACGCAATGGTCATAGAAACACTGGTCAGAAACACAGTGGTCAGAAACACACTGGTCAGAAAAACACTGGTCACAAACACTCTGGTCAGAAACACGGTGGTCAGAAACACATTGTTTAGAACACAGTGGTCAGAAATACAGTGGTCGGAAATACAGTGGTCAGAAACACAGTGGTCAGAAACACACAGTTCAGAAACACACTGGTAAAAGAAAACAGTGGTCAGAAACACACCGGTCAGACACACAGTGGGCAGAAACTCTCTGGTCAGAAACACACTGGTCAGAAACGCTGTGGTCAGAAACGCAGTGGTCAGAAACACAATGGTCAGAAACACACTCATCAGAAACACGCTGGTCAGAAACACAGTGGTCAGAAACACAGTGGTCAGAAACACAGTGGTCAGAAACACAGTGGTCAGAAACACAGTGGTCAGAAACACAGTTGTCAGAAACACAGTGGCCAGAAACACAGTGGTCAGAGACACAGTGGTCAGAAACACATTGGTCAGAAACACACTGGTCAGAAACAAACCGGTCAGAAACAAAGTGATCAGAAACACATTGGTCAGAAACACAGTGGTCAGAAACACAGTGGTCAGAAAGACAGTGGTCAGAATCACAGTGGTCAGAAAGATAATGGTCAGAAACACAGTGGTCATAAACACACGGGACAGAAACACAGTGGTCAGAAACACACTGGTCAGAAACA
>SZWC01000002.1:1130100-1140485 GCA_023375785.1 Penium margaritaceum | reverse complement strand
TGGTCAGAAACACACTGGTCAGAAACACAGTGGTTAGACACACACTGGTCAGAAACGCACTGGTCAAAAACACACTGGTCAGAAACACAGTAGTCAGAAACAAAGTGGTCAGAAACACAGTTTTGAGAATCACAGTGGTCATAACACACCGTGCATAAACACACATGGTCAGAAACACACTGGTCAGAAACAGAGCGTGGTCAGAAACACACCAATCAGAAACACAATGGTGAGAAACACAGTGGTCAGACAAACAGTGGTAAAAAACACAGTGGTCGGAAACGCAATGGTCAGAAACACAGTGGTGAGAAAGACAGTGGTCAGAAACACACTGGTCAGAAACCTACTGGTCAAAAACACAGTAGTGAGAAACTCAGTGGTCATAAACACACTGGTCAGAAACACAGTGGTCAGAAACTCATTGGTCATGAACACAGTGGTCAGAAACACATCGGACGGAAACACAGTGGTCAGAAACACTGTGTACCGAAACACAGTGGTCATAAATACACTGCTCAGTAACACACTGGTCAGAAAAACACTGGTCAGAAACACACTGGTCAGAAACAAGTGGTCAGAAACACGGTGTTCAGAAACACATTGGTCAGAAACACAGTGGTCAGAAACAGTGGTCAGGAACACACTCTTCAGAAACACACTGGTCAGAAACACACAAGTCAGAAACACTCTGGTCAGAAACACACTGGTCAGAAACACACTGGTTTGAAACACAGTGGTCAGAATCACTGTGGTCAGACACACAGTGGTCAGAAACACCCCCTGCCCAGAAACACGGTGGTCAGAAACACACTGGTCAGAAACACACTGGTCAAAACACACTGGTCAGAAATACACTGGTCATAAACACACTGGTCAGAAACACATTGGTCAGAATCACGGTGGTGAGAAACACACTGGTCAGAAACAAACCGGTCAGAAACAAAGTGATCAGAAACACACTGGTCAGAAACACAGTGGTCAGAAACACAGTGGTCAGAAAGACAGTGGTCAGAATCACAGTGGTCAGAAAGATAATGGTCAGAAACACAGTGGTCATAAACACACGGGACAGAAACACAGTGGTCAGAAAGACAGTGGTCAGAAACACAGTGGTCAGAAACACACTGGTCAGAAACATAGTGGTCATGAACACAGTGGCCAGAAACAAAGTGGTCAGAAACACACTGGTTCGAAACACATTGGTCAGAAACACACTGGTCAGAAACACAATGGTCAGAAACACACTGTTTAGCAACACGGTGGTCACAAACACACAGTCAGGAACACAGTGGTCAGAAACACAGTGTTCAGAAACACCCTGGTCAGAAACACTGTGGTCAGAAACACAGTGGTCAGAAACACACTCCTCAGAAACACAGCGGTCAGAAGCACACTGGTCACAAACACACTGGTCAGAAACACAGTGGTCAGAAACACTGTGGTCAGAAACACAGTGGTCAGAAACACACTCCTCAGAAACACAGCGGTCAGAAGCACACTGGTCACAAACACACTGGTCAGAAACACACAGGTCAGAAATACACTCGTCATAAACACACTTGTCAGAGACACACTGGTCAGAAACACACTAGTCAGAAACACAGTGGTCAGAAACACATTGGTAAGAAACGCACTGGTCAGAAACACACTGGTTAGAAACACAGTGGCCAGAAACACAGTGGTCAGAGACGTAGTGCTCAGAAACACAGTGGTCAGAAACACACTGGTCAGAAACAGTGGTCAGAAACACACTGGTCAGAAACACAGTGGTCAGAGACACAGTGGTCAGAAACACAGTGGTCAGAAACAGTGGTCAGAAACACACTGGTCAGAAACACAGTGGTCAGAGACACAGTGGTCAGAAACACAGTGGTCAGAAACAGTGGTCAGAAACACACTGGTCAGAAACACAGTGGTCAGAGACACAGTGGTCAGAAACACAGTGGTCAGAAACAGTGGTCAGAAACACACTGGTCAGAAACACAGTGGTCAGAGACACAGTGGTCAGAAACACAGTGGTCAGAAACAGTGGTCAGAAACACACTGGTCAGAAACACAGTGGTCAGAGACACAGTGGTCAGAAACACAGTGGTCAGAAACAGTGGTCAGAAACACACTGGTCAGAAACACAGTGGTCAGAGACACAGTGGTCAGAAACACAGTGGTCAGAAACAGTGGTCAGAAACACACTGGTCAGAAACACAGTGGTCAGAGACACAGTGGTCAGAAACACAGTGGTCAGAAACAGTGGTCAGAAACACACTGGTCAGAAACACAGTGGTCAGAGACACAGTGGTCAGAAACACAGTGGTCAGAAACAGTGGTCAGAAACACACTGGTCAGAAACACAGTGGTCAGAGACACAGTGGTCAGAAACACAGTGGTCAGAAACAGTGGTCAGAAACACACTGGTCAGAAACACAGTGGTCAGAGACACAGTGGTCAGAAACACAGTGGTCAGAAACAGTGGTCAGAAACACACTGGTCAGAAACACAGTGGTCAGAGACACAGTGGTCAGAAACACAGTGGTCAGAAACAGTGGTCAGAAACACACTGGTCAGAAACACAGTGGTCAGAGACACAGTGGTCAGAAACACAGTGGTCAGAAACAGTGGTCAGAAACACACTGGTCAGAAACACAGTGGTCAGAGACACAGTGGTCAGAAACACAGTGGTCAGAAACAGTGGTCAGAAACACACTGGTCAGAAACACAGTGGTCAGAGACACAGTGGTCAGAAACACAGTGGTCAGAAACAGTGGTCAGAAACACACTGGTCAGAAACACAGTGGTCAGAGACACAGTGGTCAGAAACACAGTGGTCAGAAACAGTGGTCAGAAACACACTGGTCAGAAACACAGTGGTCAGAGACACAGTGGTCAGAAACACAGTGGTCAGAAACAGTGGTCAGAAACACACTGGTCAGAAACACAGTGGTCAGAGACACAGTGGTCAGAAACACAGTGGTCAGAAACAGTGGTCAGAAACACACTGGTCAGAAACACAGTGGTCAGAGACACAGTGGTCAGAAACACAGTGGTCAGAAACAGTGGTCAGAAACACACTGGTCAGAAACACAGTGGTCAGAGACACAGTGGTCAGAAACACAGTGGTCAGAAACAGTGGTCAGAAACACACTGGTCAGAAACACAGTGGTCAGAGACACAGTGGTCAGAAACACAGTGGTCAGAAACAGTGGTCAGAAACACACTGGTCAGAAACACAGTGGTCAGAGACACAGTGGTCAGAAACACAGTGGTCAGAAACAGTGGTCAGAAACACACTGGTCAGAAACACAGTGGTCAGAAACACAGTGGTCAGAAACACATTGGTCAGAAACACACTGGTCAGAAACACAGTGGTCAGAAACACACTGGTCAGAAACACAGTGGTCACAAACACACAGTCACAAACACTGTGGTCAGAAACACAGTCGTCAGAAACACACTGGTCAGAAACACAGTGGTCAGAGACACAGTGGTCAGAAACACACTGCTCAGACACACAGTGGTCAGAAACACACTGGTCAGAAATACACTGGTCAGAAACACACTGGTAAGAAACGCAGTGGTCAGAAACACACTGGTCAGAGACAGAGTGGTCAGAAACAGTGGTCAGAAACACACTAGTCAGAAACACAGTGGTCAGAAACAGTGGTCAGAAACACACTGGTCAGAAACACACTGGTCAGAAACACACTGGTCAGAAACACACTGGTCAGAAACACATTGGTCAGAAACACACTGGTCATAAACACACTGGTCAGAAGCACTGGTCAGAAACACACTGGTCAGGGACACACTGGTCAGAAACACAGTGGTCACAAACACGCAGATCAGATACACATTGGTCATACACACTCTGGTCAGAAATTCACTGGTCACAAACACATTGGTCAAGAACACAGTGGTTAGAAACACAGTGGTCAGAAACACAGTGGTCAGAAACACAGTGGCCATAAACACACTGTGCATAAACACACTGGTCAGAAACACAGTGGTCAGAAACACACCAATCAGAAACACAGTGGTCAGAAACACAGTGGTCAGAAACACAGCTGTCAGAAACACAGTGGTGAGAAACACAGTGGTCGGAAAAACAGTGGTCAAAAACACAGTGGTCGGAAACGCAATGGTCAGAAACAGAGTGGTGAAAAGACAGTGGTCAGAAACACAGTGGTCAGAAACACACTGGTCAGAAGCCTACTTGTCAAAAACACAGTAGTGAGAAACACAGTGGTCATAAATACACTGCTCAGTAACACACTGGTCAGAAACGCAGTGGTCAGAAACACAGTCCTCAGAAACACAGCGGTCAGAAGCACACTGGTCACAAACACATTGGTCAAGAACACAGTGGTTAGAAACTCACTGGTCAGAAACACAGTAGTCAGAAACACAGTGGTCAGGAACACAGCGGTCATGAACACAGTGGCCAGAAACACAGTGGTCAGGAACACAGCGGTCATGAACACAGTGGCCAGAAACACAGTGGTCAGGAACACAGCGGTCATGAACACAGTGGCCAGAAACACAGTGGTCAGGAACACAGCGGTCATGAACACAGTGGCCAGAAACACAGTGGTCAGGAACACAGCGGTCATGAACACAGTGGCCAGAAACACAGTGGTCAGGAACACAGCGGTCATGAACACAGTGGCCAGAAACACAGTGGTCAGGAACACAGCGGTCATGAACACAGTGGCCAGAAACACAGTGGTCAGGAACACAGCGGTCATGAACACAGTGGCCAGAAACACAGTGGTCAGGAACACAGCGGTCATGAACACAGTGGCCAGAAACACAGTGGTCAGGAACACAGCGGTCATGAACACAGTGGCCAGAAACACAGTGGTCAGGAACACAGCGGTCATGAACACAGTGGCCAGAAACACAGTGGTCAGGAACACAGCGGTCATGAACACAGTGGCCAGAAACACAGTGGTCAGGAACACAGCGGTCATGAACACAGTGGCCAGAAACACAGTGGTCAGGAACACAGCGGTCATGAACACAGTGGCCAGAAACACAGTGGTCAGGAACACAGCGGTCATGAACACAGTGGCCAGAAACACAGTGGTCAGGAACACAGCGGTCATGAACACAGTGGCCAGAAACACAGTGGTCAGGAACACAGCGGTCATGAACACAGTGGCCAGAAACACAGTGGTCAGGAACACAGCGGTCATGAACACAGTGGCCAGAAACACAGTGGTCAGGAACACAGCGGTCATGAACACAGTGGCCAGAAACACAGTGGTCAGGAACACAGCGGTCATGAACACAGTGGCCAGAAACACAGTGGTCAGGAACACAGCGGTCATGAACACAGTGGCCAGAAACACAGTGGTCAGGAACACAGCGGTCATGAACACAGTGGCCAGAAACACAGTGGTCAGGAACACAGCGGTCATGAACACAGTGGCCAGAAACACAGTGGTCAGGAACACAGCGGTCATGAACACAGTGGCCAGAAACACAGTGGTCAGGAACACAGCGGTCATGAACACAGTGGCCAGAAACACAGTGGTCAGGAACACAGCGGTCATGAACACAGTGGCCAGAAACACAGTGGTCAGGAACACAGCGGTCATGAACACAGTGGCCAGAAACACAGTGGTCAGGAACACAGCGGTCATGAACACAGTGGCCAGAAACACAGTGGTCAGGAACACAGCGGTCATGAACACAGTGGCCAGAAACACAGTGGTCAGGAACACAGCGGTCATGAACACAGTGGCCAGAAACACAGTGGTCAGGAACACAGCGGTCATGAACACAGTGGCCAGAAACACAGTGGTCAGGAACACACTCTTCAGAAACACACTGGTCAGAAACGCACTGGTCAAAAACACACTGGTCAGAAACACAGTAGTCAGAAACAAAGTGGTCAGAAACACAGTTTTGAGAATCACAGTGGTCATAACACACCGTGCATAAACACACATGGTCAGAAACACACTGGTCAGAAACAGAGCGTGGTCAGAAACACACCAATCAGAAACACAATGGTGAGAAACACAGTGGTCAGACAAACAGTGGTAAAAAACACAGTGGTCGGAAACGCAATGGTCAGAAACACAGTGGTGAGAAAGACAGTGGTCAGAAACACACTGGTCAGAAACCTACTGGTCAAAAACACAGTAGTGAGAAACTCAGTGGTCATAAACACACTGGTCAGAAACACAGTAGTCAGAAACACAGTGGTCAGAAACACACTGGTCAGAAATACACTGGTCAGAAACACACTGGTCAGAAACACACAGGTCAGAAACACTCTGGTCAGAAACACACTGGTCAGAAAAACACTGGTCAGAAACACACTGGTCAGAAACAAGTGGTCAGAAACACGGTGTTCAGAAACACATTGGTCAGAAACACAGTGGTCAGAAACACAGTGGTCAGAAACAGTGGTCAGGAACACACTGTTCAGAAACACACTGGTCAGAAACACACAGGTCAGAAACACTCTGGTCAGAAACACACTGGTCAGAAACACACTGGTTTGAAACACAGTGGTCAGAAACAGTGGTCAGGAACACACTGTTCAGAAACACACTGGTCAGAAACACACAGGTCAGAAACACTCTGGTCAGAAACACACTGGTCAGAAACACACTGGTTTGAAACACAGTGGTCAGAATCACTGTGGTCAGACACACAGTGGTCAGAAACACCCCCTGCCCAGAAACACGGTGGTCAGAAACACACTGGTCAGAAACACACTGGTCAAAACACACTGGTCAGAAATACACTGGTCATAAACACACTGGTCAGAAACACATTGGTCAGAAACACGGTGGTGAGAAACACACTGGTCAGAAACAAACTGGTCAGAAATCCTCTGGTCAGAAACACAGTGGTCAGAAACACAGTGCTCAGACACACAGTGGTCAGAAACACACTGGTCAGAAACACTGTGGTCATGAACACAGTGGTCGGAAACAAAGTGGTCAGAGACACAGTGGTCAGAAACACAGTGGTCAGAAACACAGTGGTCAGAAACACATTGGTCAGAAACACACTGGTCAGAAACACAGTGGTCAGAAACACACTGGTCAGAAACACAGTGGTCACAAACACACAGTCACAAACACTGTGGTCAGAAACACAGTCGTCAGAAACACACTGGTCAGAAACACAGTGGTCAGAGACACAGTGGTCAGAAACACACTGCTCAGACACACAGTGGTCAGAAACACACTGGTCAGAAATACACTGGTCAGAAACACACTGGTAAGAAACGCAGTGGTCAGAAACACACTGGTCAGAGACAGAGTGGTCAGAAACAGTGGTCAGAAACACACTAGTCAGAAACACAGTGGTCAGAAACAGTGGTCAGAAACACACTGGTCAGAAACACACTGGTCAGAAACACACTGGTCAGAAACACACTGGTCAGAAACACATTGGTCAGAAACACACTGGTCATAAACACACTGGTCAGAAGCACTGGTCAGAAACACACTGGTCAGGGACACACTGGTCAGAAACACAGTGGTCACAAACACGCAGATCAGATACACATTGGTCATACACACTCTGGTCAGAAATTCACTGGTCACAAACACATTGGTCAAGAACACAGTGGTTAGAAACACAGTGGTCAGAAACACAGTGGTCAGAAACACAGTGGCCATAAACACACTGTGCATAAACACACTGGTCAGAAACACAGTGGTCAGAAACACACCAATCAGAAACACAGTGGTCAGAAACACAGTGGTCAGAAACACAGCTGTCAGAAACACAGTGGTGAGAAACACAGTGGTCGGAAAAACAGTGGTCAAAAACACAGTGGTCGGAAACGCAATGGTCAGAAACAGAGTGGTGAAAAGACAGTGGTCAGAAACACAGTGGTCAGAAACACACTGGTCAGAAGCCTACTTGTCAAAAACACAGTAGTGAGAAACACAGTGGTCGGAAACGCAATGGTCAGAAACAGAGTGGTGAAAAGACAGTGGTCAGAAACACAGTGGTCAGAAACACACTGGTCAGAAGCCTACTTGTCAAAAACACAGTAGTGAGAAACACAGTGGTCATATACACACTGGTCAGAAACACAGTGGTCAGGAACACATCGGTCATGAACACAGTGGTCAGAAACACATTGGTCATAAACACAGTGGTGAGAAACAAAGTGTACAGAAACACAGTGCTCATAAATACACTGCTATGTTACACACTGGTCAGAAACACATCGGTCATGAACACAGTGGTCAGAAACACATTGGTCATAAACACAGTGGTGAGAAACAAAGTGTACAGAAACACAGTGCTCATAAATACACTGCTATGTTACACACTGGTCAGAAACGCAGTGGTCAGAAAGGCACTGGTCAGAAACACAGTGGTCAGAAACACACTGGTCAGAAAAACACTGGTCAGAAACACACTGGTCAGATACACAGTGGTCAGAAACACAGTGTTCAGAAACACATAGGTCAGAAACACAGTGGTCAGAAACACAGTGGTCAGAAACAGTGGTCAGAAACACGCTGGTCAGATACACACTCGTCAGAAACACACAGGTCGGAAACACACTGGTCCTAAACACACTGGTCACAAACACATTTTTTTGAAACACAGTGGTCAGAAACACAGTGGTCAGAAACAAAGTGGTCAGAAACACACTGCTCAGAAACAAACTGGTCAGAAATACACTGGTCAAAATCACAGTGGTCAGAAACACTGTGGTCAGACACACAGTGGTCTGAAACACAGTGATCAGAAAGACAGTGGTAAGAAACACCGTGGTCAAAAACACAATGGTCAGAAACATTGTGGTCAGAAACACACTGGTCAGAAACACACCGGTCGTAAACACACTGGTCAGAAACACACTAGTCAGAAGCACAGTGGTCAGAAACAAAGTGGAAAAAAACACAGTGGCTAGAAACACACTGGTCAGAAACAAAGTGGTCAGAAACACAGTGGTCAGAAACACAGTGGTCAATAACACAGTGGTCAGAAACACAGTGGTCAGAATTACAGTGCTCAGAAACACAGTGGTCATAAACAAAGTGGTAAAAAACACACTGGTCAGAAACACAGTGGTCAGAAATACGGGGTCATACACACAGTGGTCAGAAAGACACTGGTCAGAAACACACTGGTCAGAAACACACTGGTCAGAAACACACTGGTCAGAAAAACAGTGGTCAGAAACACAGTGGTATGAAAAAAAATGGTCAGAAACACACTGGCCAGTAATACAGTGGTCAGAAACACAGAGGTCAGAAACACAGTGGAGAGGAACACACCGGTCAGAAACACACTGGTCAGAAACACAGTGGTCAGAAGCACACTGGTCAAAAATACAGTGGTCATCAACACAGTGGTCAGAAACACAATGGTCATAGGCACACTGTTACGAAACACAGTGGTCAGAAACACAGTGGTTAGAAACACAGTGGTCAGAAACTCAGTGGTCAGAAACACACCGTTCAGGAACACACTGGTCAGAACTACAGTGGTCAGAAACACACCAATTAGAAACACAGTGGTCAGAAACACAGTGGTCAGAAACACAGCTGTCAGAAATACAGTGGTCGGAAAAACAGTGGTCAAAAACACAGTGGTCGGGAACGCAATGGTCAGAAACAGAGTGGTGAAAAGACAGTGGTCAGAAACACAGTGGTCAGAAACACACTGCTCAGAAACCTACTTGTCAAAAACACAATAGTGAGAAACACAGTGGTCATATACACACTGGTCAGAAACACAGTGGTCAGGAACACATCGGTCATGAACACAGTGGTCAGAAACACACTGGTCAGAAACACACTGGTCAGAAACATACTGGTCAGAAACACGTTGGTCAGAAACACACTGGTCAGAAACACACTGGTCAGAAACACACTGGTCAGAGACACACTGGTCAGACACACAGTGGTCATAAACACACTGGTCAGAAACACACTGGTCAGAGACACACTGGTCAGACACACAGTGGTCATTAACACACTGGTCAGAAACACGCTGGTCTGAAACACAGTGGTTAGAAACTCACTGGTCAGAAACACACTGGTCAGAAACACAGTGGTTAGACACACCCTGGTCAGAAACGCACTGGTCAAAAACACACTGGTCAGAAACACAGTAGTCAGAAACAAAGTGGTCAGAAACACAGTTTTGAGAATCACAGTGGTCATAACACACCGTGCATAAACACACATGGTCAGAAACACACTGGTCAGAAACAGAGCGTGGTCAGAAACACACCAATCAGAAACACAATGGTGAGAAACACAGTGGTCAGACAAACAGTGGTAAAAAACACAGTGGTCGGAAACGCAATGGTCAGAAACACAGTGGTGAGAAAGACAGTGGTCAGAAACACACTGGTCAGAAACACAGTGGTCAGAAACACACTGGTCAGAAAC
>SZWC01000002.1:1116509-1129965 GCA_023375785.1 Penium margaritaceum | reverse complement strand
TGGTCAGAAACACAGTGGTCAGAAACACAGTGGTCAGAAACACACTGGTCAGAAACCTACTGGTCAAAAACACAGTAGTGAGAAACTCAGTGGTCATAAACACACTGGTCAGAAACACAGTGGTCAGAAACACATTGGTCATTCACACAGTGGTCAGAAACACATTGGACGGAAACACAGTGGTCAGAAACACTGTGTACCGAAACACAGTGGTCATAAATACACTGCTCAGTAACACACTGGTCAGAAAAACACTGGTCAGAAACACACTGGTCAGAAACAAGTGGTCAGAAACACGGTGTTCAGAAACACATTGGTCAGAAACACAGTGGTCAGAAACACAGTGGTCAGAAACACACAGGTCAGAAACACTCTGGTCAGAAACACACTGGTCAGAAACACACTGGTTTGAAACAAAGTGGTCAGAATCACTGTGGTCAGACACACAGTGGTCAGAAACACCCCCTGCCCAGAAACACGGTGGTCAGAAACACACTGGTCAGAAACACACTGGTCAGAAACACATTGGTCAGAAACACGGTGGTGAGAAACACACTGGTCAGAAACAAACTGGTCAGAAATCCTCTGGTCAGAAACACAGTGGTCAGAGACACAGTGCTCAGACACACAGTGGTCAGAAACACAGTGGTTGGAAAGAAAGTGGTCAGAAACACCGTGGTCAGAAACACAGTGGTCAGAAACACACTGGTCAGAAACACTGTGGTCATGAACACAGTGGTCGGAAACAAAGTGGTCAGAGACACAGTGGTCAGAAACACAGTGGTCAGAAACACAGTGGTCAGAAACACACTGGTCAGAAACACAGTGGTCACAAACACACAGTCACAAACACTGTGGTCAGAAATGAAGTCGTCAGAAACACACTGGTCAGAAACACAGTGGTCAGAGACACAGTGGTCAGAAACACACTGCTCAGACACACAGTGGTCAGAAACACACTGGTCAGAAATACACTGGTCAGAAACACACTGGTGAGAAACGCAGTGGTCAGAAACACACTGTTCAGAGACACAGTGGTCAGAAACAGTGGTCAGAAACACACTAGTCAGAAACACAGTGGTCAGAAACAGTGGTCAGAAACACACTGGTCAGAAACACACCGGTGAGAAACACACTGGTCAGAAACACACTGGTCAGAAACACATTGTTCAGAAACACACTGGTCATAAACACACTGGTCAGAAGCACTGGTCAGAAACACACTGGTCAGGGACACACTGGTCAGAAACACAGTGGTCACAAACACACGGATCAGATACACATTGGTCATACACACTCTGGTCAGAAATTCACTGGTCACAAACACATTGGTCAAAAACACAGTGGTTAGAAACACAGTGGTCAGAAACACAGTGGTCAGAAACACAGTGGCCATAAACACACTGTGCATAAACACACTGGTCAGAAACACAGTGGTCAGAAACACACCAATCAGAAACACAGTGGTCAGAAACACAGTGGTCATAAACACAGCTGTCAGAAACACAGTGGTGAGAAACACAGTGGTCGGAAAAACAGTGGTCAAAAACATTGTGGTCGGAAACGCAATGGTCAGAAACAGAGTGGTGAAAAGACAGTGGTCAGAAACACAGTGGTCAGAAACACACTGGTCAGAAGCCTACTTGTCAAAAACACAGTAGTGAGAAACACAGTGGTCATATACACACTGGTCAGAAACACAGTGGTCGGGAACACATCGGTCATGAACACAGTGGTCAGAAACACAGTGGTCATAAACACAGCTGTCAGAAACACAGTGGTGAGAAACACAGTGGTCAGAAACACAGTGGTCAGAAACACACCAATCAGAAACACAGTGGTCAGAAACACAGTGGTCAGAAACACACTGGTCAGAAACACAGTGGTCAGGAACACATCGGTCATGAACACAGTGGTCAGAAACACATTGGTCATAAACACAGTGGTGAGAAACAAAGTGTACAGAAACACAGTGCTCATAAATACACTGCTATGTTACACACTGGTCAGAAACACAGTGGTCAGAAAGGCACTGGTCAGACACACAGTGGTCAGAAACACACTGGTCAGAAAAACACTGGTCAGAAACACACTGGTCAGATACACAGTGGTCAGAAACACTGTGTTCAGAAACACATAGGTCAGAAACACAGTGGTCAGAAACACAGTGGTCAGAAACAGTGGTCAGAAACACGCTGGTCAGATACACACTCGTCAGAAACACACAGGTCGGAAACACACTGGTCATAAACACACTGGTCACAAACACACTGGTTTGAAACACAGTGGTCAGAAACACAGTGGTCAGAAACAAAGTGCTCAGAAACACACTGCTCAGAAACAAACTGGTCAGAAATACACTGGTCAAAATCACAGTGGTCAGAAACACTGTGGTCAGACACACAGTGGTCTGAAGCACAGTGGTCAGAAAAACAGTGGTAAGAAACACCGTGGTCAAAAACACAATGGTCAGAAACATAGTGGTCAGAAACACACTGGTCAGAAACACACCGGTCAGAAACACAGTGGTCAGATGCACACTGGTCAGAAACACTGTGTTCAGAAACATGATGGTCAGAAACACAGTGGTCAGAAACACAGTGGTCAGAAACACAGTGGTCAGAAACACAGCAGTCAGAAACTCTGTGGTGAGAAACACAGTGGTCAGGAAAGCAGTGGTAAAAAACAGTGTGGTCGGAAACGCAATGGTCGAAAACACAGTGGTGAGAAAGACAGTGGTCAGAAACACAGTGGTCACAGTGGTCACAAACCTTCTGGTCAAAACCACAGTAGTCGGAAACACAGTGGTCATAAACGCACTGGTCAGAAACACAGTGGTCAGAAACGCATTGGTCATTAACACAGTGGTCAGAAACACAGTGGTCAGAAACACAGTGGTCAGAAAAACAGTGTACGGAAACACAGTGGTCAAAAACACACTGGTCAGAAACACGGTGGTCAGAAACACACTGGTCTGAAACATAGTGGTCAGAAACAGAGTGGTGAGAAACACAGTGGTCACAAACAAAGTGGTCAGAAACACAGTGGTCAGAAACACAGTGGTCAGAAACACACTCGTCAGAAACACGATGGTCAGAAACACCGTGGTCAGAAATACACTGCTCAGTAACGCACTGGTCAGAAACGAAGTGGTCAGAAAGACATTGGTCAGAAACACAGTGGTCAGAAACACACTGGTCAGAAAAACACTGGTCAGAAGCACACTGGTCAGAAACACAGTGGTGAGAAACACAGTGTTAAAAAACACATTGGTCAGAAACACAGTGGTCAGAAACACATGGCTGAAAAAGAGTGGTTAGAAACACACTGGTCAGAAACACACTGGTCAGAAACACACTGGTCTGAAAGACAGTGGTAAAAAACACAGTGGTCAGAAAGACACTGCTCAGAAACACAGTGGTCAGAAACACACTGGTCAGAAACACACCGGTCAGAAACACAATGGTCAGAAATACACTGGTCATAAACACACTGGTCAGAAACACAGTGGTCAGAAACACGGTGGTGAGAAAGACACTGGTCAGAAACAAACTGGTCAGAAATACACGGGTCAGAAACACAGTGGTCAGAAACACAGTGGTCAGACACACAGTGGTGAGAAACACAGTGGTTAGAAAGACAGTGGTCAGAAACACAGTTGTCAGAAACACCCTGGTCAGAGAAACAGTGGTCAGAAACACACTGGTCAGAAACACAGTGATCACAAACACAGTGGTCAGAATAACAGCGGTCAGAAATACCATGGTCATAAACACACTGGTCAGAAACACAGTTGTCAGAAACACAGTGGTCAGGAACACACTGCTCAGAAACACAGTGGTCACAAACACACTGCTCAGAAACACGCTGATCAGAAACACACTGGTCAGAACCACACTAGTCAGAAACATGTTGGTCAGAAACACATTGGTCAGAAACACACTGGTCAAAACACAGTGGTCAGATACACAGTGGTCATAAACAGTGGTCAGAAACACACTGGTGAGAAACACACTGTTCAGAAAACATTGGTCAGAAGCACACTGGTCAGAAACACACTGGTCAGAAACAAAGTGGTCAGAAACACACTGGTCAGAAACACACTGGTCAGAAACACAGTGGTCAAAAACAGTGGTCACAAACACACTGGCCAGAAACACACTGGTCAGAAACACACTCGTCAGAAACACAGAGGTCAGAAACACACTGGTCAGGAAAACAGCGGTCAGAAAATCTCCGGTCAGAAACACACTGGTCAGAAAAACAGCGGCCACAAACACACTGGTCAGAAACATACTGGTCAGAAACACAGTGGTCAGAAACACACTGGAAAGAAACACCCTGGTTAAAAACACAGGGGTCAAAAACACACTGGTCAGAAACACACTGGTCAGAAACACACTGGTCAGAAACACACTGGTCATAAACACAGTGGTCTGAAAAACTGTGGTCATGAACAGAGTGGTCAGAAGCACAGTGGTCAGGAACACAGTGGCCAGAAACACAGTGGTCACAAACGCAGTGGTCAGAAACACGCTGGTCTGAATAACAGTGGTCAGAAAATCACTGGTCAGAAACACATTGGTCAGAAACACAGTGTACAGAAGCACGGTGGTCGAAAACACACTGGTCAGACAACAGTGGTCAGAAACACACTGGTCAGAAACGCAGTGGTCAGAAACTGACTGGTCAGAAACACGGTAGGCAGTACACACTGGTCAGAAACACAGTGGTAAGAAACACACTGGTCAGAAACACAGCGGTCACAAACTCCGTGGTCAGAAACACAGTAGTCAGAAACACATTGGTCAGAAACACAGTGGTCAGAAACACAGTGGTCAGGAACACTGTGGTCGGAAACACACTGGTCAGAAACACAATGGTCGGAAACACACTGGTCAGAAACACACTGGTCAGAAACACAGTGGTCAGAAACAAAGTGGTAAAAAACACAGTGGCTAGAAACACACTGGTCAGAAAGACAGTGGTCAGAAACACACTGGTCAGAAACACAGTGGTCAGAAACACAGTGGTCAATAGCACAGTGGTCAGAAACACAGTGGTCAGAATCACAGTGCTCAGAAACACAGTGGTCGTAAACAAAGTGGTAAAAAACACACTGGTCAGAAACACAGTGGTCAGATATACAGGGTCATACACACAGTGGTCAGAAAGACACTGGTCAGAAACACACTGGTCAGAAACACACTGGTCAGAAACACACTGGTCAGAAACACATTGGTCAGAAACACGGGATCATACACACAATGGTCAGAAACACACTGGTCAGAAACACACTGGTCAGAAACACAGTGGTCAGAAACACAGTGGTCAGAAACACACTGGTCGGATACACAATGGTCGGAAACACACTGGTCAGAAACACACTGGTCAGAAACACAGTGGTCAGAAACAAAGTGGTAAAAAACACAGTGGCTAGAAACACACTGGTCAGAAACACAGTGGTCAGGAACACAGTGGTCAGAAACACTGTGGTCAGAAACACATTGGTCAATAACACAGTGGTCAGAAACACAGTGGTCAGAATCACAGTGCTCAGAAACACAGTGGTAATAAACAAAGTGGTAAAAAACACACTGGTCAGAAACACACTGTTCAGAAACACAGTGGTCAGAAACATAGTGGCCAGCAACACATTGGTCAGAAACAGAGTGGTCAGAAACACACTTGTCAGAAACACAGTGGTCAGAAATACACTGGTCAGAAACACACTGGTCAGAAACACACTGGCCAGAAACACACAGGTAAGAAACACACTGGTCAGAAACACAGCGGTCAGAAACACAGTGGTCTGAAACACACTGGTCAGAAACACAGTGGTCAGAACCACACTGTTCACAAACACACTGGTCAGAACAACACTTGTTAGAAACACGCTGGTCAGAAAGACAATGGTCAGAAACACAGTGGTCAGAAACACAGTGGTCAGAAACACACTGGTCAGAACACACTGGTTAGGAACACAGTGGTCATAAACACACTGGTCAGAGACATGGTGGTCAGAAACACAGCGGTCAGAAACACACTGGTCAGAAACACACTGGTCAGAAACACAGTGGTCAGAAATATACCGGTGTTAAACACACTGGTCAGAAACACATTGGTCAGAAACACACTGGTCAGAAACACAGTGGTCAGAAACACAGTGGTCAGAAACACAATGGCCAGAAACACACTGGTCAGAAACACTCTGGTCAGAAACACAGTGTTAAGAAACACAGTGGTCAGAAAAACAGTGGTCAGAAACACATTTTTCAAAAACACGGTGGTCAGAAATTCATTGGTCAGAAACACACTGGTCAGAAAGACAGTCGTAAGAAACGCACTGGTCAGAAACACAGGGAAAAAAAGCACAGTGGTCAGAAACACAGTGGTTAGAAACACAATGGTCGGAAACACAGCGGTCAGAAACATAGTGGTCAGAAACACAGCGGTCAGAAACACACTGGTCAGAAACACACTGTCAGAAACACAGTGGTCAGAAACACACTGGTCAGAAACACACTGGTCAGAAACACGGTGGTCAGAAACACAGTGGCTAGAAACACAGTGGTCGGATACACAGTGGTCAGAAACACAGTGGTCAGAAACACAGTACTCACAAACACAGTGGTGAGAAACACAGTGGTCAGAAACGCAGTGGTCAGAAACACTGTGCTCAGAAACAAAGTGGTCAGAAACACACTGGTCAAGAACACAGTGGACAGAAACACACTGGTCGGAAATACAGTGCTCAGAAAACACAGTTGTCAGAAACAGAGTGGTAAAAAACAAAGTGGTCGGAAACACAGTGGTCAGAAACACACCGGTCAAAAACACAGTGGTCAGAAGCACTCTGGTCAGGCACACAGTGGTCAGAAACACACTGGTCATAAAAACAGTGGCCAGAAACACTGTTGTCAGAAACACAGTGGTCAGAAACATGGTGGTCAAAAGCTCTCTGATGAGAAACACAGTGGTCAGAAACACAGTGGTCAGAAGCACACCGGTGTTAAACACACTGGTCAGAAACACACTGGTCATAAACACACTGGTCAGAAGCACAGTGGTCAGAAACAGAGTGGTCAGAAACACTATGGTCAGAAACACACTGGTCAAAAACACTCTGGTCAGAAACACAGTGTTGAGAAACACAGTGGTCAGAAACACAGTGGTCTGAAACACATTGGTCAAAAACACGGTGGTCAGAAACCCACTGGTCAGAAACACTCTGGTCAGAAACACAGTCGTAAGAAACACACTGGTCAGAAACACAGGGGAAAGAAACACAGTGGTCAGAAACACAGTGGTTAGGAACACAATGGTCAGAAACACAGCGGTCAAAAACCCAGTGGTCAGAAACACAGCGGTCAGAAACGCATTGGTCAGAAACACACTGTCAGCAACAGAGTAGTCAGAAACACACTGGTCAAAAATACACTGGTCAGAAACACGGTTGTCAGAAACACAGTGGTGAGAAACACAGTGGTCGGATACACAGTGGTCATAAACACAGTGGTCAGAAACACAGTGCTCAGAAACACAGTGGTGAGAAACACAGTGGTCAGAAACGCAGTGGTCAGAAACACAGTGCTCAGAAACACAGTGGTCAGAAACACAGTGGTCAAGAACACAGTGGACAGAAACACACTATTCGGAAATACAGTGGTCAGAAACACAGTTGTGAGAAACACAGTGGTCAGAAACACACCGGTCAGAAACACAGTGATCAGAAGTTAACTGGTCAGACACACAGTGGTCAGAAACACACTCGTCAGAAACACAGTGTTCAGAAACACAGTGGTCATAAACACAGTGGTCGGAAACATAGTTGTCAGAAACACACTGGTCAGAAACTCATTGGTCAGAAACACACTGGTCAGAAGAACATTTGTCAGAACGACAGTGGTCAGAAACACACTGGTCAGGAACACACTGGTCAGAAACACACTCGTCAGAAACACACTGGTCAGAAACACACTGGTCAGAAACACAGGGGTCAGAAACACAGTGGTCAGAAACACAATGGTCAGAAACACACTTGTCAGAACACAGTGGTCAGAAACACAGTGGTCAGAAACACAGTGGTCAGAAACACATTTTTCAAAAACACGGTGGTCAGAAACCCAGTGGTCAGAAACACACTGGTCAGAAACACAGTCGTAAGAAACGCACTGGATAGAAACACAATGGAAAGAAACACAGTGGTCAGAAACACAGTGGTTAGAAACAGAGTGGTCAGAAACACAGCGGTCAGAAACGTAGTGGTCAGAAACACAGCGGTCAGAAACACATTGGTCAGAAACACACTGTCAGAAACACAGTGGTTAGAAACACACTGGTCAGAAACACACTGGTCAGAAATACGGTGGTCAGAAACACAGTGGTCAGAAACACAGTGGTCGGATACACAGTGGTCAGAAACACAGTGGTCAGAAACACAGTACTCATAAACACAGAGGTGAGAAACACAGTGGTAAGAAACACAGTGGTCAGAAACACTGTGCTCAGAAACAAAGTTGTCAATAACACACTGGTCAAGAACATAGTTGACAGAAACACACTGGTCGGAGATACAGTGGTCAGAAACACAGTTGTCAGAAACAGAGTGGTCAAAAACAAAGTGGTTGGAAACACAGTGGTCAGAAACACAGTGGTCTGAAACACACCGGTCAGAAACACAGTGGTCAGAAGCACACTGGTCAGACACACAGTGGTCAGAAACACACTGGTCAGAAACACAGTGGTCAAAAACACAGTGGTCAGAAACACAGCGGTCGGAAACATAGTGGTCAAAAACTCTCTCATCAGAAACACAGTGTTCAGAAACACAGTGGTCAGAAACACGGTGGTCAGAACCACACTGGTGTTAAACACACTGGTCAGAAACACACTGGTCAGAAACACGCTGGTCAGAAGCACAGTGGTCAGAAACACAGTGGTCAAACACACAATGGTCAGAAACACACATGTCAGAAACACTCTGGTCAGAAACACAGTGTTGAGAAACAAAGTGGTCCGAAACACAGTGGTCAAAAACACGTTGGTCAAAAACACGGTGGTCAGAAACCAAGTGGTCAGAAACACACTGGTCAGAAACACAGTCCTAAGAAACACACTGGTCAGAAACACAGCGGAAAGAAACACATTGGTCAGAAACCCAGTGGTCAGAAACACAATGGTCAGAAACACAGCGGTCAGAAACCCAGTGGTCAGAAACACGGCGGTCAGAAACACATTGGTCAGAAACACGCTGTCAGAAACAGAGTAGTCGGAAACACACTGGTCAAAAACACACTGGTCAGAAACACGGTGGTCAGAAACACAGTGGTGAGAAACACAGTGGACGGATACACAGTGGTCAGAAACACAGTGGTCAGAAACACAGTGCTCAGAAACACAGTGGTGAGAAACACAGAGGTCAGAAACGCAGTGGTCAGAAACACAGTGCTCAAAAACACAGTGGTCAGAAACACACTGGTCAAGAACACAGTGGACAGAAACACACTGGTCGGAAATACAGTGGTCAGAAACACAGTTGTCAGAAACAGAGTGGTCAAAAACAAAGTGGTCGGAAACACAGTTGTCAGAAACACAGTGGTCAGAAATACACCGGTCAGAAACACAGTGATCAGAAGCACACTGGTCAGACACACAGTGGTCAGAAACACACTCGTCAGAAACACAGTGGTCAGAAACACAGTGGTCATGAACACAGTGGTTGGAAACATAGTGGTCAGAAACACACTGGTCAGAAACACATTGGTCAGAAACACACTGGTCAGACGAACATTTGTCAGAACGACAGTGGTCAGAAACACACTGGTCAGGAACACACTGGTCAGAAGCACACTCGTCAGAAACACACTGGTCAGAAACACACTGGTCAGAAACACACTGGTCAGAAACACAGTGGTCAGAAACACACTGGTCAGAAACACACTTGTCAGAACACAGTGGTCAGAAACACACTGTTCAGAAACACACTGGCCAGAAACACACTGGTCAGGAACAAGCTGGTCCGAAACTCACTGGTCAGAAACACAGTGGTCAGAAACACAGTGGTCAGAAACACAGTGGTCAGAAACACAGTGGTCAGAAACACACCGGTCCGAAACACACTGGTCAGAAACAAACTGGTCTGAAACACACTGGTCAGAAACACACTGCTCAGAAACACAGTGGTCAGAAACACAGTGGTCAGAAACACAGTGGTCA
This sequence comes from Penium margaritaceum, assembly GCA_023375785.1. NCBI lineage: Eukaryota > Viridiplantae > Streptophyta > Zygnematophyceae > Desmidiales > Peniaceae > Penium > Penium margaritaceum. The sequence continues at coordinate 1,119,747 of SZWC01000002.1, read as the reverse complement.
GAAACACAGTGGTCAGAAACACACCGGTCCGAAACACACTGGTCAGAAACAAACTGGTCTGAAACACACTGGTCAGAAACACACTCCTCAGAAACACAGTGGTCATAAACACAATGGCCAGAAACACAGTGGTCAGAAACACAGTGGTCAGAAACACACTGGTCATAAAGACTGTGGTCAGAAACACATTGGTCATAAACACAGTGGTCAGAAACACACTCGTCAAACACACTGGTCAGAAACACACTGGTCAGAAACACACGTGTCAGAAACACACTGGTCAGAAACACAGGCGTCAGAAACTCAGTGGTCGTAAATACAGTGGTCAGAAACACAGTGGTCAGAAACACACTGGTCAGAAACACAGTGGTCAGAAACATAGTGGTCAGAAACACAGTGGTCAGAAAATAGTGGTCACAAAGACAGTGGTCAGAGACACAGTGGTCAGAAACACACTGGTCAAAAACACACTGGTCAGAAACACCGTGGTCAGAAATACAGTGGTCAGAAACACACTGGTCAGACACAACCAGTCATAAACACACCATTCATAAACACAGTGGTCAGAAACACAGTGGCCAGAAACACAGTGCTCAGAAACACAGTGGTCAGAAACAAAGTGGTCAGAAACACACTGGTCAGGAACACAGTGGTCAGAAACACAGTGGTCAGACACACAGTGGTCAGAAACACAGTGGTCAGAAACACAGTGGTCAGAAACAGCGTGGTCAGAAGGACAATGGTCAGAAACACTGTGGTCAGAAGCACGGAGGTCGGAAACACAGTGGTCATGGACACGCTGGTCAGAAACACACTGGTCAGAAACATAGTGGCAAGAAACACAGTGGTTAGAAACACAGAGGTCAGAAAAACAGTGGTCAGAAACACAGTGCTCAGAAACACAGTAGTCAGAAACACACTGGTCAGAAACACACTGGTCTGAAACAGAGTGGCCAGAAACTCACTGGTCAGAAACACAGTGGTCAGAAACACAATGGTCAGAAACACACCGGTCCGAAACACCCTGGTCAGAAACACACTTGTCTGAAACACACTGGTTAGAAACACACTGCTCAGAAACACATTGGTCAGAAACACTGTGGTCAGAAACACAGAGGTCAGAAATAAACTGGTCAAAAACACAGTGGTCAGAAACACAGTGGTCTGAAACACAGTGGTCAGAAAGAGAGTGGTCAGAAATACACTGGTCAGAAACACGGTGGTCAGAAACACAGTGGTCATGAACCTAAGGGTCAGACACAAAGGGATCAGAAACACAGTGGTCATAAACACAGTGGTCAGAAACACAGTGGTCTGAAACACAGTGGCCAGAAACACTGTGGTCAGAAACACACTGGACTGAAACACTATGGTCAGAAACATGGTGGTCAGAAACACTATGGTCATAAACACAGTGGTCAGAAACATAGTGGTCAGAAACACACTGGTAAGAAACACAGTGGAAAAACACAGTGGTCAGAAACACAGTGGTCATAAACACTGTTGTGAAAAACACAGTGGTCAGAAACACAGTGGTCTGAAACACCGTGGTCAGAAACAGAATGGTCATAAACACATTGGTCAGGAACACGGTGGTCAGAAACACAGTGGTCATTAACCTAGTGGTTAGACACACAGGGATCAGAAATACAGTGGTCAGAAACACAGTGGTCAGAAACACAGTGGTCAGAAACACAGTGGCCAGAAACACTGTGGTCAGGAATACACTGGTCTGAAACACACATGTCAGAAACACCATGGTCAGAAAAACACTGGTCAGAAACACACTGGTCATAAACACACTGGTCAGAAACACAGTAGTCAGAAACACAGTGGTCATAAACACTATGGTCAGAAACACGGTGGTCAGAAACACTATGGTCATAAACAGACTGGTCAGAAACACAGTGGTCAGAAACACACTGGTAAGAAACACAGTGGACAAACACAGTGGTCAGAAACACAGTGGTCAGAAAAACAGTGATCATAAAGACAGTGGTCATAAACACAGTGGTCAGAAACACACTGGTCAGAAACACACTGGTCATAAACGCACTGGTACAAACAGAAAGGTCAGAAATACAGTGGTCAGAAACACAGTGGTCAGAAACACAGTGGTCAGAAACACACTGGTCAGAAACACAGGGGTCATAGACACAGTGGTCAGAGACACACTGGTCAGAAAAACACTGGTCAGAAACACAGTGGTCAGAAACATAGTGGTCAGAAACACACTGGTGAAAAACACACTGGTTAGACACACCCTGGTCAGAAACACACTGGTCACAAACACAGTGGTCAGAAACACAGTGGTCAGAAACACACTGGTCAGAAACACAGGGGTCATAGACACAGTGGTCAGAGACACACTGGTCAGAAAAACACTGGTCAGAAACACAGTGGTCAGAAACATAGTGGTCAGAAACACACTGGTGAAAAACACACTGGTTAGACACAACCTGGTCAGAAACACACTGGTCACAAACACAGTGGTCAGAAACACAGTGGCTAGAAACACGCTAGTCAGAAACACAGTGGTTAATAACACACTGGTCAGAAACATAATGGTGAGAAACACAGTGGTCCGAAACACAGTGGTCAGAAACACAGTGGTCAGAAACACAGTGGTCAGAAACAGAGTGGTTAGAAACACAGTTGTCAGACACACAGGGGTCAGAAACACAGTGGTCATAAACACACTGGTCAGAAACACAGTGGCCAGAAACACTGTGGTCAGGAATACACTGGTCTGAAACACACATGTCAGAAACACCGTGGTCAGAAACACACTGGTCAGAAACACACTGGTCATAAACACACTGGTCAGAAACACAGTGGTCAGAAACACAGTGGTCATAAACACTATGGTCAGAAACACACTGGTCAGAAACACAGTGGTCAGAAACACACTGGTAAGAAACACAGTGGACAAACACAGTGGTCAGAAACACAGTGGTCAGAAACACAGTGGTCATAAAGACAGTGGTCATAAACACAGTGGTCAGAAACACAGTGGTCAGAAACACACTGGTCATAAACGCACTGGTACAAACAGAGTGGTCAGAAATACAGTGGTCAGAAACACAGTGGTCAAAAACACAGTGGTCAGAAACACACTGGTCAGAAACACAGGGGTCATAGACACAGTGGTCAGAGACACACTGGTCAGAAAAACACTGGTCAGAAACACAGTGGTCAGAAACATAGTGGTCAGAAACACACTGGTGAAAAACACACT
>SZWC01000002.1:1078417-1095429 GCA_023375785.1 Penium margaritaceum | reverse complement strand
CACAGTGGTCAGAAACACAGTGGTCAGAAACACAGTGGTCAGAAACACAGTGGTCAGAAACACAGTGGTCAGAAAAACTGTGTTCAATAACACTGTGGTCAGAAACACACTGATCATAAACACACTGGTCAGAAACAGAGTGGTCAGAAACACACTGGTCAGAAACACACCAGTCAGAAACACACTGGTCAGAAACACAGTGGTCAGCAACGCTTTGGTCAGAAACACAATGGTCAGAAACACAGTGGTCAGAAACTCACTGGTCATAAACACACTGGTCAGAAACACACTGGTCAGAATCACAGTGGTCAGAAACACAGTGGTCAGAAACACAGTGGTCAGAAACACATTGGTCAGAAACACAGTGGTCAGAAACACAGTGGTCAGAAACACAGTGGTCAGAAACACATTGGTCAGAAACACAGTGGTCAGAAACACAGTGGTCAGAAAAACTGTGTTCAATAACACTCTGGTCAGAAACACACTGATCATAAACACACTGGTCAGAAACAGAGTGGTCAGAAACACACTGGTCAGAAACACACTAGTCAGAAACACACTGGTCAGAAACACAGTGGTCAGCAACGCTTTGGTCAGAAACACAATGGTCAGAAACACAGTGGTCAGAAACTCAGTGGTCAGAAACAGACTAGTCGGAAACACACTGGTCAGAAACACAGTGGTCATAAACACACTGGTCAGAAACACAGTGGTAAGAAACACACTGATCATAAACACACTGGTCAGGAACACAGTGGTCAGAAACACAGTGGTCTGAAACACAGTGGTCTGAAACACACATGTCTGAAACACAGTGGTCAGAAACACACTGGTCATAAACACAGTGGTTAGAAACACATTGGTCAGAAGCAAACTAGTCAGAAACAAAGTGGTCAGAAACATAGTGGTCAGAAAGACAGTGGTCAGAAACACAGTGGTCAGAAACACAGTGGTCTGAAACACACATGTCTGAAACACAGTGGTCAGAAACACACTGGTCATAAACACAGTGGTTAGAAACACATTGGTCAGAAGCAAACTAGTCAGAAACAAAGTGGTCAGAAACATAGTGGTCAGAAAGACAGTGGTCAAAAACACAGTGGTCAGAAACACACTGGTCAGAAACACACTGGTCAGGAACACACTGGTCAGAAACACACCGATCAGAAACACAGTGGTCAGCAACACAGTGGTCAGAAACTCAGTGGTCAGAAACACGGTGGTCAGAAACACACTGGTCGGAAACACGGTGGTCAGAAACACAGTGGTTAGAAACACATTGGTCAGAAAAACAGTGGTCAGAAACACACTGGTCAGAAACACACTGGTAAGAATCACACTGGTCAGAAACACAGTGGTCAGAAACACTGTGGTCGGAAACACAGAGGTCAGAAATACAGTGGTCAGAAGCACACTGGTCAGAAACACAGTGGTCAGAAAAACAGTTGTCAGAAACAAGGTGGTCAGAAACACAATGGTCAGAAACACTCAGGTTATAAACACACTGGTCAGAAACACACTAGTCAGAAAGACACTGGTCAGAAACACAGTGCGCAAAAACAAACTGTTTACAAACACACTAGTCAGAAACACAGTGGTCAAAAGCACACTGGTCAGAAACACAGTGGTCAGAAACACAATGGTCAGAAACACAGTGGGCAGAAACACATAGGTCAGAAACACACTGATCAGAAACACACTGGTCAGAAACACACTGGTCAGAAACACACTGGTCAGAAACACAGTGGTCAGAAACACAGTGGTCAGAAACAGAGTGGTCAGAAACACAGTGGTCAGAAACACATTGGTTATAAACACAGTGGTCAGAAACACAGTGGTGAGAAACACATTGGTCAAAAGCAGTCGTCACGAACACACTGGCCAGAAACACGCTGATCAGAAACACACTCGTCAGAAACGCACAGGTCAGAAACACACCGGTGAGAAAGACAGCGGTCAAATACACACTGGTCAGAAACACACTGGTCAGAAAAAAAGCGGTCACAAACACACTGGTCAGAAACACACTGGTCAGAAACGCAGTGGTCGGAAACACACTCGTCAGAAACACCCTCGTCAGAACCACAGTGGTCAGAAACACACTGGTCAGAAACACACTTGTCAGAAACATAGTGGTCAGAAACACGGTGGTCAGAAACACACAGGTCAGAAACACACTGGTCAGAAACACACTGGTCAGAAACACACTGCACATAAACACAGTGGTCCAAAAAACCGTGGTCCCAAACAGAGTGGTCAGAAACACAGTGGTCGAAAACACAGTGGTCAGAAACACAGATGTCAGGAACACAGTGGTCAGAAACACAGGGGTCATAAACACACTGGTCAGAAACACAGTGGTCAGAATCACACTGGTCAGAAACACAGTGGTCATGAACACAGTGGTCAGAAACATAGTGGTCAGAAACACAGTGGTCGGAAACACAGTGGTCAAAAACACACTGGTCAGAAACACAGTGGTCAGAAACACAGTGGTCATAAACACACTGGTATGGACCACACTGGTCAGAAACACATTGGTCATGAAAACAGTTGTCAGAAACACAGTGGTCATTAACAGAGTGGTCAGAAATACCGCGGTCAGAAACACCGTGGTCAGAAACACACTGGTCGGAAACACAGTGGTCATAAACACACTGGTGAGAGACACAGTGGTCAGAAACACAATGGTCAGAAACACAGTGGTCAGAAACACAGTGGTCAGAAACAAAGCGGTCAGAAACACCGTGGTCAGAAACACACCGGTTAGAAATACAGTTGTCAGAAACACAGTGGTCAAAGACACACTGCTCAGAAACACGGTGGTCAGAAACACACTGGTCACAAAGACACTGGTCAGAAACACACTGGTCAGAAACACGCTGGTCAGAAACGCACTGGTCAGAAACACAATGGTGAGAAACACACTGGTCAGAAACAGAGTGGTCAGAAACACACTGGTCAGAAACACACTGATGAGAAACACGCTGGTCAGAAAAACAGTGGTCAGAAAAACAGTGGTCAGAAATACAGTGGTCAGAAACACAGTGGTCAGAAACACATTGGTCAGAAACACACTGGTCAGAAACAGACTGGTCAGAAACACACTGGTCAGAAACACAGTGGTCAGAAACACCCTGCTCAGAAACACAGTGGTAAGAAACACACTGGTCAGAAACACACTGGTCAGAAACACAGTGGTCAGAAACACATTGGTCAGAAACACACTGGTCAGAAACAGACTGGTCAGAAACACACTGGTCAGAAACACAGTGGTCAGAAACACCCTGCTCAGAAACACAGTGGTAAGAAACACACTGGTCAGAAACACACTGGTCAAAAACACACCGGTCAAAAACACACTGGTCAGAAACACACTGGTCAGAAACACAGTGGTCAGAAACACATTGGTCAGAAACGCACTGGTCAGAAACACAGTGGTAGGAAACATAGTGGTCAGAAACAGAGTGGTCAGAAACACACTGGTCAGAAACACAGTGGTCAGAAACACATTGGTCAGAAACGCACTGGTCAGAAACACAGTGGTAGGAAACATAGTGGTCAGAAACAGAGTGGTCAGAAACACAGTGGTCAGAAACACAGTGGTCATAAACACTGCGGTCACAAACACAGTGGTCGGAAACACAGTGCTCAGAAACATAGTGTTCAGAAACACAGTGGTCAGAAACAAATTGCTCAGAAACACAGTGGTCAGAATCACAGTGGTTGGAAGCACATTGGTCAGAAACACACTGGTCAGAAACACACCGGTCATAACCACGCTAGTCAGAGACACACTGGTCAGAAACACAGTGGTCAGAATCACACCGGTCAGAAACACAGTGGTCAGAAGCACACTGGTCAGAGACACAGTGGCCAGAAACACACTGGTCAGAAACACAGTGATCAGAAACACACTGGTCGGAAACACAGTGGTCAGAAACACAGTGATCATAAACACACTGGTTAGAAACACACTGGTCAGAAAAACACTGGTCAGAAAATTTGTGGTCAGACATACACTGTTCATAAACATAATTGTCAGAAACACACTGGTCAGCAACACAGTGGTCAGAAATACAGTGGTCAGAGACACAGTTGTCATAAACAAAGTGGTTGGGAACACAGTGGTCAGAAACACAGTGGTCAGAAACACACTGGTCAGAAACACAGTGGTCACAAAACACAGTGGTCAGAAAGACACTGATCAGAAACACAATGGTCAGAACCATTATTGTGAGAAACACAGTTGTCAGAAACACAGTGGTCAGAAACACAGTTGTCGGAAACACACTGGTCAGAAACACACTGCTCAGAAATTCATCGGTCAGAAATACACTGGACATAAACACAGTGGTCAGAAACACACGTGTCAGAAACACACTGGTCAGAAGCACAGCGGTCAGAAACACAGTGGTCAGAAACACACTGGTCATAAACACAGTGGTCAGAAACACACTGTTCAGAAGGACAGTGGTCAGAAACACAGTGGTCCGATACACAGTGGTCAGAGACACAGTGGTCAGAAACACAGTGGTCGGAAACACAGTGGTCAGAAACACACTAATCAGAAACACACTGGTCAGAAACACATGGCCGAGAAACACATGGCTGAGAAACACACTGGTCAGACACACAGTGGTCAAAAACACACTGGTCAGAAACACACTGGTTAGAAACGCAGTGGGTTGAAACACATTGGTGAAAAACACAGTGGTCAGAAACACAGTGGTCACGAACACACTTGTCAGAAACACACTGGTTAGAAACACACTGGTCAAGAACATAGTGGTCAGAAACACTGTGGTCAGACACACAGTGGTCAGAAACACACAGGTCAGAAACATTGTGGTCAGAAACACACTGGTCATAAACACAGTGGTTAGAAACACATTGGTGAGAAATATAGTGGTCAGAAACACACTGGTCAGAAACACACTGGTCAAGAACATAGTGGTCAGAAACACTGTGGTCAGACACACAGTGGTCAGAAACACACAGGTCAGAAACATTGTGGTCAGAAACACACTGGTCATAAACACAGTGGTTAGAAACACATTGGTGAGAAATACAGTGGTCAGAACCACAGTGATCAGAAACACGCTGGTCAGAAGCACACTAGTCAGAAACATAGTGGTCAGAGACACAGTGGTCAGAAACACAGTGGTCAGAAACACACTGGTCAGAAACACAGTGATCAGAAACACGCTGGTCAGAAGCACACTAGTCAGAAACATAGTGGTCAGAGACACAGTGGTCAGAAACACAGTGGTCAGAAACACACTGGTCAGAAACACACTGGTTGGAAACACACTGGTCAGAAACACTGTGGTCAGAAACACACCGGTCAGAAACACAGTGGTCAGAAACACACTGATCAGAAACACAGTGGTCAGCAACACAGTGGTCAGAAACACAGTGGTCAGAAACACTGCTCTGAAACACACTAGTCGGGAACACAGTGGTCAGAAACACAGTGGTCCAAAACACATTGGTCAGAAATATAGTGGTCAGAAACACACTGGTCAGAAAGACACTGGTCAGAATCACACTGGTCATAAACACAGTGGTCAGAAACACAGTGGTCAGAAACACAGTGATCAGAAAAACAGTGGTCAGAAACACACTGGTCAGAAACACAGTGGTCAGAAAACAGTTGTCAGAAACATGGTAGTCAGAAACACTATGGTCAGAAACACTCAGGTTGGAAACACACTGGTCATAAACCCACTTGTCAGAAACACACTGGTCAGAAACACAGTGGTCAGAAACACAGTGGTCAGAAACACAGTGCGCAGAAACAAGCTGTTCACAAACACACTAGTCAGAAACACAGTGGTCAAAAACACACTGGTCAGAAACACAGTGGTCAGAGACACACTGGTCAGAAACATAATGGGAAGAAACACATAGGTCAGAAACACACTGATCAGAAACACACTGGTCAGAAACACACTGGTCAGAAACACACTGGTCAGAAACACAGTGGTCAGAGACACACTGGTCAGAAACATAATGGGAAGAAACACATAGGTCAGAAACACACTGATCAGAAACACACTGGTCAGAAACACACTGGTCAGAAACACACTGGTCAGAAACACAGTGGTCAGCAACACAGTGGTCAGAAACACCGTGGTCAGAAACACATTGGTCAGAAACACAGTGGTCAGAAACACAGTGGTCAGAAACAAAGTGGTCAGAAACACAGTGGTGAGAAATACATAGGTCAAAAGCAGTGGTCACAAACACACTGGCCAGAAACACACTGGTCAGAAACACAATTGTCAGAAACACACAGGTCAGAAACACACAGTTCAGAAAAACAGCGGTCAGAAACACACTGGCCAGAAACACACTGGTCAGAAACACAATTGTCAGAAACACACAGGTCAGAAACACACAGTTCAGAAAAACAGCGGTCAGAAACACACTGGTCAGAAACACACTGGTCAGAAAAACAGCGGTCACAAACACACTGGTCAGAAACACACTGGTCAGAAACACAGTGGTCAGAAACACACTCGTCATAAACACCCTGGTCAAAACCACAGTGGTCAGAAACACACTGGTCAGAAACACACTGGTCAGAAAAACAGCGGTCACAAACACACTGGTCAGAAACACACTGGTCAGAAACACAGTGGTCAGAAACACACTCGTCATAAACACCCTGGTCAAAACCACAGTGGTCAGAAACACACTGGTCAGAAACACACTGTTCAGAAACACAGTGGTCAGAAACACAGTGGTCAGAAACATAATGGTCAGAAACACACTCGTCAGAAACACAGTGGTCAGAAACACACTGGTCAGAAACACACTGTTCAGAAACACAGTGGTCAGAAACACAGTGGTCAGAAACATAATGGTCAGAAACACACTCGTCAGAAACACACTAGTCAGAAATACACTCGTCATAAACACAGTGGTCCGAAACACCGTGGTCCATAACAGAGTGGTCAGAAACACAGTGGTCAGAAACACAGTGGTCAGAAACACAGTGGTCACAAAGAGACTCGTCAGAAACATAGAGGTCAGAAACACAGTGGTCCGAAACACAGTGGTCATGAACACACTGGTCAGAAACACAGTGGTCAGAATCACACTGGTCAGACACACAGTGGTCATGAACACAGTGGTCAGAAACACAGTAGTCAGAAACACAGTGGTCAGAAACACACTGGTCAGAAACACAGTGGTCAGAATCACAGTGGTCATGAACAAACTGGTCAGGACCACACTGGTCGGAAACACATTGGTCATGAAAACAGAGGTCAGAACACTGTGGTCAGGATCACAGTGGTCAGGAAGACAGTGGTCATAAACATTGTGGTCAAAAACACACTCGTCAGAAACACAGTGGTCATAAACACACTGGTCAGAGACACAATGGTCAGAAACACACTGGTCAGAAACACAGTGGTCACAAACACAGTGGTCAGAAACACAGCGGTCAGAAACACACTGGTCATAAACATAGTGGTCAAAAACACACTCGTCAGAAACACAGTGGTCATAAACACACTGGTCAGAGACACAATGGTCAGAAACACACTGGTCAGAAACACAGTGGTCACAAACACAGTGGTCAGAAACACAGCTGTCAGAAACACCGTGGTCAGAAACACACCGGTTAGAAACACATTAGTCAGAAACACAGTGGTCAGAAACACACTGCTCAGAAACACGGTGGTCAGAAACACACTGGTCAGAAACACACTGGTCAGAAACACACCAGTCAGAAACACGCTGGTCAGAAACGCACTGTTCAGAAACACAGTGGTCAGAAACACACTGGTCAGATCAAAGTGGTCACAAACACACTGGTCAGAAACACAGTGGTCAGAAACACGCTGGTCAGAAATACATTGGTCATAAACACAGTGGTTAGAAATACAGTGGTCAGAAACACAGTGGTCAGAAAGACATTGATCAGAAACACACTGGTCAGAAACAGACTGGTCAGAAACACACTGGTCAGAAACACAGTGGTCAGAAACACACAGCTCAGAAACACAGTGGTCAGAAACACACTGCTCAGAAAGACAGTGGTCAGAAACACACTGGTCAGAAACACACTGGTCAGAAACACACTGGTCAGAAACACAGTGGTCAGAAACACATTGGTCAGAAATGCACTGGTCAGAAACACACTCGTCAGAAACACGGTGGTAAGAAACACAGTGGTCAGACACACAGTGGTCAGACACATAGTGGTCAGAAACACAGTGGACCCAAACAGTGGTCAGAGACACACTGGTCAGAAACACACTGGTCAGAAACCCACTGGACAGAAACACACTGGTCAGAAAAACATTGGTCAGAAACACACTGGTCAGAAACACACTGGTCATAAACACACTGGTCAGAAACACACTGGTCAGAAACACACTGTCAGAAACACAGTGGTCATAAACACACTGGTCAGAAACACACTGTTCAGAAACGCACTGGTCAGAAACACTGTGGTAAAAACCACGCTGGTCAGAAACACAGTGGTAAGAAACACAGTGGTCACAAACACTCTGGTCAGAAACACAGTGGTCAGAAACACAGTGGTCAGAAACACAGTGGTCATAAACACAGTGGTCATAAACACAGTGGTCAGAAACACCCTGGTCAGAAACACACTAGTCAGAAACACAGTGGTCAGAAACATACTGGCCATAAACACAGTGGTCAGAAACACAGTGGTCATAAACACAGTGGTCATAAACACAGTGGTCAGAAACACCCTGGTCAGAAACACACTAGTCAGAAACACAGTGGTCAGAAACATACTGGCCATAAACACGCTGGACGGAAACACACTGGTCAGAACCACAGTGGTCAGAAACACAGTGGTCAGAAACACAGTGGTCAGCAACACAGTGGTCAGAAACACACTCCTTATAAACACAGAGATCAGAAACACTGTGGTCAGAAACACACTGGTCAGAAACACACTGGTAAGAAACACACTGGTCAGGAACACACCGCTCAGAACACACTGGTCAGAAACACACTGGTCAGAAACACAGTGGTCAGAAACACACTAGGAAGAAACACACTGGTCAGAAACACGGTGGTCAGAAACACAGTGGTCAGAAACACACTGGTTAGAAACACATTGGTCAGAAACACACTGGTAACAAACACAGTGTTCAGAAACCCAGTCGTAACAAACATATTGCTCAGAAACACAGTGGTCACAAACAAAATGGTCAGAAACACAGTGGTCTAAAACACACTGGTCAGAAACACACTGGCCAGAAACACACTTGTCAGAAACACACTGGTCACAAACACATTGGTCACAAACACATTGGTCAGAATCACAGTGGTCAGAAACACAGTGGTCAGAAACACAGTGGTCAGAAACACAATGGTCAGAAAGAGACTGGTCAGAAACACAGTGGTTAGAAACACCCTGGTCAGAAACACAGTGGTCAGAAAGACAGTGGTCAGAAACACAGTGGTCAGAAACACAGTGGTCAGAAACACATTGGTCAGAAACACACTGTTCAGAAACACACTGGTCAGAAACACAGTGGTCATAAACACAGTGGTCAGAAATACACTGTTCAGAAACACACGGGTCAGAAACGCAGTGGTCAGAAACACGCTGGTCATAAACAGTGGTCAGAAACATGTTAGTCAGAAACACAGTGGTTACAAACACAATGGTCAGAAACACAGTGGTCAGAAACTTAGTGGTCAAAAAGAAACTGGTCAGAAACACAGTGGTCAGAAACACACTGGTCAGAAACACAGTGGTCAGAAACACAGTGGTGAGAAACACAGTTGTCAGAAACATAGTGGTCAGAAACACAGTGGTCAGAAACACTGTGGTCAGAAACACAGTGGTCAGACATACAATGGTCAGACATACACTGGTCAGAAACACAGTGGTTAAAAACACACTAGTCATAAACACAGTGGTCATAAACACACTGGTCAGAAACACAATGGTCGCAAACACAGTGGTCAGGAACACAGTGGTCAGAAACACAGTGGTCAAAACACGCTGATCATAAACACAGTGGTCAGAAACACACTGATCAGAAACACGGTGGTAAGAAACACACTGGTCACAAACACACTGGTAAGAAACACAGTAGTCAGAAATACAGTGGTCAGAAACACAGTGGTCAGAAACACAGTGGTCATAAACACAGTGGTCAGAAACACACTGGTCAGAAACACACTTGTCAGAAACACAGTGGTCAGAAAAATACTGGCCATAAACACACTGGTCGGAAACACACTGGTCAGAACCACAGTGGTCAGAGACACAGTGGTCAGAAACACAGTGGTCAGAAACACAGTGGTCAGAAACACAGTGGTTAGAAACACACTCGTCAGAAACACAGAGGTCAGAAACACAGTGGTCAGAAACACACTGGTCAGAAACACACTCGTAGGAAACACAGTGGTCAGGAACATTCTGCTCAGAACAAACTGGTCGGAAACACACTGGTCAGAAACACAGTGGTCAGAAACACACTGGTAAGAAACACACTGGTCAGAAACAGAGTGGTCAGAAACACAGTGGTCAGAAACACAGTGGTCTGAAACACACGGGTCAAAAACACACTGGCCAGAAAGACACTGGTCAGAAACACACTAGTCAGAAACACATTGGTCACAAACATATTGGTCAGAATCACAGTGGTCAGAAACACAGTGGTCAGAAACACAGTCTTCAGAAACACAGTGGTCAGAAAGAGACTGGTCAGAAACACAATGGTTGGAAACACCCTGGTCAGAAACACAGTGGTCAGAAACACAGTGGTCAGAAACACAGTGGTCAGAAACACAGTGGTCAAAAACACATTGGTCAGAAACACACTGTTCAGAAACACACTGGTGAGAAGCACAGTGGTCAGAAACACGGTGGTCAGAAACACACTGTTCAGAAACACACGGGCCAGAAACGCAGTGGTGAGAAACACGCTGGTCATAAACAGTGGTCAGAAACACATTAGTCAGAAACACAGTGGTTAGAAACACAATGGTCAGAAACATAGTGGTCAGAAACACATTGGTCAGAAAGACACTGGTCGGAAACACAGTGGTCAGAAACACACTGGTCAGAAACACAGTGGTCAGAAACACAGTAGTGAGAAACACCGTTGTCACAAACATGGTGGTCAGAAACACAGTGGTCGGAAACACAGTGGTAAGAAACACAGTGGTCAGAAACACCGTGGTCAGAAACACAGTGGTCAGAAGTACAATTGTGAGACATACACTGGTCAGAATCACATAGGTCAAAAAAACACTAGTCATAAACACAGTGGTCATGAACACACTGGTCAGAATCACAATGGTCGTAAACACAGTGGTCAGGAACACAGTGGTCAGAAACACACTGGTCTGAAACACACTGGTCATAAACATAGTGGTCATAAACACACTGATCAGAAACACAGTGGTCAAAACATCAGTGGTCAGAAACACACTGGAAAGAAACAGAGTGGTCCGAAACACAGTGGTTAGAAACACAGTAGTCAGAAACACAGTGGTCAGAAACACAGTGGTCAGAAACACAGTGGTCAGAAACACATTGGTCAAAAACACTCTGGTCATAAACACACCGGTCAGAAACACACTGGTCATATACGCAATGGTCAGAAACACACTTGTGAGAAACACTGTGGTCAGAAACACAGTGGTAAGAAACATAGTGGTCAGAAACACACTGGTCAGAAACACAAAGATCAGAAACACACTGGTCAGAAACACAGTGGTCAGAAAGACAGTGGTCAGAAACACAGTGATCAGAAACACACTGGTCAGGAAAACACTGGTCAGAAAAAAACGTGGTCAGTAACATACTGGTCAGAAACATAATGGTCAGAAACGCACTGGTCAGGAACAAAGTGGTGAGAAATACAGTGGTCAGAAACACACTGGTCAGAAACACAGTGGTCAGAAACATAATGGTCAGAAACGCAGTTGTCAGAAACACAGTGGTCAGAAACACATTGGTCAGAAACTCACTGGTCAAAAACACACCGGTCATAAACACATCGGTCAGAAATACACTGGTCAGAAACACAGTGGTCAGAAACACATTGGTCAGAAACACGCTGGTCAGAAACACAGTGGCCACAAGCACAGTGGTCAGAAATACAGTGGGCAGGAACACACCGGTGAGAAACACTGTTGACAGAAACACACTGGTCAGAAACACACTGATAATAAACACAGTGGTCAGAAACACACTGGACAGACACACACTGGTCACAAACACTGTGGTCAGACTGACAGTGGTCAGAAACACACAAGTCAGAAACATAGTGGTCAGTAACACACTGGTCAGAAACACACTGGTCAGAAACATAGTGGTCAGAAACATAATGGTCAGAAACGCAGTTGTCAGAAACACAGTGGTCAGAAACACATTGGTCAGAAACTCACTGGTCGAAAACACACCGGTCATAAACACATCGGTCAGAAATACACTGGTCAGAAACACAGTGGTCAGAAAGACAGTGGTCAGAAACACAGTGATCAGAAACACAGTGGTCAGAAACACAGTGGTCAGCAACACAGTGAACAGAAACACAGTGGTCAGAAACACAGTGGTCAGAAACACAGTGGTCAGAAACACAGTGGTCGGAAACACACTGATTGAAAACACACTGGTCGGAAACACACTGGTCATAAACACAGTGGTCAGAAACACACTGGTCAGAAACACACTGGTCAGAAACACACTGGTCAGAAACACAGTGGTCAGAAACACACTGGTCAGAAACACAGTGGCCAGAAACACACTGGTCAGAAACACAGTGATCAGAAACACACTGGTCAGGAAAACACTGGTCAGAAAAAAACGTGGTCAGTAACATACTGGTCAGAAACATTATGGTCAGAAACGCACTGGTCAGGAACAAAGTGGTCAGAAATACAGTGGTCAGAAACACACTGGTCAGAAACACAGTGGTCAGAAACATAATGGTCAGAAACGCAGTTGTCAGAAACACAGTGGTCAGAAAGACATTGGTCAGAAACTCACTGGTCAAAAACACACCGGTCATAAACACATCGGTCAGAAATACACTGGTCAGAAACACAGTGGTCAGAAACACATTGGTCAGAAACACGCTGGTCAGAAACACAGTGGCCACAAGCGCAGTGGTCAGAAATACAGTGGGCAGAAACACACCGGTCAGAAACACTGTCGACAGAAACACACTGGTCAGAAACACACTGGTAATAAACACAGTGGTCAGAAACACACTGGACAAACACACACTGGTCACAAACACTGTGGTCAGACTGAGAGTGGTCAGAAACACACAAGTCAGAAACATAGTGGTCAGTAACACACTGGTCAGAAACACACTGGTCAGAAACACACTGGTCAGAAACATAGTGGTCAGAAACACACTGGTCAGAAACACACTTGTCAGAAACACAGTGGTCATAAAAACAGTTGTCAGAAACACAGTGGTCATAAACACAATGGTCAGAAACACAGTGGTCAGAAACACAGTGGTCAGCAACACAGTGAACAGAAACACAGTGGTCAGAAACACAGTGGTCAGAAACACAGTGGTCAGAAACACAGTGGTCAGAAACACAGTGGTCAGAAACACACTGGTCAGAAACACAGTGGCCAGAAACACACTGGTCAGAAACACAGTGATCAGAAACACACTGGTCAGGAAAACACTGGTCAGAAAAAAACGTGGTCAGTAACATACTGGTCAGAAACATAATGATCAGAAACGCACTGGTCAGGAACAAAGTGGTCAGAAATACAGTGGTCAGAAACACACTGGTCAGAAACACAGTGGTCAGAAACATAATGGTCAGAAACGCAGTTGTCAGAAACACAGTGGTCAGAAACACATTGGTCAGAAACTCACTGGTCAAAAACACACCGGTCATAAACACATCCGTCAGAAATACACTGGTCAGAAACACAGTGGTCAGAAACACATTGGTCAGAAACACGCTGGTCAGAAACACAGTGGCCACAAGCACAGTGGTCAGAAATACAGTGGGCAGGAACACACCGGTCAGAAACACTGTTGACAGAAACACACTGGTCAGAAACACACTGGTAATAAACACAGTGGTCAGAAACACACTGGACAGACACACACTGGTCACAAACACTGTGGTCAGACTGACAGTGTCAGAAACACACAAGTCAGAAACATAGTGGTCAGTAACACACTGGTCAGAAACACACTGGTCAGAAACACACTGGTCAGAAACATAGTGGTCAGAAACACACTGGTCAGAAACACACTTGTCAGAAACACAGTGGTCATAAAAACAGTCGTCAGAAACACAGTGGTCATAAACACAATAGTCAGAAACACAGTGGTCAGAAACACAGTGGTCAGCAACACAGTGAACAGAAACACAGTGGTCAGAAACACAGTGGTCAGAAACACAGTGGTCAGAAACACAGTGGTCGGAAACACACTGATTGAAAATGCACTGGTCGGAAACACACTGGTCATAAACACACTGGTCAGAAACACACTGGTCAGAAACACACTGGTCAGAAACACACTGGTCAGAAACACAGTGGTCAGAAACACACTGGTCAGAAACACAGTTGTCAGAAAATCACTGGTTATAAACATTCCGGTCACAACCACAGTCGTCAGAAACACATTGGTCAGAAACACAGTGGTCAGAAACACACTGGTCAGAAACACAGTGGCCAGAAACACACTGGTCAGAAACACAGTGACCAGAAACACACTGGTCGGAAACACAGTGGTCAGAAAGACAATGGTCAGAAGGACAGTGATCATAAACACACTGGTCAGAAACACACTGGTCATAAAAACACTGGTCAGGAAGATTGTGGTCAGAAATACACCGTTCATAAACATTATGGTCAGAAACACACTGGTCAGCAACACATTCGTCAGAAATACAGTGGTCAGAGACACAGTGGTCAGAAACAAAGTGGTCGGGAACACAGTGGTCAGAAACACGGTGGTCAGAAACACACTGGTCAGAAACACATTGGTCAGAAACACAGTGGTCAGAAAGACACTGATCAGAAACACAGTGGTCAGAAACATAATTGTCAGAAACACAGTTGTCATAAACACAGTGGTCAGAAACACAGTGGTCAGAGACGGACTGGTCAAAAACACACTGGTCAGAAACACATCGGTCAGAAATACACTGGTCAGAAACACAGTGGTCAGAAACACACAGTTCAGAAACACACTGGTCAGAAGCACAGTGGTCAGAAACAGAGTGGTCAGAAACACACTGGTCATAAACACAGTGGTCCGAAACACACTGGTCAGAAAAACAGTTGTCAGAAACACAGTGGTCAGAAACACAGTGGTCAGAAACACAGTGGTCAGAGACATAGTGGTCGGAAACATAGTGGTCAGAAACACAGTGGTCAGAACCACAGTGGTCAGAAACACACGGCTCAGAAACACATGGCCGAGAAACACATGGCTGAGAAACACATTGGTCAGAAACACAGTGGTCAGAAACACACCTGTCAGAAACACACTGGTCAGAAACACAGTGGTCAGAAACACAGTGGTCAGAAACACAGTGGTCAGGAACACAGTGGTCAGAAACACCCTTGTCGGAAACACACTGGTTAGAAACACACTGGTCAGAAACACACTGGTCAGGAACACAGTGGTCAGAAACACAGTGGTCAGAAAGACAATGGTCAGAAACACAGTGGTCAGAAACACACTGGTCATAAACACAGTGGTTAGAAACACATTGGTCAGAAACACAGTGGTCAGAAACACAGTGGTCAGAAACCCACTGGTCAGAAGCACACTAGTCAGAAACAAAGTGGTCAGAAACATAGTGGTCAGAAACACAGTGGTTAGAAGCACAGTGGTCAGAAACACACTGGTCGGAACCACACTGGTCAGAAACACACTGGTCAGAAACACTGTGGTCAGAAAATCACTGGTCAGAAACACAGTGCTCAGAAACACACTGATCAGAAACACAGTGGTAAGCAACACAGTGGTCAGAAACACACTGGTCAGAAACACAGTGGTCAGAAACACACAGGTCCGAAACACAGTGGTCACAAACACAGTGGTCAGAAACACATTGGTTAAAAACACAGTGGTCCGAAGCACACTGGTCAGAAATACACTGGTCAGAATCACACTGATCAGAAACACAGTGGTCAGAAACACAGTGGTCAGAAAGACAGTGGTCAGAAAGACAGTGGTCAGAAACACACTCGTCATAATCAAAGTGGTCAGAAAAACAGTTGTCAGAAACAAGGTGGTCAGAAACACAATGGTCAGAAACACTCAGGTTGGAAACACACCGGTCAGGAACACACTTGTCAGAAACACACTGGTCAGAAACACAGTGGTCAGAAACATAGTGGTCAGAAACACAGTGCGGAGAAACAAACTGTTCACAAACACACTGGTCGAAAACAAAGTGGTCAAAAACACACTGGTCAGAATTACAGTGGTCAGAAACACACTGGTCAGAAACACAATGGGCAGAAACACATAGGTCAGAAACACACTGATCAGAAACACACTGGTCAGAAACACACTGGTCAGAAACACAGTTCTCAGAAACACAGTGGTCAGAAATACAGTGGTCAGAAACACACTGATCAGAAACACAGTGGTCAGAAACACACTGGTCAGAAACACAGTGGTCAGAAACACACTGATCAGGAATACAATGGTCAGAAACACAGTGGTCAGAAACACAGTGGTCAGAAAAACAGTGGTCATAAACACACTGTTCAGAAACACCGTGGTCGAAAACACTCTGGTCTCAAACACAGTGGTCATAAACACATTGGTCAGAAACACACTGGTCAGAAATACACTTGTCATAAACACTACGATCAGAAACACAGTGGTCAGAAGCACATTGGTCAGAAACACAGTGGTCAGAAACACAATGGTCAGAAACACAGTGGTCAGAAACACAGTGGTCAGAAACACAGTGGTCAGAAACACATGTCAGGAAAATGAGAGCAGCGGAATATGCAGGGGAGCAGGCGACGCGGAAGCAGCCAC
>SZWC01000002.1:1065762-1078287 GCA_023375785.1 Penium margaritaceum | reverse complement strand
AGAAACACACTGGTCAGAAACACAGTGGTCAGAAACACAGTGGTCAGAAACACAGTGGTCAGAAACACATGTCAGGAAAATGAGAGCAGCGGAATATGCAGGGGAGCAGGCGACGCGGAAGCAGCCACGAAGATGTGAAGGCGAACGGAGGATGACATCACAGCAGGAGCAGAAGTATGCGGACAGGAGAGAACGGCGCGAGGAGCGGGAGCGACAAAGCGCTGATCATGAGTGATCAAGAGTGACAGTTTAGTGATGAAGCGCGGCTGACAGCTGAAGCGCTTTGACGGAGGAGTTCTGCGGCTCGGGCTCCTCGGTGAATGAATACTCCAAGAAGTGTGAGACGCAGGCGAGGATGAGACAACAGCTTTGGACTCGATGATCTTTGCGGAACTGATAGGTGGTTGAGCGGAGTCAACGATTGATGTGATGAGAGCGATGAAGCGAGGAACGGCAATTGAGCAGAGGAAATTGATGATGAATGGTGTTGAGGAGGAATTGACTGAGGCAAATGAGTACATGGATCCTACTGCCATTAGTACTAGTCCAGGGAATTAGATTACAAGTGTCTACACCCATGAGGGTGGACGGTGTGAGACATGAAACTGGAGCCGCCATTGTGTTGTTGCTGCGGCTGTTGTGTCTGGGCGGTGCGAGGGAGTGGTGCGGCTCCACTTCGTCTTATGCTCTTGGGAGTCCTCCCATGTTAGGTGGAGGACGTGCTTCTTCTTCCGATCCTTGGATGTCGCCACGGAAATCAGACCAGGGAGCAGGGCTGCTGTCGGCAGATCTTGCTGGTCGATGCGTGGTGTTGGAGGTCCGTTGGCGATGGACGTGCTGTGTTTGGACAGCCGGATGGTCAGACCAGATGAGTCTGATTGGTTATGCCTTCCGAGCCGTTCGGTCAGCGGGGCGCGGGAGGTGAACCGGGATCCGCCTGGCTTTTCCTTTTCCCGTTGGGTGGGCATTCCGGGGAGAGTTGGGTTACACTGGGACGACCCTGGTTGAGCCGTGTGACTCTTGATAAAGATTCCGACAGCCCCCTTCGAGAGCACACGAATTGCAAGAAAGAAACCAAGAAGTAATCTCAGTTGCTTGTCAGCAGCCCAGGGAGGATGCGGAGATAGAGTAGTAGCAGGTTGCACAGTTTGAAGAATCTGTAGGAGAGAGAGAGAAGCAGCTGAAGTGGTGGAGTCCTGCATCCATGCCTTTAAAACTTGTTCGTGCAGGTGCGAAAGAAGGGCCGAGTCAGAGATGAGCTCAGAGGGAGGGTGATAGCATAGTGACAACAGTTGGGCAGTGGTGATGGAATTCAAGGCGGGTGAATGTTGTGGAGGCGCGATGCTTCGGAGAACTGGATGTAGGAGAAAGGACTCAAGCGATGTTGGCAGAGAGGTCGGTTCTGGTAGCAGGTATGCCATTCATTTGGAGAGTTTAATCACACAAGAGTTGAGGGATGAGGGCCAGATGGACTCGCGCTGAGAAACGGGAGAGGTTGCACTTGGAGGTCCTGTCAATGACAGACGACTTGATGATGGCACTGGTGGGATTACAGAGATTTCACCTGCTATATCTTCAGGAGCATTTGAAGGCAGATGAGAAGTTGTCTGACAACTGCGGGACAAGTTTGCTGAGGGGGGAGAAGCAATGCAAGTGTTTGAGTGAGATATCTCAACATGTGATGTTGGAGGAGAGGATGTCGACTGAGAAAAACCAGGCGGAATTGCAGGGGCAGGTGGTAGTGCTGTCATATCTGCTGAGGAGGTGAAAGGAATTGGCAGAGTTGGTGCCAGTGTAGAGAGAAGTTTGTCAGCTTGCAGTGAGACGAGAGTATTGGAGGGTACTGAATTCTCACAGAAGACTTTGGAATTGGAGATAGTGGAGGGAGTTGCTGATGTCAGGGTCGAGGTATTATTGAATGGTTGTGCTCGCTTTGGAGATGGGATGTAGCGATCTGTTGTGATGGTGACAGAAGGTGAGCATAGCGAGCGTCATGCAGGTTCATTGGCGGAGGGAAGCTTGGTTTGTGATGGCAGACGCGTGACGGTATAGGAAGTGTTCGTTTGCTGCGTGGTGGCTCTGCCAACAAAGGTGCCGTAGTTGCGAAGCATGAACTCGTTTCGCTCTTCGCAGAGAACATTGGAGTGTCGGAAAAGAGGAGAAGACCCATAGTGGTGGTAGGGTCAGGGACTTCAGTTGAGGAGACGGCTTGAGGCGAGGATAATGGTTCATTCGGATAGAGGTAGTCATTGTACTAGTCCACGTAATCATCCTGGAAGGGAGGAAGGATTTCTGGAGGAGGTGGAGTACATTCAAAGGTCATGATGTTGGTGGCATGATCTGCGGAGGAAGATGCAGCTGCTGCTGAGGCTGTGGTTTCCAGGGAGGACGATGGGGTCACAGATGTAGGAGGGATTTGACTGGATGACGTAGATGATCGAAGTTTCCTGGTAGTTGCTCGAATGGGCAGGGACACCAGAAGAAATCCAACAACCAGAAGAATCCCAATGATGCCAGAGCAGATGAGTTCGAGGGTGAGGCTATAGTTGAGGCGGGGCATGTAACCGACGAGGGCTGCGAGTCCGATGAGGAGGCATCCAAGTGCCTCCTCTTTGTCTTGAGAGAATCTCATGATGAAGGATGGTAGGAGTTATTAAATGACAAAGGATGTCATTGCTGCTGTGGGAGGCTTGTCCTGCTGTTGCTAGGAAAACGACGGCTGCTGCTGTGATGGAGGGAGTGTAAGTTGTAATGCCTTACAGACTACGCCCATACACAATTTCTTTAGCCTTTGCAGAGAGAAGAAGAACAAGGTGATGGCTGTGTAGCTGGCGCGGCTCGGCTCAGCGGTTCAGGTGTCACGGGCGTCAGAACAAAGGGAGTAGCGTCTGTACAAGAGGATGATGCTCCTGCGAAGGTTTAAGATGCTGTGTATATACACAGCATCATCCACCTTGCAGTAGCGGGTGAGAGCGAGCAATGGCAATGCGGTAGCTGATGATCAATTTGCGCAGAGTGGCGAGGCAGTTCAGACTTCAGGAAAGAAGGAGGTGACAATGACAGTGCCCGGATGTTTCTTTGGGCTCTGATACCATGTCAGAGGAGGAGGCGACGCGGAAGCAGCCACGAAGAAGTAGAAAGCTGACGGAGCATGACGTCACAGCAGGAGCATAAGTATACAGACAGGAGAGAACGGCGCGAGGAGCGGGAGCGACAAAGCGCTGAGCATGAGTGATCAAGAGTGACACTTTAGTGATGAATCGAGGCTGACAGCCAAAGCGCTTTGACGGAGGAATGCTGCGGTTTGGGCTCCTTGGTGAATGAATACTCCAAGGAGTGTGAGACGCAGGCAAGGATCAGACAACAGCTTTGGACTCGATGATCTTTGTGGAACTGATAGATGGTTGAGCGGAGTCAACGATTAATGTGATGAGAGCGATGAAGCGAGGAACGGCAATTGAGCGGAGGCAATTGATGATGAATGGTATTGAGGAGGAATTGACTCAGGCAAATGAGTACATGGATCCTACAGCTATTAGTACTAGTCCAGGGAATTAGATTACAAGTGTCTACACCCATCAGGGTGGACGGTGTGAGACATGAAACTGGAGCCGCCATTGTGCTATTGCTGCGGCTGTTGTGTCTACGCGGTGCGAGGGAGCGGTGCGGCTCCACTTCATCTTATGCTCTTGGGAGTCCTCCCATGTCAGGCAGAGGATGTGCTTATTCTGCCGATCATTGGATGTCGCCCCGGAGAACAGATCAGGGAGCAGGGCTGCTGTCGGCAGGTCTTGCTGGTCGATATGTGGTGTCAGAGGTCCGTTGGCGTTGCACGTGGTGTGTTCAGACGGCCGGATGGTCAGACCAGACGAGTCTGATTGGTTATGCCTTCCAAGCCGTTCGGTCAGCGGGGCGCGGGAGGTGAACCGAGATCCGCCTGGCTTTTCTTTTTCCCGTTGGGTGGGCATTCTGGGGAGAGTTGGGTTACACCAGGACGACCCTGGTCGACCCGTGTGACTCTTGATAAATATTCGGACAACACACTGGTCAGAAACATAGTGGTCAGAAACAAAGTGGTCAGAAACACACTGGTCAGACACACACTGGTCAGACACACACTGGTCAGAAACACAGTGGTCAGAAACACTGTGGTCTGAAACACATAGATCAGAAACAAACTGGTCAGAAATACATTGGTCAGAAACACAATGGTCAAAAAACACACTGGTCAGAAACACAGTGGTCAGACAAACAATGGTCAGAAACACAGTGGTCAGAAACACATCGGTCAGAAACACACTTGTCAGAAAAACACTGGTCAGAAACACACTGGCCAGAAACACACTGGTCAAAAACTCAGTGGTCAGAAACACACTGGTCAGAAACATAGTGGTCATAAACACACTAGTCAGAAACACAGTGGTCATAAACACACTGGTCAGGAACACCGTGGTAAGAAACACAGTGATCATAAACACACTGGTCAGAAACACAGTTGTCAGAAACACACTGGTCAAAAACACAGTGGTCGTAAACACACTGGTCAGAAACACAGTGGTCAGAAACACAGTGGTCAGAAACACACTGGTCAGGAACAAAGTGGTCAGAAACACAGCGGTAGTAAACACTGTGGTCAGAATAACACTGGTTATAATCACAGTGCTCGGAAACACAGTGGTCAGAAACACAGTGGTCAGAAACACACTAGTCTGAATCACACTGGTCAGAAACACATTGGTCACAAACACACTGGTCAGAAACACACTGGTCAGAAACACACTGGTCAGGAACAAAGTGGTCAGAAACACAGCGGTAGTAAACACTGTGGTCAGAATCACACTGGTTATAATCACAGTGCTCGGAAACACAGTGGTCAGAAACACAGTGGTCAGAAACACACTAGTCTGAATCACACTGGTCAGAAACACATTGGTCACAAACACACTGGTCAGAAACACACTGGTCAGAAACACACTGGTCAGAAACACACTGGTCAGACACACACTGGTCAGAAACACAGTGGTCAAAAACACAGTGGTCTGAAACACAGTGATCAGAAACAAACTGGTCAGAAATACACTGGTCAGAAACACAATGGTCAGAAACACACTGGGCAGAAACACAAAGGTCAGACACACAATGGTCAGAAACACAGTGGTTTGAAACACATTGGTCAGAAACACACTTGTCAGAAAAACACTGGTCAGAAACACACTGGCCAGAAACACACTGGTCAGAAACTTAGTGGTCAGAAACACACTGGTCAGAAACATAGTGGTCATAAACACACTAGTCGGAAACACAGTGGTCATAAACACACTGGTCAAGAACACCGTGGTCAGAAACACAGTGATCAGAAACACGCTTGTCAGAAACACAGTTGTCAGAAACACACTGGTCAAAAAGACTGTGGTCGTAAACACACTGGTCAGAAACACAGTGGTCAGAAACACAGTGTTCATAAGCACACTGGTCAGAAACACAGTGGTCAGAAACACAGCGGTAATAAATAATGTGGTCAGAAATACACTGGTTAGAATCACACTGCTCGAAAACACAGTGGTCAGAAACACAGTGGTCAGAAACACATCGGTCAGAAACACAGTGGTCGGAAACACACTGGTCAGAAACACACTAGTCTGAATCACACTGGTGAGAAACACAGTGGTCAGAAACACACAGGTCAGAAACGCACTGGTCAGAAACACACTGGTCAGACACACAGTGGTCACAAACACAGTGGTCAGAAACACACTGGTCAGAAACACAGTTGTCAGAAAATCACTGGTTATAAACATTCCGGTCACAACCACAGTCGTCAGAAACACATTGGTCAGAAACACAGTGGTCAGAAACACACCGGTCAGAAACATAGTGGTCAGAAACACATTGGTTGGAAACACACGGGTCAGATACACGGTGGTCAGAAACATAGTGGTCAGAAACACACTGGTCGGAAACACACTGGTCATAAACACTGTGGTCAGAAACACAGTGGTCAGAAACTCAGTGGTCAGAAACACACTGGTCAGAAACACACTGGTCAGAAACACACTGGTCAGAAACACACTGGTCGGAAACACACTGGTCATAAACACTGTGGTCAGAAACACAGTGGTCAGAAACTCAGTGGTCAGAAACACACTGGTCAGAAACACACTGGTCAGAAACACACTGGTCAGAAAAACACTGGTCAGAAACACAGTGGGCAGAAACACACTGGTCAGAAACACATTGGTCAGAAACACACTGGTCATAAACACACTGGTCATAAACACACTGTTCAGAAACACACTCGTCAGAAACACACTGGTCAGAAACACAGTGGGCAGAAACACACTGGTCAGAAACACATTGGTCAGAAACACACTGGTCATAAACACACTGGTCATAAACACACTGTTCAGAAACACACTCGTCAGAAACACATTGGTCAGAAAAATAGTGGTCAGAAATACAGTGGCCAGAACCACAGTGGTCAGAAACACAGTGGTCAAAAACACAATGGTCAGAAACACACTGGTCAGAGGCAAACTGTTCAGAAAGACAGTGGTCAGAAACACACAGGTCAGAAACACAATGGTCAGAAACACGGTGGTCATAAACAAAGTGGTCTGAAACAAAATGGTCAGAAACACGGTGGTCAAAAACACATTGGTCAGAAACACACTGGTCAGGAACAGAGTGGTCGGAAACACACGGATCAGAAAACACTAGACAGAAACACACTGGTCAGAAACACAATGGTCATAACATACTGGTCAGAAACGCAGTGGTCAGAAACATGGTGGTCAGAAACACAGTGGTCAGAAACACAGTGTTTGTAAACACAGTGGTCAGAAACACAGTGGTCAGAAGCACGGTGGACAGAAACACACTGGTCAGAAACACAGTGGTCAGAAACACAGGGGTCAGAAACACACTGGTCATGAACACAGTGGTCAGAAACACAATGGTCAGGAACACAAGGGTCAGAAACACACTGGTATGGAACACATTGGTCAGAAGCACACTGGTCAGAAACACAGTGGTGAGAAACACAGTGGCCATAAACACAGTGGTCAGAAACACAGTGGTCAGAAACACAGTGGTTAGAAACACACTATTCAGAAAAAAATTGGTCAGAAACACACTGGTCAGAAACACAGTGGTAAGAAACACCAATGTCAGAAACACAATGGTGAGAAACACACTGGTCAGAAACACAGTGGTCAGAAACACACTGGTCAGAAACACACTGGTCAGAAACACAGTGGTCAGAAACACCAAGGTCAGAAACACACTGGTCAGAAACACACTGGTCAGAAACACAGTGGTAAGAAACACCAATGTCAGAAACACAATGGTGAGAAACACACTGGTCAGAAACACAGTGGTCAGAAACACACTGGTCAGAAACACACTGGTCAGAAACACAGTGGTCATAAACACAGTGGTCAGAAACACACTTGTCAGAAACACAGTGGTCAGAAACGCACTGGTCAGAAACATAGTGGTCACAAACACAGTGGTCAGAAGCACAATGGTCATAAACACAATGGTCAGAAACACAGTGGTCAGAACCACTGTGGTCAGAAACACACAGGTCAGAAACACAGTGGTCAGAAACATAGTGGGCAGAAAAACACTGGTCAGAAACACAGTGGTCAGAAACACACTGGTCATAAACACACTCGTCAGAAACACACTGGTCATAAACACACCGGGCAGAAACACAGCGGTCAATAACACAGTAGTCAAAAACACAGTGGTCAGAAATACACTGGTCAGAAACACACTGGTCAGAAACACAGTGGTCAGAAACACATTGGTCAGAAACACAGTTGTCAAAAACTCATTGGTCAGACGCACAATGGTCAGAAACACACTCGTCAGAAACACAGTGATCAGAGACAAAGTGGTCAGAAACACATTGGTCATAAACACAGTGGTCAGAAACACAGTGTTCAGAAACACACCGGTCAGAAACACACTGGTCAGAAACACAGTGGTCAGAAACACAGTGGCCAGAAACACACTGGTCAGAAACTCACTAGTCAGAAACGCACTGGTCAAAAGCACACTGTTCAGAAACACACTGCTCAGAAAGACAGTGGTCCAAAACACAGTGGTCATAAACACAGTGGTCAGAAACACAGTGGTCCAAAACACAGTGGTCATAAACACAGTGGTAAGAAACGCAGTGGTCGGACACACTGGTCAGAAACACACTGGTCAGAAACACAGTGGTCAGAAACACAGTGGTCAAAGACACCCTGTTCAGAAACACAGTGGTGAGAAAAACACTTGTCAGCAACACACTGGTCAGAAACACAGTGGTCAGAAACACACTGGCCAGAAACAGAGTGGCCAGAAACACAGTGGTCAGAAACACAGTAGTCACAAACACACTGGTCAGAAACACAGTATTCAGAAACACTGTGGTCAGAAACACACTGGTATGGAACACAGTGGTCAAAAACACAGTGGTCACAAACACACTGGTCAGAAACACACTGGTCGGAAACACACTGTCAGAAACACACTGGTCAGAAACACGGTTGTCAGAAACACAGTGGTCAAAAACACCCTCATCAGAAACACACCGGTCAGAAACACACTGGTCAGAAACACAGTGGTCATAACCACAGTGGTCAGAAGCACCTTGGTCAGAAACACACTGGTCAGAAACACTCTGGTCAGGACCACAATCGTCACAGACACGGTGGTCAGAAACACAGTGGTCACAAACACCCTGGTCAGAAACACACCAGTCATAAACACACTGGTCAGAAACACAGTGGTCATAAACACAGTGGTAAGAAACACATTGGTCAGAAACACAGTGGTCAGAAACACACTGGTCAGAAACACACTAGTCAGAAACACACTGGTCAGAAACAGTGTGGTCAGAAACACTGTGGTCATAAACACAGTGGATAGAAACACGGTGGTCAGAGACACAGTGGTCAGAAACACAGTGGTCACAAACACAGTGGTCACAAACACACTGGTCATAAACACACTGGTCAGAAACATAGTGGTCAGAAACACACTGGTCAGAGGTACACTGGTCACAAACACAGTGGTCAGAAACACACTGGTCAGAGGTACACTGGTCAGAAACACAGTGGTCAGAAACACAGTGGTCAGAAACACAGTGGTCACAAACACAGTGGTCACAAACACACTGGTCATAAACACACTGGTCAGAAACATAGTGGTCAGAAACACACTGGTCAGAGGTACACTGGTCACAAACACAGTGGTCAGAAACACACTTGTCAGAAACACAGTGGTCGGAAACACACTGGTCATAAACACACTGGTCATAAATACCGTGTTCAGAAACACACTGGTCAGAAACACATTGGTCAGAAACACAGTGGTCAGAAATATAGTGGTCAGAACCACAGTGGTCTGAAACAAACTGGTCAGAAACACAGTGGTCAGAAACACACTGGTCAGAGGCACGCTGGTTAGAGACACAACTGTCAGAAACAATGTGGTCAGAAACACAATGGTCAGAAACACACTGGTCAGAAACACAATGGTCAGAAACACTGTGGTCATAAACACAGTGGTCAGAAACACAATGGTCAGAAACACAGTGGTCAGAAATACATTGGTCAGAAACACACGGGTCAGGAACACAGAGGTCAGAAACAAACTGGTCAGAAACACACTGGTCAGAAACACACTGGCCATAAACACACTGGTCAGAAACACAGTGGTCAGAAACGATGTGGTCCTAAACACAGTGGTCAGAAACACAGTGGTCAGAAACAAAGTGGTCAGAAACACACTGGTCAGAAACACAGTGGTCAGAAACACAGTGGTCAGAAGCACATCGGTCAGAAACACAGTGGTCAGAAATACACTGGTCAGGAATACAGTGGTCAGAATTACAGTGGTCAGAAACACACTGGTCAGCAACACTGTGGTCAGGAGCACAGTGGTTAGAAACACAGTGGTCAGAGACACACCGGTCAGAAACACACTGGTCGGAAACACAGTGGTCAGAAACACAGTGGTCCAAGACACAGTGGTCATAAACACAGTGGTCAGAAACACAGTGGTCAGAAACACTGTGGTCAGAAACATGGTGGTCAGAAACACACTGGTCAGACACACAGTGGTCAGAAATACAGTTGTTAGAGACACAGTGGTCAAATACACAGTGGTCAGAAAGACACTGGTCAGAAACACATTGGTCAGAAAGACACTGGTCATAAACACACTGGTCAGAAACTCTGTGGTCAGAAACACACTGGTCAGACACACAATGGTCAGAAACACAGTGGTCAGAAACACACTGGTCAGAAACACACTCGTCCGAAACAAAGTGGTCAGAAACACAGTGGTCAGAAACACAGTGGTCAGAAACACACTGGTCATAAACACAGTGGTCAGAAACACGATGGTGAGAAACACACTGGTCAGAAACACAGTGGTCACAAACATAGTGGTCAGACACACAGTTGTCAGAAACACATTGGTCAGAAACAGAGTGGTCAGAAACACGGTAGTCAGAAACGCAGTGGTAAAAAACACAGTGGTCAAAAACACACTGGTCAGCAACACTGTGGTTAGGAGCACAGTGGTCAGAAACACAGTCGTCATAAACACACTGGTCAGAAACACAGTGGTCAGAAACACAGTAGTCAGAAACATAGTGGTCAGGAACATGGTGGTCAGAAACGCAGTGGTCAGAAACACACTGGTCAGAAACACACTGGTCAGAAACACAGTGGTCATAAACACAGCGGTCAGCAACACACTGGTCAAAAACACACTGGTCAGAAGCAAAGTAGTCAGATCCACACTGGTCAGAACCACGGTGGTCAGAAACACAGTGGTCAGAAAGACGCTGGTCAGAAACACAGTGGTCAGGAACACAGTGGTTTGAAACACAGTGGTCAGAAACACGGTGGTCAGAAACACAGTGGTCAGAAACACATTGGTCAGAAACACAGTCCTCGGAAACACACTGGTCAGAAACACACTGGTCCGAAACTCGTTGGTCCGGAACACAGTGGTCAGGAACACACTTGTCAGAAACACACTCATCAGAAACACAGTGGTCAGAAACACAGTGGTCAGAAACACAGTGGTCAGAAACACACTGGTCAGAAACACACTCGTCCGAAACAAAGTGGTCAGAAACACAGTGGTCAGAAACACACTGGTCAGAAACACACTGGTCCGAAACTCGTTGGTCCGGAACACAGTGGTCAGGAACACACTTGTCAGAAACACACTCATCAGAAACACAGTGGTCAGAAACACAGTGGTCAGAAACACAGTGGTCAGAAACACGGTGGTCAGAAACACGGTTGTCAGAAACACAGTTGTCAGAAACACAGTGGTCAGAAACACACTGGTCAGAAACAAAGTGGTCAGAAGCCCTCTGGTCAGAAACATGCTGGTTAGAAACACAGTGGTCAAAAACACACTGGTCAGAAACACAGTGGTCAGAAACACAGTGGTCAGAAAAACAGTGGTCGGGAACACAGTGGTCAGAAACGTAGTGGTCAGAAACACACTGGTCAGAAAGATACTGGTCAGAAACACAGTGGTCTGAAACAACTTGGTCAGACATACACAAGTAAGAAACACAGCAGTTAGATCCATAATGGTCAGAAGCACGGTGGTCAGAAACACACTGGTGAGAAACACCCTGGTCACAAATATAATGGGCAGGAACACAGTTGTCAGAGGCACACTGGTCAGAGACACACCCGTCTAAAACACAGTAGTCAGGAACACAGTGGTCAGAAACACAGTGGTCAGACACACAGTGGTCAGGAACACAGTGATCAGATACACAGTGGTCAGATACACAGTGGTCAGAAACACAGTGGTCACAAACACAGTGGTCAGAAACTCAATGCTCATAAACAAAGAGGTTGGAAACACAGTGGTCTGAAACAAACTGGTCAGAATAACACTGGTCAGAAACACACTGGTCAGAAACACAGTGGTCATAAACACACTGGTCAGAAACACTGTGGTCAGAAACACACTGGTCCGAAACACACTGGTCATAAACAGAGTGGTCATAAACACAGTGGTCAGAAAGATACTGGTCAGAAACACACTGGTCAGAAACACAGTAGTCAGATCCAAACTGGTCAGAAGCATAGCGGTCGAAAACACAGTGGTCAGAAACGCAGTGGTCAGAAACACGGTGGTCAGAAACGCACTGGTCAGAAAAACGTTGGTCAGAAACACAGTGGTCAGACACACAGTGGACAAAAACACATAGGTCATAGAAACACTTGTCTGAAACAAGACGGTCAGAAACACAGTGGTCATAAACACAGTTGTCAGAAAAACACTGGTCAGAAACACAGTGTTCAGAAACACGGTGGTCAGAAACACAGTGGTCAGAAACATACTGGTCAGGAACACAGTAGTCAGAAACACCCTCGTCAGAAACACACTGGTCAGAAACACACTGGTCAGAAACACAGTGGTCAGACTCACAGTGGTCAGAAGCACAGTGGTCAGAAACACACTGGTCAGAAACACACTGGTCAGAAA
>SZWC01000002.1:1038585-1052797 GCA_023375785.1 Penium margaritaceum | reverse complement strand
CACAGTGGTCAGAAACACGGTGGTCAGAAACACACTGGTCAGAAACACACTAGTCAGAAACATTCTGGTCAAAAACACATTGGTCAGAAACACTGTGGTCAAAAACACTGTGGTCATAAACATAGTGGACAGAAACACATTGGTCAGAAACACACTGGTCATAAACACACTGGTCATAAACACAATGTTCAGAAACACACTGGTCAGAAACACACTGGTCAGAAACACACTGGTCAGAGGCACATTTGTTAGAAACACAGTGGTCATAAACAATGTGGTCAGAAACACACTGGTCAAAAACACAATGGTCAGAAACACGACGGTCATAAACACAGTGGTCAGAAACACAATGGTCAGAAAGGCAGTGGTCAGAAACACATTGGTCAGAAACACACTGGTCAGGAACACAGTGGTCAGAAACACAGTGGTCAGAAACGCACTGGTCAGAAACACCCTGGTCATAAACACACTGGTCAGAAACAAGGTGGTCAGAAACAATGTGGTCCTAAACACAGTGGTCAGAAACACAGTGGTCAGAAACACACAGGTCAGAAACACAGTGTTCAGAAACATAGTGGTGAGAAAAAGCTGTTCAGAAACACGGTGGTCAGAAACTAAGTGGTCAGAAACACAGTGGTTAGAAATACAGTTTTCAGAAACTCACTGGTCAGAAACACAATGGTCAGGAACACATTAGTGAGAAACACAGTGATCAGAAACAAAGTGGTCAGAAACACAGTGGTCATAAACACAGTGGTCAGAGACACAGTGTTCAGAAACACACCGGTCAGAAACTCAGTGGTCAGAAACACAGTGGTCAGAAACATAGTGGCCAGAAAGACACTGGTCAGAAACACACTAGTCAGAAACGCACTGGTCAGAAGCACACTGGTCAGAAACACAGTGCCCAGAAACACAGTGGTCAGAAACACAGTGGTCAGAAACATAGTGGCCAGAAAGACACTGGTCAGAAACACACTAGTCAGAAACGCACTGGTCAGAAGCACACTGGTCAGAAACACAGTGCCCAGAAACACAGTGGTCCGAAACACAGTGGTCAGAAACATGGTGGTCAGAAACACAGTGGCTAGAAACACAGTGGTCAGAAACACACTTGTCAGAAACACAATGGTCTGAAACGCAGTGGTCAGACACACTGGTCAGAAACACACTGTTCAGAAACACAGTGGTCCGAAACACAATGGCCAGAAACAGACTCGGTCAGAAACACAGTGGTCAGAAACACAGTGGTCAGAAACACCCTGGTCAGAAACACAGTTGTCAGAAAACACTGGTCAGCAACACACTGGTCAGAAACACAGTGGTCAGAAACACACTGGCCAGAAACAGAGTGGCCAGAAACACAGTGGTCACAAACACACCGGTCATAAACACAGTGGTCAGAAAGAAAGTGGTCAGAATCACAGTGGTCAGAAACACAGTGGTCAGAAACACAGTGATCAGAAACACAGTGGTGAGAAACACACTGGTCAGAAACACATTGGTCCGAAACACACTGGTCATCAACACAGTGGTCAGAAACACCGATGTCAGAAACACAGTGGTGAGAAACGCACTGGTCAGAAACACAGTGGTCAGAAACACACTGGTCAGAAACACAGTGGTCAGAAACACAGTGGTCAGAAACATGGTGGTCAGAAACACACCGGTCAGAAACATAGTGGTCACAAACACAGTGGCCAGAAGCACAGTGGTCAGAAACACAGTGGTCAGAAACACAGTGGCCAGAAACACACTGGTCAGAAACACAGTGGTCAGAAACACACAGGTCAGAAACACAGTGTTCAGAAACATAGTGGTGAGAAAAAACTGTTCAGAAACACGGTGGTCAGAAACTAAGTGGTCAGAAACACAGTGGTCAGAAACACACAGGTCAGAAACACAGTGTTCAGAAACATAGTGGTGAGAAAAAACTGTTCAGAAACACGGTGGTCAGAAACTAAGTGGTCAGAAACACAGTGGTCAGAAATACAGTTTTCAGAAACTCAC
The DNA here is from genome assembly GCA_023375785.1 of Penium margaritaceum. Taxonomy (NCBI): domain Eukaryota; kingdom Viridiplantae; phylum Streptophyta; class Zygnematophyceae; order Desmidiales; family Peniaceae; genus Penium; species Penium margaritaceum. Next base: position 1,050,787 of record SZWC01000002.1, on the reverse strand, counting down.
TGGTCAGAAGCACAATGGTCAGGAACACATTTGTGAGAAACACAGTGATCAGAAACAAAGTGGTCAGAAACACAGTGGTCATAAACACAGTGGTCAGAGACACAGTGTTCAGAAACACACCGGTCAGAAACACAGTGGTCAGAAACACAGTGGTCAGAAACATAGTGGCCAGAAAGACACTGGTCAGAAACACACTAGTCAGAAACGCACTGGTCAGAAGCACACTGGTCAGAAACACAGTGCCCAGAAACACAGTGGTCCGAAACACAGTGGTCAGAAACACGGTGGTCAGAACCACAGTGGCTAGAAACACAGTGGTCAGAAACACACTGGTCAGAAACACAATGGTCTGAAACGCAGTGGTCAGACACACTGGTCAGAAACACACTGTTCAGAAACACAGTGGTGAGAAACACCGATGTCAGAAACACAGTGGTGAGAAACGCACTGGTCAGAAACACAGTGGACAGAAACACACTGGTCAGAAACACAGTGGTCAGAAACACAGTGGTCAGAAACGTGGTGGTCAGAAACACACCGGTCAGAAACATAGTGGTCACAAACACAGTGGCCAGAAGCACAGTGGTCAGAAACACAGTGGTCAGAAACACAGTGGCCAGAAACACACAGGTCAGAAACACAGTGGTCAGAAACATAGTGGTCAGAAACACAGTGGCCAGAAGCACAGTGGTCAGAAACACAGTGGTCAGAAACGTGGTGGTCAGAAACACAGTGGGCAGAAACACACTGGTCAGAAACACAGTGGTCAGAAACATAGTGGTCAGAAACACAGTGGCCAGAAGCACAGTGGTCAGAAACACAGTGGTCAGAAACGTGGTGGTCAGAAACACAGTGGGCAGAAACACACTGGTCAGAAACACAGTGGTCAGAAACATAGTGGTCAGAAACACACCGGTCAGAAACATAGTGGTCACAAACACAGTGGCCAGAAGCACAGTGGTCAGAAACACAGTGGTCAGAAACACAGTGGCCAGAAACACACAGGTCAGAAACACAGTGGTCAGAAACATAGTGGTCAGAAACACAGTGGTCAGGAACACAGTGGTCAGAAACACACAGGTCACAAACACAGTGGTCTGAAACGTAGTGGTCAGAAAAAGCTTCTCAGAAACACGGTGGTCAGAAACACACTGGTCAGAAATACACCCGTCAGAAACATACCGGTCATAAACACACTGGGTTGAAACACGGTGGTCAGAAACACAGCTGTAAAAAACACAGTGGTCAGAAACACACTGGTCAGAAACACGCTGGTCAGAAACACACTGGTCAGAAACACAGTGGTCAGAAACACAGTTTTCAGAAACTCACTGGTCAGACACACACTGGTCACAAACACGGCGATCAGAAAGAAAGTGGTCAGAAACACAGTGGTCATAGACACAGTTGTCATAAACACAGTGTTCAGAAACACACCGGTCAGAAACACAGTGGTCGGAAACACAGTGGTCAGAAACACAGTGGCCAGAAACACACTGGTCAGAAACACACTAGTCAGAAACGCACTAGTCAGAAGCACACTGGTCAAAAACACACTGGTCCCAAGCACAGCGGTCCGAAACACAGTGGTCAGAAACAGATTCGGTCAGAAACACAGTGGTCAGAAACACAGTGGTCAGAAACACTCCGGTCAGAAACACAGTGGTCAGAAAAACACTGGCCAGCAACACACCGGTCAGAAACACAGTGCTATGAAACTAACTGGCCAGAAACAGAGTGGCCAGAAACACAGTTGTCAGAAAAACAGTGGTCAGAAACACACTGGTCAGAAACACACTGGTCAGAAACACACTGGTCAGAAACACAGTGGTCAGAAACACGGTGGTCAGAAACATAGTGGTCATCAACACAGTGGTCAGTAGCACAGTGGTCAGAAACACGGTGGTCAGAAACACACTGGTCAGAAACACACTAGTCAGAAACACACTGGTCAGAAACACACTAGTCAGAAACATTCTTGTCAGAAACACACTGGTCAGAAACACTGTGGTCAAAAACACCGTGGTCATAAACACAGTGGACAGAAACACTTTGGTCAGAAACACTCTGGTCAGAAACACACTGGTCATAAACACAATGTTCAGAAACACACTGGTCAGAAACACACTGGTCAGAAACACTCTGGTCAGAGGCACATTGGTTAGAAACACAGTGGTCAGAAACAATGTGGTCAGAAACACGATGGTCATAAACACAGTGGTCAGAAACACAATGGTCAGAAACGCAGTGGTCAGAAACACATTGGTCAGAAACACACTGGTCAGGAACACAGTGGTCCGAACATAGTGGTCAGAAACACACTGGTCAGTAACACCCTGGTCATAAACACACTGGTCAGAAACACGGTGGTCAGGAACAACGTGGTCCTAAACACAGTGGTCAGAAACACAGTGGTCAGAAACACACAGGTCAGAAACACAGTGGTCAGAAACATAGTGGTGAGAAAAAACTGTTCACAAACACGGTGGTCATAAACACAGTGGTCAGAAACACAGTTTTCAGAAACTCACTGGTCAGACACACAATGGTCAGAAACACACTGGTCAGAAACACAATGATCAGAAGCAAAGTGGTCAGAAACACAGTGCTATGAAACACAGTGGTCAGAGACACAGTGGTCAGAAACACACCGGTCAGAAACACAGTGGTTAGAAACATAGTGGTCAGAAACATACTGGCCAGAAACACACTGGTCAGAAACACACTAGTCAGAAACGCACTGGTCAGAAGCACCCTGGTCAGAAACACAGTGCCCAGAAACACAGTGGTCCGAAACACAGTGGTCAGAAACAGAGTGGTCAGAAACAGAGTGGTCAGAAACACAGTGGTCAGAAACACACTGGTTAGAAACACAATGGTCAGAAACGCAGTGGTCAGACACACTGGTCAGAAACACACTGGTCTGAAACACAGTGGTCCAAAACACAGTGGTCAGAAACAGACTCAGTCAGAAACACAGTGGTCAGAAACACAGTGGTCAGACACACCCTGGTCAGAAACACAGTGGTCAGAAAAACACTGGTCAGCAGCACACTGGTCAGAAACACAGTGGTCAGAAACACACTGGCCAGAAACAGAGTGGCCAGAAACACAGTGGTCAGAAACACACCGGTCATAAACACAGTGGTCAGAAACACAGTGGTCGGAATCACAGTGGTCAGAAACACAGTGGTAAGAAACACAGTGGTCAGAAACATGGTGGTCAGAAACACACTGGTCAGAAACACAGTGGTGAGAAACACACTGGTCAGAAACACATAAGTCAGAAACACACTGGTCAGAAACACAGTGGTCAGAAACACCGATGTCAGAAACACAGTGGTGAGAAACGCACTGGTCAGAAACACAGTGTTCAGAAACACACTGGTCAGAAACACAGTGGTCAGAAACACAGTGGTCAGAAAAATGGTGGTCAGAAGCACACTGGTCAGAAACATAGTGGTCACAAACACAGTGGCCAGAAGCCCAGTGGTCAGAAACACAGTGGTCAAAAACACAGTGGCCAGAAACACACAGGTCAGAAACACAATGGTCAGAAACATAGTGCTCAGAAATGCAGTGGTCAGAAACACAGTGATTAGAAACACAGTGGTCAGAAACACACAGGTCACAAACACAGTGGTCAGAAACATAGTGGTCAGAAAAAGCTGGTCAGAAACACGGTTGTCAGAAACACACTGGTCAGAAACTCACTTGTCAGAAACGCACTGGTCATAAACATACTGGGCAGAAACACGGTGGTCAGAAACACAGTTGTGAAAAACGCAGTGGTCAGAAACACACTGGTCAGAAACACACTGGTCAGAAACACACTGGTCAGAAACACAGCAGGTCAGAAACACACTAGTCAGAAACACAGTGGTCAGAAACACAGTTTTCAGAAACTCACTGGTCAGACACACACTTGTCAGAAACACAACGATCAGGAACAAAGTGGTCAGAAACACAGTGGTCAGAAACACAGTGGCCATAAACACACTGGTCAGGAACACACTAGTCAGAAACGCACTGGTCAGAAGCACACTGGTCAGAAACACACTGGTCCGAAACACAGTGGTCCGAAACACAGTGAATAGAAACAGATTCGGTCAGATACACAGTGGTCAGAAACACAGTGGTCAGCAACACCCTGGTCAGAAACACAGTGGTCAGAAATACACTGGTCAGCAACACACCGGTCAGAAACACAGTGCTCTGAAACACACTGGCCAGAAACAGAGTGGCCAGAAACACAGTGGTCAGAAACACGGTGGTCAGAAACACACTGGTCAGAAACACACTGGTCAGGAACCCACTGGTCAGAAACACAGTGGTCAGAAATACGGTGGTCAGAAACACAGTGGTCATCAACACAGTGGTCAGAAGCACAGTGGTCAGAAACACGGTGGTCAGAAACACACTGGTCAGAAACACACTAGTCAGAAACACACTGGTCAGAAACACACTAGTCAGAAACACACTGGTCAGAAACACACTAGTCAGAAACACACTGGTCAGAAACACACTAGTCAGAAACACACTGGTCAGAAACACACTAGTCAGAAACACACTGGTCAGAAACACACTGGTCAGAAACACAGTGGTCAGAAATACGGTGGTCAGAAACACAGTGGTCATCAACACAGTGGTCAGAAGCACAGTGGTCAGAAACACGGTGGTCAGAAACACACTGGTCAGAAACACACTAGTCAGAAACACACTGGTCAGAAACACACTAGTCAGAAACATTATGGTCAGAAACACACTGGTCAGAAACACTGTGGTCTAAAACACTGTGGTCATAAACATGGTGGACAGAAACATATTGGTCAGAAACACGCTGGTCAGAAACACACTGGTCATAAACACAATGTTCAGAAACACACTGGTCAGAAACACACTGGTCAGAAACACACTGGTCAGAGGCACATTGGTTAGAAACACAGTGGTCAGAAACAATGTGGTCAGAAACACACTGGTCAAAAACACAATGGTTAGAAACACGATGGTCATAAACACAGTGGTCAGAAACACAATGGTCAGAAACGCAGTGGTCAGAAACACATTGGCCAGAAACACACTGGTCAGGAACACAGTGGTCAGAAACACACTGGTCAGAAATACACAGGTCAGAATCACCCTGGTCATAAACACACTGGTCAGAAACACAGTGGTCAGAAACAATGTGGTCCTAAACACAGTGGTCAGAAACACAGTGGTCAGAAACACACAGGTCAGACACACAGTGGTCAGAATCATAGTGGTGAGAAAAAACTGTTCAGAAACACGGTGGTCAGAAACACAGTGGTCAGAAAAACAGTGGTCAGAAACACAGTTTTCATAAACTCACTGGTCAGACACACAATGGTCAGAAACACATCGGTCAGAAACACATCGGTCAGAAACACAGTGGTCAGAAACATAGTGGCCAGAAACACACTGGTCAAAAACACACTAGTCAGAAACGCACTGGTCAGAAGCACACTCGTCAGAAACACAGTGCCCAGAAACACAGTGGTCTGAAACACAGTGGTCAGAAACACGGTGGTCAGAAACACAGTGGTCAGAAACACAGTGGTCAAAAACACACTAGTCAGAAATACAATGGTCAGAAACGCAGTGGTCAGACACACTGGTCAGAAACACACTGGTCAGAAACACAGTGGTCCGAAACACAGTGGTCAGAAACAGACTCGGTCAGAAACACAGTGGTTAGAAACACAGTGGTCAAAAACACCCTGGTCAGAAACACAGTGGTAAAAAAAACACTGGTCAGGAACACACTGGTGAGAAACACGATCGTCAGAAACACACTGGCCAGAAACAGAGTGGCCAGAAACACAGTGGTCAGAAACACAGTGGTCAGAAACACACTGGTAAGAAACACAGTGGTCAGAACACAGTGGTCAGAAACACACTGGTGTGGAACACAGTTGTCAGAAACACAGTGCTCACAAACACACTGGAAAGAAACACACTGGTCAGAAACACACTGGTCAGAAACACACTACTCAGAAACACGGTGGTCAGGAACACAGTGGTCAGAAACACCCTCGTCAGAAACACACTGGTCATAAACGCACTGTTCAGAACACTGTGGTCATATTCACAGTGGTCATAAGCACGGTGGTCAGAAACACAGTGGTCAGAAACACACTGGTGAGAAACACACTGGTAAAAAACACACTGGTCAGAAACACACTGGTCAGAAACACACAAGTCAGAAACACGTTGGTCAGAAACACAGTGGTCACAAACACCCTGGTCAGAAATGCACCGGTCAGAAACACACTAGTCAGAAACACAGTGGTCATGAACACAGTGGTCAGAAGCACAGTGGTCAGAAACACGGTGGTCAAGAACACACTGGTCAAAAACACACTGGTCAGAATCACACTGGTCAGAAACACACTGGTCAGAAACATACTGGTCAGAAACACACGGGTCTGAAACACTGTAGTCAGAAACACAGTGGTCATAAACACAGTGGACAGAAACACATTGGTCAAAAACACACTGGTCATAAACACACTGGTCATAAACACAGTGTTCAGAAACACACTGGTTAGACACACATTGGTCAGAAACACAGTGGTCAGGAATATAGTGGAACTACAGTGGTCAGAAACACACAAGTCAGAAACACACTGGTCAGAAACACACTGGTCAGAGGCACATTGGTCAGAAACACAGTGGTCAGAAACAATGTGGTCAGAAACACAGTGGTCAGAAACACACTGGTTAGAAACACAATGGTCAGAAACGCGGTGGTCACTGACACAGTGGTCAGACACTCAATGGTCAGAAACACCGTGGTCAGAAACACATTGGTCAGAAACACACTGGTCAGGACCACAGTGGTCAGAAACACAGTGGTCAGACACACACTGGTCAGAAACACACTGGTCATACTCACACTGGTCAGAACACAGTGGTCAGAAACAATGTGGTCCTAAACACAGTGGTCAGAAACAGAGAGGTCAGAAAGGCACTGGTCAGAAACACATTGGTCAGAAACACAGTGATCAGAAACACAGTTGTCAGAGACACACTGGTCAGAAACACAGTGCTCAGAAACACAGTGATCAGAAACACAGTGGTCAGAAACACACTGGTCAGCAACACTGTGGTCAGGAACACAGTGGTAGGAAACACAGTGGTCAGAAAGACACTGGTCAGAAACACAGTTGTAAGAAACACAGTGGTCAGAAACACAGTGGTCAGAAACACACTGGTGTGGAACACAGTTGTCAGAAACACAGTGGTCACAATTACATTGGTCAGAAACACACTAGTCAGAAAAACACCGGTCAGAAACACACTTGTCAGAAACACGGTGGTCAGAAACACAGTGTTCAGAAACACCCTCGTCAGAAACACACTGGTCAGAATTGCACTGTTCAGAATACCGTGGTCATATTCACAGTGGTCATAAGCACGGTGGTCAGAAACACAGTGGTCAGAAACACACTGGTCAGAAACACACTGGTCGGAAATACACTGGTCAGAAACACACTGGTCAGAAACACGGTGGTCAGAAACACAGTTGTCAGAAACACCCTGGTTAGAAACACACCGGTCAGAAACACACTGGTCAGAAACACAGTGGTCATCAACACAATGGTCAGAAGCACAGTGGTCACAAACACGGTGGTCAGAAAAACACTGGTCAAAAACACGGTGGTCCGAAACACACTGGTCAAAAACACACTAGTCAAAAACATACTGGTCAGAAAGACACTGGTCAGAAACACTGTGGTCAAAAACACTGTGGTCATAAACACAGAGGACAGAAACACATTGGTCAGAAACACACTGGTCAGTAACACATTGGTCAGAAACACAGTGGTCAGAAATATAGTAGACAGAACCACAGTGGTCAGAAACACACACTGGTCAGCACACACAGGTCAGAAACACAGCGGTCAGAAACATAGTGGTCAGAAAAAACTGGTCAAAAACATGGTGGTCAGAAACACACTAGTCAGAAACACTCTCGTCAGAAACACATTGGTCATAAACACACTGGGCAGAAACACGGTAGTCAGAAACACAGTTGTCAGAAACACAGCGGTCAGAAACACACTGGTCAGAAACACACTGGTCATAAACACATTGGTCAGAAACACAGTGGTCAGAAACACAGTGGTCAGAAACACGGTTTTCAGAAACTCACTGGTCAGACGCACAATGGTCTGAAACAAACTGGTCAGAAACACAGTGATAAGAAACAAAGTGGTCAGAAACACAGTGGTCATAAAGACAGTGGTCAGAGACACAGTGTTAAGAAACACACCGGTCAGAAACACAGTGGTCAGAAACACAGTGGTCAAAAACATAGTGGCCGGAAACACACTGGTCAGAAACACACTAGTCAGAACGCACTGGTCAGAAGCACACTCCTCAGAAACACAGTGCCTAGAAACACAGTGGTCCCAAACACAGTGGTAAAAAACACAGTGGTCAAAAACACAGTGGTCAGGAACACAGTGGTCAGAAACACACTGGTCAGAAACACAATGGTCAGAAACGCAGTGGTCAGACACACTCGTCAGAAACACACTGGTCAGAAACACAGTGGTCTGAAACACAGTGGTCAGAAACAGACTCGGTCAGAAACACAATGGTAAAAAACACAGTGGTCAGTAACACCCTGGTTAGAAACACAGTGGTCAGAAAAACACAGGTCAGCAACACACTGGTCAGAAACACGGTGGTCAGAAACACACTGGCCAGAAACAGAGTGGCTAGAAACACAGTGGTCAGAAACACAGTGGTCAGAAACACACTGGTAAAAAACACAGTGGTCAGAAACACAGTGGTCAGAAACAAACTGGCGTGGAACACAGTTGTCAGAAACACAGTGGTCACAAACATGCTGCTCAGAAACACACTGGTCAGAAACACACTGGTCAGAAACACACTGGTCAAAAATACGGTGGTCAGAAACACAGTGGTCAAAAACACCCTCGTCAGAAACACACTGGTCAGAAACGCACTGTTCAGAACACTGTGGTCATGTTCACAGTGGTCATAAGCACGGTGGTCAGAAACACAGTGGTCAGAAACACACTGGTCAGAAACACACTGGTCAAAAACACACTGGTCAGAAACATCGTGGTCAGAAACACACTTGTCAGAAACACAGTGGTCAGAAACACAGTGGTCAGAGACACAGTTTTCAGAAACTCACTGGTCAGACGCACAATGGTCAGAAACACACTGCTCAGAAACACAGTGATAAGAAACAAATTGGTCAGAAACACAGTGGTCATAAACACAGTGGTCAGAGACACAGTGTTCAGAAACACACCAGTCAGAAACACAGTGGTCATAAACACAGTGGTCAGAAACATAGTGGCCAGAAGCACACTTGTCAGAAACACACTAGTCAGAAACGCACTGGTAACAAGCACACTTGTCAGATACACAGTGCCCAGAAACACAGTGGTCCGAAACACAATGGTCAGAAACACGGTGGTCAGAAACACAGTGGTCAGAAACACAGTGGTCAGAAACACACTGGTCAGAAACACAATGGTCAGAAACGCAGTGGTCAGACACACTGGTCAGAAACACACTGGTCAGAAACACAGTGGTCTGAAACACAGTGGTCAGAAACAGATTCGGTCAGAAACACAGTGGTCAAAAACACAGTGGTCAGAAACACCCTGGTCGGAAACACAGTGGTCAGAAAAACACTGGTCAGCAACACACTGGTCAGAAACACATACGTCAGAAACACACTGGCCAGAAACAGAGTGGCTAGAAACACAGTGGTCAGAAACAAAGTGGTCAGAAACACACTGGTCGGAGACACAGTGGTCAGAAACACACTGGTGTGGAACACAGTTGTCAGAAACACAGTGGTCACAAACACACTGGTCAAAAACACACTGGTCAGAAACACACTGGTCATAAACACACTGGTCAGAAATACGGTGGTCAGAAACACAGTGGTTAAAAACACCCTCGTCAGAAACACACTGGTCATAAACACACTGTTCAAATCACTGTGGTCATATTCACAGTGGTCATAAGCACGGTGGTCAGAAACACAGTGGTCAGAAACACACTGGTCAGAAACACACTGGTCAAAAACACATTGGTCAGAAACACACTGGTCAGAATCACACTTGTCAGAAACACGGTGGTCAGAAACACAGTGGTCAGAAACACAGTTTTCAGAAACTCACTGGTGAGACGCACAATAGTCAGAAACACACTGGTCAGAAACACATTGATAAGGAACAAAGTGGTCAGAAACACAATGTCATCAACACAGTGGTCAGAGACACAGTGTTCAGAAACACACCGGTCAGAAACAGAGTGGTCAGAAACACGGTGGTCAGAAACATAATGGCCATAAACAAACTGGTCAGAAACACACTAGTCAGAAACGCACTGGTCAGAAGCACACTCGTCAGAAACACAGTGCCCAGAAACACAGTGGTCCAAAAGACAGTGGTCAGAAACATGGTGGTCAGAAACACAGTGGTCAGAAACGCACTGGTCAGAAACACAGTGGTCAGAAACACAATGGTCAGAAACTCAGTGGTCAGACACACTGGTCAGAGACACACTGGTCAGAAACACTGTGGTCGGAAACACAGTGGTCAGAAACATACTCGGTCAGAGACACAGTGGTCAACAACACAGTGGTCAGAAACACCCTGGTCAGAAACACAGTGCTCAGAAAAACACTGGTCAGCAACACACTGGTCAGAAACACAGTGGTCAGAAACACACTGGCCAGAAACAGAGTGGCTAGAAACACAGTGGTCAGAAACACAGTGGTCAGAAACACACTGGTCAGAAACACAGTAGTCAGAAACACAGTGGTCAGAAACACACTGGTGTGGAACACAGTTGTCAGAAACACAGTGGTCTCAAACACGCTGCTTAGAAACACACTGGTCAGAAACACACTGGTCAGAAATACGGTGGTCAGAAACACAGTGGTCAGAAACACACTGGTCAGAAACAGAGTGGCTAGAAACACAGTGGTCAGAAACACAGTGGTCAGAAACACACTGGTCAGAAACACAGTAGTCAGAAACACAGTGGTCAGAAACACACTGGTGTGGAACACAGTTGTCAGAAACACAGTGGTTACAAACACACTGGTCAGAAACACACTGGTCAGAAACACACTGGTCAGAAATACGGTGGTCAGAAACACAGTGGTCAAAAACACCCTCGTCAGAAACACACTGGTCATAAATGCACTGTTCAAAACACTGTGGTCATATTCACAGTGGTCATAAGCACGGTGGTCAGAAACACAGTGGTCAGAAACACACTGGTCAGAAACACACTGGTCAAAAACACACTGGTCAGAAACACACTGGTCAGAAACACACTGGTCAGAAACACAGTGGTCAGAAACACAGTGGTCAGAAACACACTGGTCAGAAACACACTGGTCAGAAACACAGTGGTCAGAAACACAGTGGTCACAAACACCCTGGTCAGAAACACACCGGTCAGAAACACACTGGTCAGAAACACAGTGGTCATAAACACAGTGGTCAGAAGCACAGTGGTCAGAAACACGGTGGTCAAGAAAATACTGGTCCGAAACACACTGTTCAGAAACACACGAGTCAGAAACACACTGATGAGAAACATACTGGTCAGAAACACACTGGTCAGAAACACTGTGGTCAGAAACACATTGGTCATACACTCAGTGGACAGAAACACATTGGTCAGAAACACACTGGTCATAAACACAGTGGTCATAAACACAGTGTTCAGAAACACACTGGTAAGACACACATTGGTCAGAAACACTGTGGTCAGAAATACAGTGGTCAGAACCACAGTGGTCAGAAACACAATGGTCAGAAACACACTGGTCAGAAACACATTGGTCAGTAACACCCTGGTCAGAAACACAGTGGTCAGAAACAATGTGGTCAGACTTACAGTGGTCAGAACCACAGTGGTCAGAAACACACTGGTCAGAAACACAATGGTCAGAAACACGGTGGTCACAAACACAGTGGTCAGAAACTCAACGGTCAGAATCACAGTGGTCAGAAACACATTGGTCAGAAACACACTGGTCAGAACCACAGTGGTCAGAAGCACAGTGGTAAGAAACACACTGGTCAGAAACACACTGGTCATAATTACACTGGTCAGAAACACAGTGGTCAGAAACACACTGGTCAGAAACACAGTGGTCAGAAACACA
>SZWC01000002.1:980808-1038533 GCA_023375785.1 Penium margaritaceum | reverse complement strand
AAACACAGTGGTCAGAAACACAGTGGTCAGAAATACAATGGTAAGAAACACAGGGGTCAGAAACACACTGGTATGGAACACACTCATCAGAAGCACACTGGCCAGAAACACAATGGTCAGGAACACACTGGTCATAAACACACTGGTCAGAAACACACTGGCTTGAAACACAGTGGTCAGAAACACACTGGTCAGAAACACAGTGGTCAGAAACACAGTGGTCAGGAACGCACTGGTCAGAAACATAGTGGTCACAAACACAGCGGTCAGAAGCACAGTGGTCAGAGACACAGTGGTCAGAACCACAGTGGTCATAAAAACACAGGTCATAAACACATTGGTCAGAAACAAAGTGGTTAGAAAAACACTGGTCAGAAACACAAAGGTCAGAAACACACTCGTCAGAAACACACTCGTCAGAAACACACCGGTCATAAACACACTGGGCAGAAACACGGTGTTCAAAAACAGTGCTGTCAAAAACACAGTGGTCAGAAACACACTGGTCAGAAACACAGTGGTCAGAATCTACAAGTCAGAGGCACACTGGTCAGAGACATAGTGGTCAGAAACACAGTGGTCAGAAGCACAGTGGTCAGAAACACAGTGGTCAGAAACACAGTGGTCAGAAACACACAGGTCAGAAACACAGTGGTCAGAAACATAGTGGGCAGAAAAGCATTGGTCAGAAACACATGCTCAGAAACACACTGGTCATAAACACACTCGTCACAAACACACTGGTCATAAACACACTGGGCAGAAACATGGTGGTCAGAAACACAGTTGTCAAAAACACAGTGGTCAGAAACACACTTGTTAGAAACACAGTGGTCAGAAACACAGTGGTCAGAAACATAGTGGTCAGAAACACAGTTGTCAAAAACTCATTGGTCAGACGCACAATGGTCAGAAACACACTGGTCAGAAACACAGTGATCAGCAACAAAGTGGTCAGAAACACAGTGGTCATAAACACAGTGATCATAAACACAGTGTTCAGAAACACACCAGTCAGAAACACACTGGTCAGAAACACAGTGGTCAGAAACACACTGGTCAGAAACACAATGGTCAGAAACACGGTGGTCATAAACACAGTGGTCAGAAACACAATGGTCAGAAACACGGTGGTCAGAAACATATTGGTCAGAAACACACTGGTCAGAAACACAGTGGTCAGAAACACAGTGTTCAGAAACACACCAGTCAGAAACACACTGGTCAGAAACACAGTGGTCAGAAACACACTGGTCAGAAACACAATGGTCAGAAACACGGTGGTCATAAACACAGTGGTCAGAAACACAATGGTCAGAAACACGGTGGTCAGAAACATATTGGTCAGAAACACACTGGTCAGGAACACAGTGGTCAGAAACACACTGGTCAGAAAGACACTGGTCAGAAATACAGTGGTCAGGAACGATGTGGTCCTAAACACAGTGGTCAGAAACACAGTGGTCAGAAACACACTGGTCAGAAACACACTGGTCAGAAACACAGTGGTCAGAAATACTGTGGTCAGAAGCACAGCGGTCAGAAACACAGGGGTCAGAAACACACCGGTCGGGAACACAGTGGTCAGAATCACAGTGGTCAGAAACACACTGGTCAGCAACACTGTGGTCAGGAGCACAGTGGTAAGAAACATAGTGGTCAGAAACACACCGGTCAGAAACACACTGGTCGGAAACACAGTGGTCAGAAATACAGTGGTCCGAGACACAGTGGTCGGAAACACAGTGGTCCGAAACACAGTGGTCAGAAACACCGTGGTCAGAAACACGGTGGACAGAAACACACTGGTCAGACACACAGTGGTCAGAAATACAGTGGTTAGGAACACAGTGGTCAGATCCACAGTGGTCAAAAAGACACTAGTCAGAAACACATTGGTCAGAAACGCACTGGTCAGAAACACACTGGTCAGAAACTCAGTGGTCAGAAACACACTGATCAGATACACAGTGGTCAGGAACAAAGTGGTCAGAAACACACTGGTCAGAAACACACTCGTTTGAAACAAAGTGGTCAGGAACACAGTGGTCAGAAACACAGTGGTCAGAAACACACTGGTCATAAACACAGTGGTCAAAAAGATGATGGTCAGAAACACACTGGTCAGAAACACAGTGGTCAGAAACAGAGTGGTCTGAAACACAATAGCCAGAAACACAGTGGTAAAAAACACAGTGGTCAAAACCACACTGGTCAGCAACACTGTGGTCAGGAGAACAGTGGTCAGAAACACAGTGGTCAGAAACACACTGGTCAGAAACACACTGGTTGGAAACACAGTGGTCAGAAACACAGTGGTCTGAGACACAGTGGTCAGAAACACAGTGGTCAAAAACACACTGGCCATAAACACGGTTGTCAGAAAAACACTGGTCTGAAACACTGTGGTCAGAAACTCGGTGGTCAGAAACACAATGGTCAGAAACACAGTGGTCAGAAACATGGTGGTAAGAAATACACTGGTCAGAAACACAGTGCTCATAAACACACTGGTCAGAAACACAGTGGTCAGAAACACAGTAGTCATAAACATAGAGGTCAGGAACATGGTGGTCAGAAACGCAGTGGTCAGAAACACAGTGGTCAAAAACACTCTGGTCAGAAACACAGTGGTCATAAACACAGTGGTCAGCAACACACTGGTCAGAAACACACTGGTCAGAAACACAGTAGTCAGATCCACACTGGTCAGAACCATGGTGGTCATAAACATAGTGGTCAGAAACACGATGGTCAGAAACACAGTGGCCAGGAACACAGTGGTCCGAAACACAGTGGTCGGAAACACGGCGATCAGAAACACAGTGGTCAGAAACACAGTTGTCAGAAACACAGTGGTCAGAAACACACTGGTCGGAAACACAGTGGTCAGAAACACACTGGTCAGAACACAGTGGTCAGAACTCTCTGGTCAGAAACACGCTGGTCAGAAATACAACGGTCCGAAACACACTGGTCAGAAACACAGTGGTCAGAAACACAGTGGTCAGAAAAACAGTGGTCAGGAACACAGTGGTCAGAAACGAGTGGTGAGAAACTCGCTGGTCAGAAACACACTGTTCAGAAACACAGTGGTTATAAACACAGTGGTCTGAAACAAACTGGTCAGACATACACAAGTAAGAAACACAGTAGTCAGATCCATACTGGTCAGAAGCACGGTCGTCAGAAACACACTAGTGTGAAACACGCTGGTCAGAACCACAGTGGGCAGGAACACAGTGGTCAGAAACACACTGGTCAGAAACACACCCGTCAGAAACACAGTAGTCAGAAACACAGTGGTCAGAAACACAGTGATCAGACACAAAGTGGTCACATGCACAGTGATCAGATACACAGTGGTCAGATACACAGTGGTCAGAAACACAGTGGTCATAAACACAGTGGTCAGAAACTCAATGGTCAGAAACAAAGTGGTCAGAAACACAGTGGTCATAAACAAACTGGTCAGAAACACACTGGTCAGAATCACACTGGTCAGAAACACAGTGGTCAGAAACACAGTGGTCATAAACACACTGGTCACAAACACCGTGGTCTGAAACACACTGTTAAGAAACACACTGGTCAGAAACACAGTAGTCAGATCCAAACTGGTCAGAAGCACAGTGGTCAGAAACACACTAGTCAGAAACACGCTCGTCAGAAACATAATGGTGTGAAAGACAGTGGTCGGAAACACAGTGGTCAGAAACGCAGGGGTCAGAAACACGGTGGTCAGAAACACATTGGTCAGAAAAAACACTGGTAAGAAACACAATGGTCAGACACACGGAGGTAAAAAACTCATAGGTCATAGAAACACATGTCTGAAACACACTGGTCAGAGACACAGTGGTCATAAACACAGTTGTCAGAAACACACTGGTCAGGAACACACTGGTCAGAAACACGGTGGTCAGAAACATTGTGGTCAGAAACACAATGGTCAGAAACACAGTGGTAAGAAACACACTGGTCAGAAACACAGTGGTCATAAACACACTGGTTATAAACACAATGGTCAGAAACACGGTGGTCATAAACACAGTGGTCAGAAACACAGTGGTCAGAAACACACTGGTCAGAAACACACTGGTCATAAACACACTGGTCAGAAACCTAGTGGTCAGAAACAATGTGGTCCTAAACACAGTGGTCAGAAACACAGTGGTCAGAAACACACTGTTCAGAAACACACTGATCAGAAACATAGTGCTCGGAAACACAGTGGTGAGAAACACTGGGTTCAGAAGCACAGCGGTCAGAAACACAGTGGTGAGAAACACACTGGTCAGGAACACAGTGGTCAGAATCACAGTGGTCAGAAATACACTGGTCAGCAACACTGTGGTCAGGAACACTGTGGTCAGAAACACAGTGGTCAGAAACACAGTGGTCCGAGAACACACCGGTCAGAAACACAGTGGTCAGACACATAGCCGTCAGAAACACAGTGGTCAGAAACACAGCGGTCAGAAACACAATGATCAGATACACAGTGGTCAGAAACACAGTGAATAGAAACACAGTGGTCAGAAACACACTGGTCAGAAACACACTGGTCAGAAACACACTGGTCAGAAACACTATGGTCAGTAACACTGTGGTCAGAAACACAGTGGACAGAAACATAGTGGTCAAAAACACAGTGGTCAGAAACACGGCGGTCATAAACACAGTGGTCACAAACACACTGGTCTTAAACACACTGGTCAGAAACACAGCGGTGAGAAACACACTGGTCAGAGGCACACTGTCAGAAGCACAGTGAGCAGAAACACGCTGGTCAGAAACACAGTGGTCAGAAACACACTGGTGAGAAACACACTGGTCATAAACCCAGTGTTCAGAAACACACTGGTCAGAAACACATTGGTCAGAAACACAGTGGTCAAAATACAGTGGCCAGAACCTCGGTGGTCAGAAACACACTGGTCAGAAACACGGTGGTCAGAAACACACTGGTCAGAAACACAGTGGTCAGAAACAATGTGGTCAGAAACACAGTGGTCAGAAACACACTGGTCAGAAACACAATGGTCAGAAACACGGTGGTCATAAAAACAATAGTCAGAAACACAATGGTCAGAAACACAGTGATCATAAACACATTGGTCAGAAACACACTGGTCAGGAACACAGTGGTCAGAAACACACTGATCAGAAACACACTGGTCAGAAACACACTGCTCATAAACACACTAGTCAGAAACACAGTGGTCAGAAACACACTGGTCAGAAACACAGTGGTCAGAAACACAGTGTTCATAAACACAGTGGTCATAAACACAGTGGACAGAAACCCCATAGTCAGAAACACACTGGTCACAAACACAGTGGTCAGAAATACAATGATCAGAAACACAGGGGTCAGAAACACACTGGTATGGAACACACTGGTCAGAAGCACACTGGTCAGAAACACAGTGGTCAGAAACACACTCGTCATAAACAAAGTGGTCAGAAACACAGTGGTCAGAAACAGAGTGATCAGAAACACAGTGGTCAGAAACACAGTGGTCAGAAACACGGTGGACAGAAACACAGTGGTCAGAAACACGGTGGTCAGAAACGCACTGGCCAGAAAGATAGTGGTCACAAACTCAGTGGTCAGAAGCACAGTGGTAAGAAACACAGTGGTCAGAACCACAGTGGTCAGAAACACACAGGTCAGAAACACAGTGGTCATAAACATAGTGGTCAGAAAAACACTGGTCAGAAACACTGGTCAGAAACACAGTGGTCAGAAACACACTCGTCAGAAACACACTCGTCAGAAACACACTACTCATAAGCACACTGGGCGGAAACACGGTGGTCAGAAACACAGTTGTCAAAAACACAGTGGTCAGAAACACGCTGGTCAGAAACACAGTGGTCAGAAACACACTGATCAGGAACACAGTTGTCTGAAACACACTCGTCAGAAACACAGTGGTTAGAAACAAACTGGTCAGAAACACAGTGGTCAGAAACGCAGTGGTCAGAAGCACAGTGGTCAGAAACACAGTGGTCAGAAACACACAGGTAAGAAACACATTAGTCAGAAACATATTGGGCAGAAAAACACTGGTAAGGAACACTGTGGTCAGAAACACACTGGTCATAAACACACTTGTCAGAAACACACTGGTCATACACACACTGGGCAGAAACACGGTGGTCAGAAACACAGTTGTCAAAAACACAGTGGTCAGAAACACAGTTGTCAGAAACACACTGGTCAGAATCACAGTGGTCAGAAACACAGTGGTCAGAAACACAGTTGTCAGAAACTCATTGGTCAGAAGCACACTGGTCAAAAACACAGTGGTCAGACACACTGGTCAGAAACACACTGGTCAGAAACACAGTGGTCAGAAACACAGAGGTCAGAAACACACTTGGTCAGAAACACAGTGGTCAGAACCACAGTGGTCAAAAACACCCTGGTCAGAAACACAGTGGTCAGAAAAACACTGGTCAGCAACACACTGGTCAGAAACACAGTGGTCATAAACACACTGGCCAGAAACAGAGTGGCCAGAAACACAGTGGTCAGAAACACAGTAGTCACAAATACACTGGTCAGAAACACAGTGGTTAGAAACACTGTGGTCAGAAACACACTGGTGTGGAACACAGTGGTCAGAAACACAGTGGTCACAAACACACTGGTCAGAAACACGGTTGTCAGAAACACAGTGATCAGAAACACCCTCGTCAGAAACACACTGGTCAGAAACACACTGGTCAGAAACACAGTGGCCATAACCACAGTGGTCAGAACCACAGTGGTCATAAACACCCTGGTCAGACACACACTGGTCAGAAACACACCGGTCAGAAACACGGTGGTTAGAAACACAGTGGTCAGAAACACCCTCGTCAGAAACACACCGGTCAGAAACACACTGGTCAGAAACAGAGTGGTCATAAACACAGTGGTCAGAAACACAGTGGTCAGAAACACGGTGGTCAGAAACACACTGGTCAGAAATACACTGGTCAGAAACACACTGGTCAGAAACACTGTGGTCAGAAACACTGTGGTCATAAACACAGTGGACAGAAACACTGTGGTCAGAAACACAGTGGTCAGAACACACAGTGGTCAGAAACACAGTGGTCACAAACACACTAGTCACAAACACACTGGTCAGAAACATGGTGGTCAGAAACACAATAGTCAGAGGCACACTGGTCACAAACAGAGTGGTCAGAAACACACTGTGGTCAGAAATACAGTGGTCATAACCACAGTGGTCAGAAACACACTGGTCAGAAACACAGTGGTCAGAAACACACTGGTCAGAGGCACGCTGGTCAGAAACACACTGGTCAGAGGCACGCTGGTCAGAAACACAGTGGTCCTAAACAATGTGGTCAGAAACACAGTGGTCATAAACACACTGGTCAGAAACACAATGGTCGGAAACACGGTGGTCATAAACACAGTGGTCAGAAGCACAATGGTCAGAAACACAGTGGTCAGAAACACATTGGTCAGAAACACACGGGTCAGGAACACAGTGGTCAGAAACACACTGGTCAGAAACACACTGGTAAGGAACACTCAGGTCATAAACACACTAGTCAGAAACACAGTGGTCAGAAACAATGTGGTCCTAAACACAGTGGTCAGAAACACAGTGGTCAGAAACACACTGGTCAGAAACACACTGGTCAGAAACACATGGTTCAGAAACACGGTGGTCAGAAGCACAGCGGTCAGAAACACAGTGGTCAGAAACACACTGGTTGGGAACACATTGGTCAGAATCAAAGTGGACAGAAACACACTGGTCAGCAACACTGTGGTCGGGAGCACAGTGGTCAGAAACACAGTGGTAAGAAACACACCGGTCAGAAACACACTGGTCGGAAACACAGTGGTCAGAAACACAGTGTTCCAAGACACAGTGGTTGGAAACACAGTGGTCAGAAACACAGTGGTCAGAAACACTGTGGTCAGAAACATGGTGGTCAGATACACACTGGTCAGACACACAGTGGTCAGAAATACAGTGGTTAGAAACACAGTAATCAGATACACAGTGGTCAGAAAGACACTGGTCAGAAACACATTGGTCAGAAAGACACTGTTCAGAAACACACTGGTCAGAAACCCAGTGGTCAGAAACACACTGGTCAGACACACAGTGGTCAGAAACACAGTGGTCAGAAACACACTGGTCAGAAACACAGTCGTCTGAAACAAAGTGGTCAGAAACACAGTGGTCAGAAACACAGTGGTCAGAAACACACTGGTCATAACACAGTGGTCAGAAACACGATGGTTAGAAACACACAGGTCGAAAACACAGTTGTCAGAAACATAGTGGTCAGAAACACAGTTGTCAGAAACACATTGGTCAGAGACAGAGTGGTCAGAAACAAGATAGTCACAAACACAGTGGTAAAAAACACAGTTGTCAAAAACACGCTGGTCAGCAACACTGTGGTCGGGAGCACAGTGGTCAGAAACACAGTGGTCAGAAACACACTGGTCAGAAACACACTGGTCGGAAACACAGTGGTCAGAAACACAGTGGTCCGAGACACTGTGGTCAGAAACACAGTGGTCAAAAACACACTGATCATAAACACAGTTGTCAGAAAAACACTGGTCAGAAACACAGTGGTCAGACACACGGTGGTCAGAAACACAATGGTCAGAATCACAGTGGTCAGAAACACAGTGGTAAGAAATACACTGGTCAGAAACACTGTGGTCATAAACACATTGGTCAGAAACATAGTGGTCAGAAACATAGTGGTCGAAAACATAGTGGTCAGGAACATGGTGGTCAGAAACGCAGTGGTCAGAAACACACTGGTCAGAAACACACTGGTCATAAACACACTGGTCAGAAACACAGTGGTCATAAACACAGCAGTCAGAAACACACTGGTCAGAAACACACTGGTCAGAAACACAGTAGTCAGATCCACACTGGTCAGAACCACGGTGGTCAGAAACACAGTGGTCAGAAACACGCTGGTCAGAAACACGGTCGTCAGGAACACAGTGGTCCGAAACACAGTGGTCAGAAACACTGTGGTCAGAAACACAGTGTTCAGAAACACAGTGGTCAGAAACACAGTGGTCAGAAACACACTGGTCGGAAACACGTTGGTCAGAAACACAGTGGTCCGGAATACAGTGGTCAGGAACACACTTGTCAGAAACACACTTGTCAGAAACAAAGTGGTCAGAAACACAGTGGTCAGAAACACAGTTGTCAGAAACACAGTTGTCAAAAACACAGTGGTCAGAAACACACTGGTCAGAAACACAGTGGTCAGAAACACTCTGGTCGGAAACACGCTGGTTAGAAACACAGTGGTCAGAAACACACTGGTCAGAAACACAGTGGTCAGAAACACAGTGGTCAGAAAAACAGTGGTCAGGAACACAGTGGTCAGAAATGCAGTGGTCAGTAACACGCTGGTCAGAAACACACTGGTCAGAAACACAGTGGTCATAAACACAGTGGTGTGAAACAAACTGGTCAGACATTCACAAGTAAGAAAGTTAGTAGTCAGATCCGTACTGGTCAGAAGCACGGTGGTCAGAAACACACTAGTGAGAAACACGCTGGTCAGATCCACAGTGGGCAGGAACACAGTGGTCAGAAATACACTGGTCAGAAACACACCCGTCAGAAACACAGTAGTCAGAAACACATTGGTCCGAAACACAGTGGTCAGACATACAGTGGTCAGAAACACAGTGATCAGATACACAGTGGTCAGATACACAGTGGTCTGAAACACAGTTGTCAGAAACACAGTGCTCAGAAACTCAATGGTCAGAAACAAAGAGGTCAGAAACACAGTGGTCAGAAACAAACTGGTCAGAAACACACTGGTCAGAAATACACTAGTCAGAAACATAGTGGTCAGAAACACAGTGGTCATAAACACACTGGTCAGAAACAATGTGGTCAGAAACACACTGTTTAGAAACACAGTGGTCAGAAACACAGTGGTCAGAAAACAGTGGTCAGAAACACAGTGGACAGAAACACAGTGATCAGAAACGCAGTGGTCATAAACACAGTGGTCAGAAAGACACTAGATAGAAACACACTGGTCAGAAACACAGTAGTCAGGTCCAAACTGGTCAGAAGCACAGTGGTCAGAAACACACTGGTCAGAAACACGCTGGTCAGAAACACACTGGTCAGAAACACACTGGTCAGAAACACACTCGTCAGAAACACAGTGGTGTAAAAGACAGTGGGCGGAAACACAGTGGTCAAAAACACAGTGGTCAGAAACACGGTGATAAAAAACACACTGGTCAGTAAAAACACTGGTCAGAAACACAGTGGTCAGACACACAGTGGTAAAAAACACATAGGTCATAGAAACACTTGTCTGAAACACGATGGTCAGAAACACAGTGGTCATAAACACAGTTGTCAGAAAAGCACTGGTCAGAAACACAGTGGTCATGAACACGGTGGTCAGAAACACAGTGGTCAGAAACACAGTGGTCAGAAAGACAGTGGTAAGAAACACACTGGTCAGAAACACAGTGGTCATAAACACACTGGTGAGAAACACAGTGGTCATAAACACAGTGGTCCGAAACAAAGTGGTCAGGAACTTGGTGGTCAGAAACGCAGTCGTCAGAAACACAGTGGTCAGAACCACAGTGGTCAGAATGACACTAGTAAGAAACACAGTGGTCAAAAACACACTGGTCAGAAACACAATGGTCAGAAACACGGTGGTCATAAACACATTGGTCCGAAACACAATGGTCAGAAACACAATGGTCAGAAAAGCATTGGTCAGAAACGCACTGGTCCAGAACACAGTGGTCAGAAACACACTGGTCAGAAACACACTGGTCATAAACACCTTGGTCAGAAACACAGTGGTCAGAAAGAATGTGGTCCTAAACAGAGTGGTCAGAAACACTGTGGTCATAAACACAGTGGTCAGGAACACGGTGGTCAGAAACACACTGGTCAGCAACACACTGGTGAGAAACACAATGGTCACAAACACTGTGGTCAGAAACACTGTGGTCATGAACACAGTGGACGAAAACACTGTGGTCAGAAACACATTGGTCAGAAACACAGTGGTCAGAAACACAGTGGTCACAAGCACACTGGTCATAAACACACTGGTCAGAAACATAGTGGTCAGAAACACCCTAGTCAGAAACACAGTGGTCCGAGACTTACTGTTCGGAAATACAGTGGTCAGAAACACAGTGGTCAGAAACACTGTGGTCAGAATCACGGTGGTCAGAATCACATTGGTCAGACACACAGTGGTCAGAAATACAGTGGTCAGAAACACACTGGTCAGACACAAAGTTGTCAAAAACAAAGTGGTCAGAAACACAGTCCTCAGAAACACACTGGTCAGAAACACACTGGTCAGAAACACACTGGTTTGAAGCACACTGGTCAGAAACACGGTGGTCAGAAACACAGTGGTCATAAACACATTGGTCATAGACACACTTGTCTGAAACACGATGGTCAGAAACACAGTTGTTAGAAAAACACTGGTCAGAAACACAGTGGTCAGAAACATGGTGGTGAGAAACACAGTGTTCAGAAACACTGTGGTCAGAAACACAGTGGTAAGAAACACACTGGTAAGAAACACAGTGGTCATAAACACACTGGTCAGAAACACAGTGGTCAGAAACACAGCGGTCAGAAACACAGTGGTCAGGAACACGGCGGTCAGAAATGCAGTGGTCAGAAACACACTGGTCAGAAACACACGGGTCAGAAACACAGAGGTCATGAACACAGTGGTCAGAAACACACTGGTCAGAAACACACTGGTCAGAAACACAGTAGTCAGATCCACACTGGTCAGAACCACGGTGGTCAGAAAGACACTGGTTAAAAACACGCTGGTCAGAAACACGGTGGTCCGGAACAAAGTGGTCAGAAACACACTGGTCAGAAACACACTGGTCAGAAACACACCCGTTAGAAACACATAAGTCAGAAACATAGTGGTCATACACACAGTGGTCAGAAACACATTGGTCAGAAACACGCGGGTCAGAAAAACACTGGTCAGAAACACAATGGTCAAACACACAGTGGTCAGAAACACACTGGTCAGAAACACAGTGGTCGGAAACACAGTGGTCAGTAACACATTGGTCAGAAACTCAGTGGTCAGAAACACATTGGTCAGGAAAACATTGGTCAGAAACACTGGTCGGAAACACACTGGTCAGAAACACACTGGTCAGAAAGACAGTGGACAGAAGCACAGTGATCAGAAACACAGTGGTCAGAAACTCAGTTGTCAGAACAACAGAGGTGAGAAACACATTGGTCAGAAACACAGTGGTCAGAAACACACTGGTCAGAAAAACAGTGGTCAGAAACACAGTGGTCAGAAATACAGTGGTCATAACCACAGTGGTCAGAAACACACTGGTCAGAAAGACAGTGGTCAGAAACACACTGGTCAGAGGCACGCTGGTCAGAAACACAGTGGTCATAAACAATGTGGTCAGAAATACAGTGGTCAGAAACACACTGGTCAGAAACACAATGGTCATAAACACGGTGGTCATAAACACAGTGGTCAGAAGCACAATGGTCAGAAACATTGTGGTCAGAAATACAGTGGTCATAAACACACTGGTCAGAAACACACTGGTCAGAAACACTCAGGTCATAAACACACTAGTCAGAAACACAGTGGTCAGAAACAATGTGGTCCTAAACACAGTGGTCAGAAACACAGTGGTCAGAAACACACTGGTCAGAAACACACTGGCCAGAAACACATGGGTCAGAAACACAGTGGTCAGAAGCACAGCGGTCGGAAGCACAGTGGTCAGAAACACACCGGTCAGAAACACACTGGTCGGAAACACACTGGTCAGATACACAGTGGTCCGAGACACAGTGGTCGGAAACACAATGGTCAGAAACACAGTGGTCAGAAACACTGTGCTCAGAAATATGGTGGTCAGAAACACACTGGTCAGACACACAGTGGTCAGAAATACAGTGGTTAGAAACACAGTGGTCAGATACACAGTGGTCAGAAAGACACTGGTCAGAAACACATTGGTCAGAAAGACACTGTTCAGAAACACAGTGGTCAGAAACACAGTGGTTAGAAACACAGTGGTCAGATACACAGTGGTCAGAAAGACACTGGTCAGAAACACATTGGTCAGAAAGACACTGTTCAGAAACACACTGGTCAGAAACTCAGTGGTCAGAAACACACTCGTCAAACACACAGTGGTCAGAAACACAGTGGTCAGAAACACACTGGTCAGAAACACAGTCGTCCGAAACAAAGTGGTCAGAAACACAGTGGTCAGAAACACAGTGGTCAGAAACACACTGGTCATAAATACAGTGGCTAGAAACACGATGGTTAGAAACACACTGGTCAGAAACATAGTGGTCAGAAACACAGTTGTCAGAAACACATTGGTTAGAGACAGAGTGGTCAGAAACACGATAGTCACAAACACAGTGGTAAAAAACACAGTTGTCAAAAACATGCTGGTCAGCAACACTGTGGTCGGGAGCACAGTGGTCATAAACACAGTGGTCAGAAACACACTGGTCAGAAACACACTGGTCGGAAACACAGTGGTCAGAAACACAGTGGTCCGAAACACTGTGGTCAGAAACAAAGTGGTCAAAAACACACTGATCATAAACACAGTTGTCAGAAAAACACTGGTCAAAAACACAGTGGTCAGAACACGGTGGTCAGAAACACAATGGTCAGAAACACAGTGGTCCGAAACACAGTGGTAAGAAATACACTGGTCAGAAACACTGTGGTAATAAAAACACTGGTCAGAAACACAGTGGTCAGAACACAGTGGTTGGAAACATAGTGGTCAGGAACATGGTGGTCAGAAACGCAGTGGTCAGAAACACACTTGTCAGAAACACACTGGTCAGAAACACAGTGGTCATAAACACAGCGGTCAGAAACACACTGGTCAGAAACACACTGGTCAGAAACACACTGGTCAGAAACACAGTAGTCAGATCCATACTGGTCATAACCACGGTGGTCAGAAACACAGTGGTCAGAAACACTCTGGTCAGAAACACACTGGTCAGGAACACAGTGGTCCGAAACACAGTGGTCAGAAACACGGTGGTCAGAAACACAGTGATCAGAAACACAGTGGTCAGAAACACACTGGTCGGAAACACGTTGGTCAGAAACACAGTGGTCTGGAACACAATGGTAAGGAACACACTTGTCAGAAACACACTCGTCAGAAACAAAGTGGTCAGAAACACATTGGTCAGAAACACAGTGGTGAGAAACACAGTTGTCAGAAACACAGTGGTCAGAAACACACTGGTCTGAAACACAGTGGTCAGAAACACTCTGGTCGGAAACACGCTGGTCAGAAACACAGTGGTCAAAAACACACTGGTCAGAAACACAGTGGTCAGAAACACATTGGTCAGAAAAACAGTGGTCAGGAAGACGGTGGTCAGAAATGCAGTGGTCAGAAACACACTGGTCAGAAACACACTGGTCAGAAACACAGTGGTCATAAACACAGTGGACTGAAACAAACTGGTCAGACATTCACAAGTGAGAAAGTTAGTAGTCAGATACATACTGGTCAGAAGCACGGTGGTCAGAAACACACAAGTGAGAAACACGCTGGTCAGAAACACAGTGGGCAGGAACATAGTGGTAAAAAATACACTGGTCAGAAACACACCCGTCAGAAATACAGTAGTCAGAAACACATTGGTCAGAAACACAGTGCTCAGACACACAGTGGTCAGAAACACAGTGATCAGAGACACACCGGTCAGATACACAGTGGTCTGAAACACAGTGGTCAGAAACACAGTGGTCAGAAACTCAATGGTCAGAAACAAAGAGGCCAGAAACACAGTGGTCATAAACAAACTGGTCAGAAACACACTGGTCAGAAACACACTGGTCAGAAACATTGTGGTCAGAAACACAGTGGTCATAAACACACTGGTCAGAAACAATGTGGTCAGAAACACACTGTTCAGAAACACACTGGCCAGAAACGCAGTGGTCAGAAACACAGTGGTCAGAAACACAGTGGTCAGAAACACAGTGATCAGAAACGCAGTGGTCATAAACACAGTGGTCAGAAAGACACTGCATAGAAACACACTGGTCAGAAACACAGTAGTCAGATCCAAACTGGTCAGAAACACAGTGGTCAGAAACACACTGGTCAGAAACACGCTGGTCAGAAACACAGTGGTTAATAACACAGTGGCCAGAAACACACTGGTCAGAAACACACTCGTCAGAAACACAGTGGTGTGAAAGACAGTGGTCGGAAACACAGTGGTCAAAAACACAGTGGTCATTAACACGGTGGTCAAAAACTCACTGGTCAGTAAAAACACGGGTCAGAAACACAGTGGTCCGACACACAGTGGTCAAAAACACATAGGTCATAGAAACACTTGTCTGAAACACGATGGTCAGAAACACAGTGGTCATAAACACAGTTGTCGGAAAAACACTGGTCAGAAACACAGTGGTCATAAACACGGTGATCAGAAACACAGTGGTCAGAAACACAGTGGTCAGAAACACAGTGGAAAGAATCACACTGGTCAGAAACACAGTGGCCATAAATACACTGGTGAGAAACACAGTGGTCAGAAACAAAGTGGTCAGAAACAAAGTGGTCAGGAACATGGTGGTCAGAAACGAAGTGGTCAGAAACACGCTGTTCAGGAACACAGTGGTCAGAAATACAGTGGTCTAAACCACAGTGGTCAGAAACACACTAGTAAGAAACACAGTGGTCAGAAACACACTGGTCAGAAACACACTGGTCAGAAACACTGTGGTCAGAAACACAGTGGTCAGAAACACAGTTGTCAAAAATACATTGGTCAGACGCACAATGGTCAGAAACACACTGGTCAGAAACACAGTGATCAGAAACAAAGTGGTCAGAAACACAGTGGTCACAAACACAGTGGTCAGAAACACAGGGGCCAGAAAGACACTGCTCAGAAACGCAGTAGTTAGAAACGCACTGGTCAGAAGCACACTGGTCAGAAACACAATGCTCAGAAACACAGTGGTCCTAAACACAGTGGTCATAAACACAATGGTCAGAAACACAGTGGTCAGAAACACAGTGGTCAGAAACACAATGGTCAGAAACACAGTGGTCAGACACACTGGTCAGAAACACACTGGTCAGAAACAGTGGTCAGAAACACAGAGGTCAGAAACACACTCGGTCAGAAACACAGTGGTCAGAACCACAGTGGTCAAAAACACCCTGGTCAGAAACACAATGGTCAGAAAAACACTGGTCAGCAACACACTGGTCAGAAACACAGTGGTCAGAAACACACTGGCCAGAAACAGAGTGGCCACAAACACAGTGGTCAGAAACACACTAGTCACAAACACACTGGCCAGAAACACACTGGCCAGAAACAGAGTGGTAAAAAACACAGTGGTCTGAAACACTGTGGTCAGAAACACACTGGTGTGGAACACAGTGGTCAGAAATACAGTGGTCACAAACACACTCGTCAGAAACACCCTGGTCAGAAACACACTGGTCAGAAACACACTGGTCAGAAATACACTGGTCAGAAACACGGTTGTCAGAAACACAGTGGTCAGAAGCACCATCGTCAGAAACACACTGGTCAGAAACACACTGGTCAGAAACACAGTGGTCATAACCACAGTGGTCAGAAGCACAGTGTTCAGAAACACCCTGGTCAGAAACAAACTGGTCAGAAATACACTGGTTGGAAACACGGTGGTCAGAAACACAGTGGTCAGAAACACCCTGGTCAGAAACACACCGGTCAGAAACACACTGGTCAGAAACACAGTGGTCATAAACACAGTGGCCAGAAAAACAGTGGTCAGAAACAAGGTGGTCAGAAACACACTGGTCAGAAACACACTGGTCAGAAACACTGTGGTCAGAAACACTGTGGTCAAAAACACAGTGGACAGAAACACTGTGGTCAGAAACACTGTGGTCAGAAACACAGTGGTCAGAAACACAGTGGTCACAAACACACTGGTCATAAAGACACTGGTCAGAAACATAGTGGTCAGAAACACACAGGTCAGAGGCACACTGGTCACAAACACAGTGGTCAGAATGACACTGGTCAGAAAAACAGTGGTCATAAACACACTGGTCATAAACACACTGGTCATAAACACTGTGTTTAGAAACACACTGGTCAGAAATACATTGGTCAGAAACACAGTGGTCAGAAACACAGGGGCCAGAAACACACTGGTCAGAAACGCACTAGTCAGAAACACACTGGTCAGAAGCACACTGGTCAGAAACACAGTGCTCAGAAACACAGTGGTCCTAAACACAGTGGTCATAAACACAGTGGTCAGAAACACAGTGGTCAGAAACACAGTGGTCATAAACACAATGGTCAGAAACGCAGTGGTCAGACACACTGGTCAGAAACACACTGGTCAGAAACACAGTGGTTAGAAACACAGAGGTCAGAAACACACTCGGTCAGAAACACAGTGGTCAGAACCACAGTGGTCAAAAACACCCTGGTCAGAAACACAGTGGTAAGAAAAACACTGGTCAGCAACACACTGGTCAGAAACACAGTGGTCAGAAACACACTGAAAATAAACAGAGTGGCCAGAAACACAGTGGTCAGAAACACAATAGTCACAAACACACTGGTCAGGAACATAGTGGTCAGAAACACCGTGGTCAGAAACACACTGGTGTGGAACACAGTGGTCAAAAACACAGTGGTCACAAACACACTGTTCAGAAACACACTGGTCAGAAACACATTGGTCAGAAACACGGTTTTCAGAAACACAGTGGTCAGAAACACTCTCGTTAGAGACACACTGGTTAGAAACACACTGTTCAGAAACACCGTGGTCATAACCACAGTGGTCAGAAGCACAGTGGTCAGAAACACCCTGGTCCAAAACACACTGGTCAGAGACACACTGGTCAGAAACATGGTGGTCAGAAACATAGTGGTCGGAAACACCCTGGTCAGAAACACACCGGTCAGAAACACACTGGTCAGAAACACAGTGGTCATAAACAGAGTGGCCAGAAACACAACGGTCAGAAACACGGTGGTCAGAAACACACTGGTCAGAAACACAATGGTCAGAAACACACCGGTCAGAAACACTGTGGTCAGAAACACAGTGGTCAGAAACACACTGGTCAGAGGCACACTGGTCACAAACACATTGGTCAGAAACACACTGGTCAGAAAAACAGTGGTCAGAAACACACTGGTCAAAAACACACTGGTCAGAAACACTGTGTTCAGAAACACAC
The DNA here is from genome assembly GCA_023375785.1 of Penium margaritaceum. Taxonomy (NCBI): domain Eukaryota; kingdom Viridiplantae; phylum Streptophyta; class Zygnematophyceae; order Desmidiales; family Peniaceae; genus Penium; species Penium margaritaceum. The sequence continues at coordinate 1,020,208 of SZWC01000002.1, read as the reverse complement.
TGGTCAGAAACACATTGGTCAGAAACACAGTGGTCAGAAATACAGTGGTCAGAACCACAGTGGTCAGAAACAAACTTGTCAGAAACACGGTGGTCAGAAACACACTTGTCATAGGCACGCTGGTCGGCAACACAGTGGTCAGAAACCATGTGGTCAGGAACACAGTGGTGAGAAACACACTGGTCAGCAACACACTGGTCAGAAACACGCTGGTCATAAACACACTGGCCAGAAACATAGTGGTAAAAAACAATGTGGTCCTAAACACAGTGGTCAGAAACACAGTGGTCAGAAACACACTGGTCAGAAACACACTGGTCAGAAACACAGTGGTCAGAAATACAGTGGGAAGGAAGACAATGGTCATAAACACACTGGTCAGAAACACACCCGTCAGAAACACGGTAGTCAGAAACACAGTAGTCAGAAACACAGTGGTCAGACACACAGTGGTCAGAAACACAGTGATCAGATACACAGTGGTCAGAGACACAGTGGTCAGACTCACAGTGGTCAGAAACACAGTGGTCAGAATTTCAATGGTCAGAAACAAGGCGGTCAGAAACACAGTGGTCAGAAACAAACTGGTCAGAAACACAATGGTCAGAAACACAGTGGTGAGAAATACAGCTGTCAGAAACACAGTTGTCATAAACACACTGGTCAGAAACGCTATGGTCAGAAACACACTGTTCAGAAACACACTGGTCAGAAACACAGTGGTCAGAAACACAGTGGTCAGAAACACACTGGTCAGCAACACAGTGATAGAAACGCAGTGGTCATAAACACCGTGGTCAGAAACACACTCGATAAAAACACACTGGTCAGAAAGACAGTAGTCAGATCCAAACTGGGCAGAAGCACAGTGGTCAGAAACACACTGGTCAGAAACACGCTGGTCAGAAACACAGTGGTCAATAACACAGTGGTCAGAAGCACACTGTTCAGAAACACACTCGTCAGAAACACAGTGGTGTGAAAGACAGTGGTCGGAAACACAGTGGTCAGAAACACAGTCGTCAGAAACACGGTGGTCAGAAACACACTGGTCAGTTTAAACACTGGTCAGAAACACAGTGGTCAGACACACAGTGGTCAAAAACACATAGGTCATAGAAACACTTGTCTGAAACACAGTGGTCATAAACACAGTTGTCAGAAAAACACTGGTCACAAACACAGTGGTCATAAACACGGTGGTCAGAAACACAGTGGTCAGAAACACAGTGGTCAGAAACACAGTGGTAAGAAACACACTGGTCAGAAACACAGTGGTCATAAACACACTGGTCAGAAACACAGTGGTCAGAAACACAGTGGTCAGAAACACAGTGGTAAGAAACACACTGGTCAGAAACACAGTGGTCATAAACACACTGGTCAGAAACACAGTGGTCAGAAACACAGTGGTCAGAGACAAAGTGGTCAGGAACATGGTGGTCAGAAACGCAGTGGTCAGAAAAACGCTGGTCGGGAACACGGTGGTCAGAAACACAGTGGTCAGAAACACAGTGGTCAGAGACAAAGTGGTCAGGAACATGGTGGTCAGAAACGCAGTGGTCAGAAAAACGCTGGTCGGGAACACGGTGGTCAGAAATACAGTGGTCAGAACCACATTGGTCAGAAACACACTGGTAAGAAACACAGTGGTCAGAAACACACTGGTCAGAAACACAACGGTCAGAAACACGGTGTTCATAAACACATTGGTCAGAAACACAATGGTCAGAAACACAGTGGTCAGAAAAGCATTGGTCAGAAACACACTGGTCAAGAACATAGTGGTCAGAAACACAGTGTTCAGAAACACACTGGTCAGAAACACACTGGTCATAAACACCCTGGTCTGAAACACAGTGGTCACAAACAATGTGGTCCTAACACAGTGGTCAGAAACACAGTGGTCAGAAAAACACCGGTCAGAAACACACTGGTCCGAAACACAGTGCTCGGAAACAGAGTGGTCAGAAACACATGGGTCAGAAGCACAGCGATCAGAAACACGGTGGTCAGAAACACACTGGTTGGGAACACAGTGGTCAGAATCACATTGGTCAGAAATACACTGGTCAGCAACACTGTGGTCAGGAACACAGTGGTCAGAAACACAGCGGTAAGCAACACACCGGTCAGAAACACACTGGTCAGAAACACAGTGGTCAGAAACACAGTGGTCCGAGACACAGTGGTCAGACACACAGTGGTCAGAAATACAGTGGTCAGAAACACACTGGTCAGACACAAAGATGTCAGAAACAAAGTGGTCAGAAACACACTGGTCACAAACAGACTGGTCAGATACACACTGGTGAGAAACACAGTGGTCTGAAACACGCTGGTCAGAAACACAGTGGTCTGAAACACACTGGTCATAGACACATTGGTCATAGACACACTTGTCTGAAACACGATGGTCAGAAACACAGTGCTCAGAAACACAGTTGTCAGAAAAACACTGGTCAGAAACACAGTGGTCAGAAACATGGTGGTTAGAAACACTGTGTTCAGATACACAGAGGTCAGAAACACAGTGGAAAGAAACACACTGGTCAGAAACACTGTGGTCATAAACACACTGGTCAGAAACACAGTGGTCATAAACACAGTGGTCAGAAACACAGTGGTCAGGAACACGGTGGTCAGAAACATAGTGGTCAGAAACACACTGGTCAGAAACATACTGGTCAGAAACACAGTGGTCATAAACACAGTGGTCAGAAACACACTGGTCAGAAACACACTGGTCAGAAACACAGTAGTCAGATCCACACTGGTCATGACCACGGTGGTCAGAAACACACTGGTCAGAAACACGCTGGTCAGAAACACAGTGGTCCGGACCAAAGTGGTCAGAAACACACTGTTCAGAAACACACTCGTCAGAAACACACTCGTCAGAAACACAGTGGTCGGAAGCACATTGGTCATAAACACGGTGGTCAGAAACACAGTGGTCAGAAACACAGTGGTTAGAAACACAGTGGTCAGAAACACACTGGTCAGAAACACACCCGTTAGAAACACAGTAGTCAGAAACACAGTGGTCATAAACACAGTGGTCAGAAACACAGTGGTCAGAAACACGCTGGTCAGAAAAGCACTGGTCAAGAACACAGTGGTCAAACACACCGTGGTCAGAAACACACTGGTCAGAAACACAGTGGTCGGAAAGACAGTTGTCCGAAACACATTGGTCAGAAACTCAGTGGTCAGAAACACATTGGTCAGGAAACCATTGGTCAGAAACACAGTGGTCAGAAACACAGGTCAGAAACACACTGGTCAAAAAGACAGTGGACAGAAGCACTGTGATCAGAAACACAGTGGTCAGAAACTCAGTTGTCAGAAACACAGAGGTGAGAAACACATTGGTCAGAAACACAGTGGTCAGGAACACACTGGTCAGAAACACAGTGGTCAGAAACACACTGGCTAGAAACACACTAGTCAGAAACACACTGGTGAGAAACAAAGTGGTCACAAACACAGTGGTCATAAAAACAGTGGTCAGAAACACCGTGGTCAGACACACAGCGGTCGGAAACATAGTGGTGAGAAACACAGTGGTCAGACACACTGTGGTCAGAAACACAGTGATCAGATACACAGAAGTCACACACACAGTGGTAAAAAACACAGTGGTCAGAAACACAGTGGTCAGAAACTCAATGGTCAGAAACAAAGTGGTCAGAAACACAGTGGTCAGACACACTGTGGTCAGAAACACAGTGATCAGATACACAGAAGTCACACACACAGTGGTAAAAAACACAGTGGTCAGAAACACAGTGGTCAGAAACTCAATGGTCAGAAACAAAGTGGTCAGAAACACAGTGGTCAGGAACAAACTGGTCAGAAACACACTGGTCAGAAACACAGTGGTCATAAACACAGTGGTCATAAACACACTGGTTAGAAACACCGTGGTCAGAAACACACTGTTCAGAAACACATTGGTCAAAAACACAGTGGTCAGAAACACAGTGGTCATAAACACAGTGGTCATAAACACACTGGTTAGAAACACCGTGGTCAGAAACACACTGTTCAGAAACACATTGGTCAAAAACACAGTGGTCAGAAACACAATGGTCAGAAACACAGTGGTCAGAAACACAGTGATCAGAAACGCAGTGGTCAGAAACACACTGGTCAGAAACACATTGGTCATAAATACAGTGGTAATAAACAGAGTGGTCAAAAAGACACTGGATAGAAACACACTGGTCAGAAACACAGTAGTCATATCCAAACTGGTCAGAAGCACAGTGGTCATATCCACACTGGTCAGAAACACGCTGGTCAGAAACACAGTGGTCAATAACATAGTGGTCACAAACACACTGGTCAGAAACACACTTGTCCGAAACACAGTGGTGAGAAAGACAGTGGTCGGAAACACAGTGGTCAGAAACACAGTGGTCAGAAACACGGTGGTCAAAAACACACTGGTTGGAAAGAATACTGGTCAGAAACACAGTGGTCAGCAACACAGTGGTCAGAAACACAGTTGTCAGAAACACATTGGTCAGAAGCACACTGGTCAGAAACACACTGGGCTGAAACACAATGGTCAGAAACAGAGTGGTCAGAAACACAGTGGTCAGGAACACTGTGCTCAGAAACACAGTGGTGAGAAACACATTGGTCAGAAACACAGTGGTCAGAAACACACTGGTCAGAAACACAGTGGTCAGAAACACAGTGGCTATAAACACACTGGTCAGAAAGACACTGGTCAGAAACACAGTGGTCACAAACACAGTGGTCATAAAGACAGTGGTCAGAAACACAGTGGTCAGACACATAGCGGTCAGAAACAATGTGGTCAGAAACACTGTGGTCAGAAACACAGTGATCAAAAATACAGTGGTCAGACACACAGTGGTTAGAAACACACTCGTCAGAAACACACTGGTCAGAAACACACTGGTAATAAACACAGTGGTCAGAAACACGGCGGTCAGAAACACACTGGTCAGAAACACAGTGGTCAGAAACACAGTGGTCAGAAACACACTGGTCAGAAACACAGTGCTCAGAAACACAGTCGCTAGAAACACACTGGTCAGAAACACACTGGTCAGAAACACAGTGGTCAGAAACACAGTGGTCAGAAACACACTGGTCAGAAACACAGTGCTCAGAAACACAGTCGCTAGAAACACACTGGTCAGAAACACACTGGTTAGAAACAAAGTGCTCACAAACACAGTGGTCAGAAACACAGTGGTCAGAAACACAGTGGTCAGAAACACTGTGGTCAGAAACACAGTAGTCAGAAAGGCAGTGGTCAGAAACACACTTGGTCAGAAACACACTGGTCATAAACACGGTGGTCATAAACACAGTGGTCAGGAAGACAATGGATAGAAACACACTGGTCAGAAACACAGTATTCGGATCCAAACTGGTCAGAAGCACAGTGGTCAGAAACACAGTGGTCAGAAACACGCTGGTCAGAAACATAGTGGTCAATAGCATAGTGGTCAGAAACGCACTGGTCAGAAACACACTCGTCAGAAACACAGTGGTGAGAAAGAGAGTGGTCGGAAACAAAGTGGTCAGAAACACATTGGTCAGGAACACGGGTGTCAGAAACACACTGGTCAGAAAAAACAGTGGTCAGAAACACAGTGGTCACACACACAGTGGTCGGAAACACACTGGTCAGAAACACACTGGTCAGAAACACACTGGTCAGAAACACAATGGTCAAAAACAGAGTGGTCAGAAACACATTGGTCAGAAACACAATGGTCAGAAACACAGTGGTGAGAAACACATTGGTCAGAAACACGGTGGTCAGAAACACACTGGTCAAAAACACAGTTGTCAGAAACACAGTGGCTAGAAACACACTGGTCAGAAACACACTGGTCAAAAACACAGTTGTCAGAAACACAGTGGCTAGAAACACACTGGTCAGAAACACACTTGTGAGAAACAATTTGGTCACAAACACAGTGGTCATAAACACAGTGGTCAGAAACACAGTGGTTAGACACACAGCAGTCAGAAACACAGTGGTCAGAAACACAGTGGTCAGACACACAGTGGTCAGAAACACAGTGATCAGATACACAGTGGTTATATATGTTGACATGGTGTACCCCTTGCCACGAGTGCCGTTGATCGTAATCCCTGGTTCGACCACTGAGGAGTGGTCGAACACCTGATCTGACTTTAGATTTGAATGTTGTGGATTGTTCCATGCAATATTGAGCCATGGATCGCTCGATTTGAGTGAGTATTCAGAGAGTTAGCCGAACCCGAAAAACGGGTGTTGGGTGGGTGGAATCTGGTACACGCCATGGGTGGCGGGATATACCACCGCCAGGGATCCGAGTTCATTCCTAGTGGCCTCCAAATGCACGAGGGGCATGAATGAGGTGACCATAAGGACCTCCTTGACCAGGATGAACTTCTTGTTGACTTTTGGGCGGAGAAAGACGCTTCGACGGGTCATCGTCGACGCGCCTCCCGTTGCCTAGAGTGCAAGGCCAGGTGGGCGGCTCCACCAAGGGTTACTTCGATGGCCGTAGCAGGGGCTCTACTGCTCCGTTTTGGGTGTGGTTGGATGCGTTGGAAAGCTTAGATCACAGGCTATAAGGATCAGATGTAATCTTACTATGATAAGTAACAAAAACGTGTTTCGATTCAGATCTACTGAATGCGACGTGCTCTGCCCACTCACATCCGTAATCCTTGTGCTCTACACTCTTCACCATTGGTGTCTATTGGCTGCCCAAACCTTGGTAGCGAGTATCTCTGAGAGCTAGGCATCCTTGAGGGTGCCTCCACACCCACTAGAGCCAACAAAGGGTTATGGGCCCACGTGTCTGGAAGGACCCTAGCTCATCATCTTTCACGCAACCGCCGCGCGCCATGGCAACGACCGAGCAAGATAGCAGTATAGACGTCCTCTTGCCTGACGGGAGAGACTTCCCCTTGTGGAGGTGGACCATGGAGGTCTATCTTGATGACAAGGGACTGCTTGAGCAAGTCAGAGAGGAAGAGAGAGCTCCTGCGGCATCCGCGACGGCTGAGGAGATGGAGACGTTCGAGAAGCGCAACACCGAGGTGCTTGCTCTGATTGCAACGGCATTGTGCCCGGCACAACGCGTGCATATCCACGGATGCACGAAGGCCACGGAGGCTTGGGCACGGCTCTGCAATATACACGACCTGTCGTGTCTTCAGCAACGTCTCCTCCTCATCAAACGGCCTTTCACCCTCCAAGTCGATGAGGAGACCAGCCCGTCGGAGCTCGCGCAAGAGGTCAAGTCGATGGTGTCCCGCTGTCATCGGGCGGGATGGGCCATCGACTCCCAATTACAAGTAGCAGCGCTCCTCCTGGCCCTTCCTAACAGTTGGACCTCTACGATCACCATCGATGTTGATCTACGGGACAAAATGCTGACGTTCGAAGAGGCGATACAAGTGGTGTGCAACCGGTGGACCAAAGCCACCGTGGCGGAGCAAGGGACGGCGTCCGTAGCATCAGCCCTGATCGTCCGCTCTCAAGGAGGAGAGGGAGATGAAGGGGAGGAAGGGACGCCTCCACGCCGCACCAAGAAGGGAGAGTGCCATCGGTGGTCAGAATCACATTGGTCAGAAATACACTGGTCAGCAACACTGTGGTCAGGAACACAGTGGTCAGAAACACAGTAGTAAGAAACACACCGATCAGAAACACACTGGTCAGAAACACAGTGGTCAGAAACACAGTGGTCCGAGACACAGTGGTCAGACACACAGTGGTCAGAAATACAGTGGTCAGAAACACACTGGTCAGACACAAAGATGTCAGAAACAAAGTGGTCAGAAACACACTGGTCACAAACACACTGGTCAGATACACACTGGTGAGAAACACAGTGGTCTGAAACACACTGGTCAGAAACACAGTGGTCTGAAACACAGTGGTCATAGACACATTGGTCATAGACACACTTGTCTGAAACACGATGGTCAGAAACACAGTGCTCAGAAACACAGTTGTCAGAAAAACACTGGTTAGATACACGGTGGTCAGAAACATGGTGGTTAGGAACACTGTGTTCAGAAACACAGAGATCAGAAACACAGTGGTAAGAAACACACTGGTCAGAAACACTGTGGTCATAAACACACTAGTCAGAAACACAGTGGTCATAAACACAGTGGTCAGAAACACAGTGGTAAGAAACACACTGGTCAGAAACACTGTGGTCATAAACACACTAGTCAGAAACACAGTGGTCATAAACACAGTGGTCAGAAACACAGTGGTCAGAAACACAGTGGTCAGAAACACAGTGGTCAGAAACACACTGGTCAGAAACACACTGGTCAGAAACACAGTGGTCAGAAACACAGTGGTAAGAAACACACTGGTCAGAAACACTGTGGTCATAAACACACTAGTCAGAAACACAGTGGTCATAAACACAGTGGTCAGAAACACAGTGGTCAGGAACACGGTGGTCAGAAACATAGTGGTCAGAAACACACTGGTCAGAAACACACTGGTCAGAAACACAGTGGTCATAAACACAGTGGTCAGAAACACACTGGTCAGAAACACACTGGTCAGAAACACAGTAGTCAGATCCACACTGGTCATAACCACGGTGGTCAGAAACACACTGGTCAGAAACACAGTAGTCAGATCCACACTGGTCATAACCACGGTGGTCAGAAACACACTGGTCAGAAACACGCTGGTCAGAAACACAGTGGTCCGGAACAATGTGGTCAGAAACACACTGGTCAGAAACACACTCGTCAGAAACACACTCGTCAGAAACACAGTGGTCGGAAGCACATTGGTCACAAACACGGTGGTCAGAAACACAGTGGTCAGAAACACAGTGGTTAGAAACACAGTGACCAGAAACACACTGGTCAGAAACACACCCGTTAGAAACACAGTAGTCAGAAACACAGTGGTCATAAACCCAGTGGTCAGAAACACAGTGGTCAGAAACACGCTGGTCAGAAAAGCACTGGTCAAAAACACAGTGGTCAAACACACTGTGGTCAGAAACACACTGGTCAGAAACACAGTGGTCGGAAACACAGTTGTCAGAAACACATTGGTCAGAAACTCAGTGGTCAGAAACACATTGGTCAGGAAACCATTGGTCAGAAACACAGTGGTCAGAAAGACACTGGTCAGACACACACTGGTCACAAAGACAGTGGACAGAAGCACTGAGATCAGAAACACAGTGGTCAGAAACTCAATTGTCAGAAACACAGAGGTGAGAAACACATTGGTCAGAAACACAGTGGTCAGAAACACACTGGTCAGAAACACAGTGGTCAGAAACACACTGGCTAGAAAGACACTAGTCAGAAACACACTGGTGAGAAACAAAGTGGTCACAAACACAGTGGTCATAAAAACAGTGGTCAGAAAAACTTTGTCAGACACACAACGGTTGGAAACACAGTGGTGAGAAACACAGTGGTCAGACACACAGTGGTCAGAAACACAGTGATCAGATAGACAGAAGTCACACACACAGTGGTAAAAAATACAGTGGTCAGGAACACAGTGGTCAGAAACTCAATGGTCAGAAACGAAGTGGTCAGAAACACGGTGGTCAGAAACAAACTGGTCAGAAACACACTGGTCAGAAACACAGTGGTCATAAACACAGTGGTCATAAACACACTGGTTAGAAAAACCGTGGTCAGAAACACACTGTTCAGAAACACATTGGTCACAAACACAGTGGTCAGAAACACAATGATCAGAGACACAGTGGTCAGAAACACAGTGATCAGAAACACAGTGGTCAGAAACACACTGGTCTGAAACACATTGGTCATAAATACAATGGTAATTAGCAGAGTGGTCAAAAAGACACTGGATAGAAACACACTGGTCAGAAACACAGTAGTCATATCCAAACTGGTCAGAAGCACAGTGGTTATAACCACACTGGTCAGAAACACGCTGGTCAGAAACACAGTGGTCAATAACATAGTGGTTACAAACACACTGGTCAGAAACACACTTGTTCGAAACACAGTGGTGAGAAACACAGTGGTCGGAAACACAGTGGTCAGAAACACAGTGGTCAGAAACACGGTGGTCAGAAACACACTGGTCGGAAAAAAATACTGGTCAGAAACACAGTGGTCAGCAACACAGTGGCCAGAAACACAGTGGTCAGAAACACACTGGTCAGAATCACACTGGTCAGAAACACACTGGGCTGAAACACAATGGTCAGAAACAGAGTGGTCAGAAACACAGTGGTCAGGAACACTGTGCTCAGAAACACAGTGGTGAGAAACACATTGGTCAGAAACACAGTGGTCAGAAACACACTGGTCAGAAACACAGTGGTCAGAAACACAGTGGCCATAAACACACTGGTCAGAAAGACACTGGTCAGAAACACAGTGGTCACAAACACAGTGGTCATAAATACAGTGGTCAGAAACACAGTGGTCAGACACATAGCGGTCAGAAACAATGTGGTCAGAAACACTGTGGTCACAAACACAGTGATAAAAAATACAGTGGTCAGACACACAGTGGTTAGAAACACACTGGTCGGAAACACACTGGTCGGAAACACACTGGTAATAAACACAGTGGTCAGAAACACGGCGGTCAGAAACACACTGGTCAGAAACAGAGTGCTCAGAAACACAGTCGCTAGAAACACACTGGTCAGAAACACACTGGTGAGAAACAAAGTGCTCACAAACACAGTGGTAATAAACACTGTGGTCAGAAACACATTGGTCAGACACACAGCGGTCAGAAACACAGTGGTCAGAAACACGGTGGTAAGACACACAGTGGTCAGACACACAGTAATCAGATACACAATGGTCAGATACACAGTGGTTAGATAAACAGTGGTCAGAAACACAGTAGTCATAAACTCAATGGTCAGAAACAAAGTGGTCAGAAACACAGTGGTCAGAAACAAACTGGTCAGAAACACACTGGTCAGAAACACAGTGGTCAGAAACACAGTGGTCAGAAACACTGTGGTAAAAAACACAGTAGTCAGAAAGGCAGTGGTCAGAAACACACTTGGTCAGAAACACACTGGTCATAAACACGGTGGTCATAAACACAGTGGTCAGGAAGACAATGGATAGAAACACACTGGTCAGAAACACAGTATTCGGATCCAAACTGGACACAAACACAGTGGTCAGAAACACGCTGGTCAGAAACATAGTGGTCAATAGCATAGTGGTCAGAAACACACTGGTCAGAAACACACCCGTCAGAAACACAGTGGTGAGAAAGAGAGTGGTCGGAAACAAAGTGGTCAGAAACACATTGGTCAGGAACACGGGTGTCAGAAACACACTGGTCAGAAAAAACAATGGTCAGAAACACAGTGGTCACACACACAGTGGTCAGAAACACACTGGTCAGAAACACACTGGTCAGAAACACACTGGTCAGAAACACAATGGTCAGAAACAGAGTGGTCAGAAACACATTGGTCAGAAACACAATGGTCAGAAACACAGTGGTGAGAAACACATTGGTCAGAAACACGGTGGTCAGAAACACACTGGTCAAAAACACAGTTGTCAGAAACACAGTGGCTAGAAACACACTGGTCAGAAACACACTTGTGAGAAACAATTTGGTCACAAACACAGTGGTCATAAACACAGTGGTCAGAAACACAGTGGTGAGAAACACATTGGTCAGAAACACGGTGGTCAGAAACACACTGGTCAAAAACACAGTTGTCAGAAACACAGTGGCTAGAAACACACTGGTCAGAAACACACTTGTGAGAAACAATTTGGTCACAAACACAGTGGTCATAAACACAGTGGTCATAAACACAGTGGTTAGACACACAGCAGTCAGAAACACAGTGGTCAGAAACACAGTGGTCAGACACACAGTGGTCAGAAACACAGTGATCAGATACACAGTGGTTATATATGTTGACATGGTGTGCCCCTTGCCATGAGTGCCGTTGATCGTAATCCCTGGTTCGACCACTGAGGAGTGGTCGAACACCTGATCTGATTTTAGATTTGAATGTTGTGGATTTTGCCATGCAATATCGAGCCATGGATCGCTCGATTTGAGTGAGTATTCAGAGAGTTAGCCTAACGCGAAAAACGGGTGTTGGGTGGGTGGAATCTGGTACACGCCATGGGTGGCGGGATATACCACGGCCAGGGATCCGAGTTCATTCCGAATGGCCTCCAAATGCACGAGGGGCATGAATGAGGTGACCATAAGGACCTATTTGACCAGGATGAACTTCTTGTTGACTTTTGGGCAGAGAAAGTCGCTTCGACGGGTCATCGTCGACGCGCCTCCCGTTGCCTAGAGTGCAAGGCCAGGTAAGCGGCTCCACCAAGGGTTACTTTGACGGCCGTAGCAGGGGCTCTACTGCTCCGTTTTGAGCGTGGTTGGATGCGTTGGAAAGCTTAGATCACAGGCTATAAGGATCACATGTAATCTCACTATGATAAGTAACAAAAATGTGTTTCAATTCAGATCTACTGAATGCGACGTGTTCTGCCCACTCACATCCGTAATCCTTGTGCTCTACACTCTTCACCATTGGTGTCTATTGGCTGCCCAAACCTTGGTAGCGTGTATCTCTGAGAGCTAGGCATCCTTGAGGGTGCCTCCACACCCACTAGAGCCAACAAAGGGTTATGGGCCCACGTGCCTGGAAGGACCCTAGCTCATCATCTTTCACGCAACCGCCGCGCGCCATGGCAACGACCGAGCAAGAGAGCAGTATAGACGTCCTCTTGCCTGACGGGAGAGACTTCCCCTTGTGGAGGTGGACCATGGAGGTCTATCTTGATGACAAGGGACTGCTTGAGCAAGTCAGAGGGGAAGAGAGAGCTCCTGCGGCATCCGCGACGGCTGAGGAGATGGAGACGTTCGAGAAGCGCAACACCGAGGTGCTTGCTCTGATTGCAACGGCGTTGTGCCCGGCACAACGCGTGCATATCCACGGATGCACAAAGGCCACGGAGGCTTGGGGACGGCTCTGCAACGTACACGACCTGTTGGTCTTCAGCAACGTCTCCTCCTCATCAAACGGCTTTTCACCCTCCAAGTCGATGAGGAGACCAGCCCGTCGGAGCTCGCGCAAGAGGTCAAGTCGATGGTGTCCCGCTGTCATCGGGCGGGATGGGCCATCGACTCCCAATTACAAGTAGCGGCGCTCCTGCTGGCCCTTCCTAACAGTTGGACCTCTACGATCACCATCAATGTTGTTCTACGGGACAAAATGCTGACGTTCGAAGAGGCAATACAAGTGGTGTGCAACCGGTGGACCAAAGCCACCGTGGCGGAGCAAGGGACGGCGTCCGTAGCATCAGCCTTGATCGTCCGCTCTCAAGGAGGAGAGGGAGATGAAGGGGAGGAAGGGATGCGTCCACGCCGCACCAAGAAGGGAGAGTGCCATCGGTGTGGCCAAGAGGGCCATTGGAGAAGGGACTGCACAAGGGGAGCTCCAGATCTGGCCACGGAGGTAGCAGAAGGGCAGCACACCAACATAGCAGTCGCCCACTCCATGAAGGGGGCTAAGATGGCACCACCTGAGGCGGGCAAGCAACTGGCGTGTTTGGGGCAAGGAAGCTCCAATAGGTCCCAAAAGGGAGCCTGCTACAAGTATGGCCAGCGGGGCCATTAGAAGGCGACGTGCACAGCGAAAGCCGTGGACTCCAACAAGCGTGTCGGGAGAGGACGCCAGGCCGAATCCATTGTCGACACGCCATGCAGCAGTGATCAGCTCCATGTTGCGGGAGCTGATGTGGTCGGGGACCACGAGGCATGCCATGGGCATGCAACCTCCACAACCTCCAAGGGGGAGCTGAAGGCGAAGCAACAAACAGGGGCTGCCGCCATACATCACAATGGAGGTGATGTGCTACGAGGAGGTAAAAATGAGGTGGATGAGTCGGTCAGGAAGAAGGGTGCTGCGGCGAAGAGCCTTGAAGCGCCTGACCTGGCAACAGAGGTGCTGTCCTTGAGTCACCTCGTTGAGGAGGGACTTGAAGTGACCTTCCCGAGGAAGGGCTGTCTCCTAAAAGAGGAGGGTAGTGGACGTGTTGTGGCACATGGTGCACACAAAAGAGGTGTGTACCGGATACGTGCCGACGTCCTCACAAGGAGGAGCCGTGACTACGACGTGGACAGCCGTCAAAGCAAGGAAGCGATTGCATCTGCATCCAAGAAGGGGCAACCTGAGGGTGCAGTGGGTGGTATGGAGGGTACCATCCAGGCTGGGTCGGGAGATCTGGACAGAAAGACACGCCATGCAACGGGACACCGGGTGATGGGTGCACAGTCTCCAAGGGAGGCAAAAGAAGTGGTCCACGTGGCAGACCAGCCAAGGGAGAGCATCAACGGTAGGCGGCCTTGCTCTCCTAATGGACAAGAAGGGTCCAGTGCTTCGAGAATGGCGAACCAGATCCACAAAGTAGGCCAAATGGGTGCTGTCGAGTTCCATACAGGAGCGGTGATGGCTGCAAGGACGCCCATGCAGCAAGACAAGGACGGCAAGGAGGCGCGTCCTCAAGGGGAGCACAAAGGGCTCCACACCTCAGCAGAAGGGGAGCAGATGCGACAACGATTTGAGGGCCAAAATGTGGGCGCTCAAGTGTTGGCACCGGGTGCCGGCAAGTCGCGTGCACAGGGCTCCGCCTCACGGACTGAGGAGAAGGATAGTGGCGGTAAAGGGCCGCGCTCTCAACCGGAGAAAAACGCGCTCCGGGCTACAGAGGTGGTGAACCGGGGCCAGAAGCAGGGCACAAAAGGTGCCGTAAAGTCTCAAGAGGAGGCGTCGGTGGTGGCTCGGACGACCACGCAACACATTAAGGATGCCGTGAAGGCAGGTCCTCAAAGTGAGCCAAGGCGGCTCGGTGCAGCAGCGGACCGGGACCTAGAGCACCGCGCGGCGGAAGGCCGGGCAGTGGGTGCACCGCAACAAAAGTCGGCGGAGGTGGTCCGGATGGCTATGCAACAAGAGGAGAGCGGCAGCAGGTATATGAGCTCTCCATCGGAGCAAAACATGCTTCGAGCGGCTAAGCAAAAGGACCAAGCCGCAAGGTGCGGTCAAGGCGTTGGTGGCTCCAAGTCCTCGAGGAGGAGGAAAAGCACTCAAGGGGTATGGAAACGGAGGATGCAATGTGCAGGCCGGGATACTTGGAATCCGCAGATGAGACGGATGAACCATGCAACATGCATAGGTTGGGAGAAAGGAGTGGGATCTCCGGCTCTCCAACTTCTCCCAAAGAGGGGAGACTGTGCATGAGGAGTGTGACGAGGGAGCCGAGACCAAAGGACAGGCACCGGAAGCCCTCCCAAAGGGGGAGAGGCATGCACGTTTAGGATGTGCAACAAGACAGCGGCAGCGGCGTAGGCGGCGGCGTAAGGAGCAGTCGCAGCTGCAGCACCACGGATCCCGTGAGGCTGGTTGCAACAAAGGGCAAGCCAAAGCTGGCAGTGCAGGCGGCAACATCTTGGTCAAAACGCCACGCGTAGAGGCGGTGTCATCAAGGGCCAATATCAGCACCAAGGAAGCACTACAGCAAGGTGGGGGAGGTGTGCAGCACGCTGGGCCAAGTTTGCAAGGTGCCAAGGGTGCTAAAAACACAATAATACCCAAGGCACACTCGGAGGCGCTTGAGGACCCAAAAGGGAGTCCGAGGTCTCTGAAGACGGGGGAGGACTCCGCAAAGGGTTGCGGGTCTCCAATGTGAGAGGGAGCAGTCCAGCGAGGAGACAAGTACTTCCAGGTCATCTAAGGGAGGTGGCCGACTGCCGCGGCAAGCAGCAATACCAAGACAACAAGGGTCACAAGGCAGGCCATGAGGGTGCTGCCAAGTCACGTACGGGGGCACAAGTGACGACCGCGTGGAGCAAGGCATCCGCCGCTATGTGTTGTGATTGGTGGAGGGCAGCTAAGGAGAATTTCTCACAGTGGCAGCTTGACCAGGCAGCAGAGCATGGCACATGTTAAAGGACAGGGCATTAAAGCTGCGGTGCAAGGGGGAGATTGTTGACATGGTGTGCCCCTTGTCATGAGTGCCGTTGATCATACTCCCTGGTTCAACCACTAAGGAGTGGTCGAACACCTGATCTGACTTTATATTTTGATTTCTTGGATTTTTCCATGCAAGATCGAGCTCTGGATCGCTCGATTTGAGTGAGTATTCAGAAAGTTAGCCTAACCCGAAAAACAGGTGTTGGGTGGGTGGAATCTGGTACCCGCCAGGGGTGGCAGGATATTCCACCGCCAGGGATCCGAGTTCAATCCTAATGGCCTCCAAATGCACGAGGGGAATGAATGAGGTGACCATAAGGACCTCCTTGACCAGGATGAACTTCTTGTTGACTTCTGGGCGAAGAAACGCGCTTCGACGGGTCATCGTTGAAGCGCCTCCCGTTGCCTAGAGTGCAAGGCCAGGTGGGCGGTTCCACCAAGGGTTACTTTGACAGCCGTAGCAGGGGCTCTACTGCTCTGTTTTGGGCGTGCTTGCATGCGTTGGAAAGCTTAGATCACAGGCTATAAGGATCTGATGTAGTCTCACTATGCTAAGTAATAAAAACGTGTTTCGATTCAGATCTACTGAATGCAACGTGTTCTGCCCACTCACATCCGTGATCCTTGTGCTCCACACTCTTCACCATTGGTGTCTAGTGGCTGCCCAAACCTTGGTAGCATGTATTTTTGAGAGCTAGGCATCCTTGAGGGTGCCTCCACATCCACTAGAGCCAACAAGATACACAGTGGTCAGAAACACAGTGGTCAGAAACACAGTGGTCAGAAACTCAATGGTCAGAAACAAAGTGGTCAGAAACGCAGTGGTCAGAAACAAACTGGTCAGAAACAAACTGGTCAGAAACACACTGGTCAGAAACACGGTGGTCAGAAACACAGTGGTCAGAGACACCCTGGTCAGAGACTCACCGGTCAGAAACACACTGGTCAGAAACACGGTGGTCATAAACAGAGTGGCCAGAAACACAATGGTCAGAAACACGGTGGTCAGAAACACACTGGTCAGAAACACATTGGTCAGAAACACACTGGTAAAAAACACTGTGGTCATAAACACTGTGGTCATAAACACAGTGGACAGAAACACTGTGGTCACAAACACAGTGGTCAGAAACACAGTGGTCAGAAACACTGTGGTCACAAACACACTGGTCATAAACACACTGGTCAGAAAGATAGTGGTCAGAAACACACTGGTCAGAGGCACACTTGTCACAAACACAGTGGTCAGAAACGCACTGGTCAGAAAAACAGTGGTCAGAAACACACTGGTCATAAACACACTGGTCATAAACACTGTGTTCAGAAACACACTGGTCAGAAACACATTGGTCAGAAACACAGTGGTCAGAACTACAGTGGTCAGAACCACAGTGGTCAGAAACAAACTGGTCAGAAACACAGTGGTCAGAAACACAGTGGTCAGAGGCACGCTGGTCGGAAACACAGTGGTCAGAGACAATGTGGTCAGGAACACAGTGGTCAGAAACACACTGGTCAGCAACACACTGGTCAGAAACACACTGGTCATAAACACACTGGTCAGAAACATAGTGGTCAGAAACAATGTGGTCCTAAACACAGTGGTCAGAAACACAGTGGTCAGAAACACACTGGTCAGAAACACGCTGGTCAGAAACACATGGGTCAGAAACACAGCGGTCAGATGCACAGCGATCAGAAACACGGTGGTCAGAAACACACTGGTCAGGAACACAGTGGTCAGAATCAGAGTGGTCAGAAACACATTGGTCAGCAACACTGTGGTCTGGAGCACAGTGGTCAGAAACACAGTGGTGAGAAACACATTAGTCAGAAACACACTGGCAAAACACTGTGGTCAGAAACACAGTGGTCCGAGACACAGTGGTCGGAAACACATTGGTCAGAAACACAGTGGTGAGAAACACCGTGGTCAGAAACATGGTGGACAGAACACCACTGGTCAGACACACAGTTGTCAGAAATACAGTGGTTAGAAACACAGTGGTCAGATACACAGTGGTCAGGAAGACACTGGTCAAAAACACATTGGTCAGAAACACACTGTTCAGAAATACACTGGTCAGAAACTCAGTGGTCACAAACACACTGGTCAGACACACAGTGGTCAGAAACACAGTGGTCAGAAACACACTCGTCAGAAACACACTCGTCCGAAACAAGGTGGTCAGAAGCACAGTGGTCAGAAACGCAATGGTCAGAAATACACTGGTCATAAACACAGTGGTCAGAAACACGATGGTTAGAAACACAATGGTCAGAAACATAGTGGTCAGAAACATAGTGGTATGAAACACGGTTGTCAGAAACACATTGGTCAGAAACAGAGTGGTCAGAAACACGGTAGTCACAAACACAGTGGTAAAAAACACAGTGGTCAAAAGCACACTGGTCAGCAACACTGTGGTTAGGAGCACAGTGGTTATAAACACAGTGGTACGAAACACACCAGTCAGAAACACACTGGTCGGAAACGCAGTGGTCAGAAACACAGTGGTCCGAGACACAGTGGTCAGAAACATAGTGGTCAAAAACACACTGGTCATAAAGACAGTTGTCAGAAAAACACTGGTCAGAAACACATTGGTCAGAAACACGGTGGTCAGAAACACAATGGTAAGAAATACACTGGTCAGAAACACAGTGGTCATAAACACACTGGTCAGAAACACAGTGGTCATAAACACACTGGTCAGAAACACAGTAGTCAGAAACACAATGGTCGGGAACATAGTGGTCAGGAACAAGGTGGTCAGAAACGCAGTGGTCAGAAACACATGGGTCAGAAGCACACTGGTCAGAAACACAGTGGTCATGAACACAGCGGTCACAACACACTGGTCAGAAACACACTGGTCAGGAACACAGTTGTCAGATCCACACTGGTCAGATCCACGGTGGTCAGAAACACAGTGGTCAGAAACACGCTGATCAGAAACACAGTGGTCAGGAACACAGTGGTCCGAAACACAGTGGTCAGAAACACGGTGGTCAGAAACACAGTGGTAAGAAACACGGTGGTCAGAAACACAGTGGTCAGAAACACACAGGTCAGAAACACGTTCGTCAGAAACACAGTGGTCCGGAACACAGTGGTCAGGAACACACTTTTCAGAAACACACTCGTCAGAAACAAAGTGGTCAGAAACGTAGTGGTCAGAAACAGAATGGTCAGAAACACGGAGGTCAGAAACACAGTTGTCATAAACACAGTGGTCATAAACACACTGGTCAGAAACACAGTGGTCACAAACACTCTGGTCAGAAACACGCTGGTCAGAAAGACAGTGGTCAGAAACACACTGGTCAGAAACACAGTGGTCAGAAACATTGTGGTCAGAAAAACAGTGGTCAGGAACACAGTGGTCAGAAACACGCTGGTCAGAAACACACTGGTCAGAAAAATGGTGGTCATAAACACAGTGGTCTGAAACAAACTTGTCAAACATACACAAGTAAGAAACACAGTAGTTAGATCCATATGGTAAGAAGCAAGGTGGTCGGAAACACACTAGTGAGAAACACGCTGGTCAGAAACACAGTGGGCAGGAACACAATGGTCATAAACACACTGGTCAGAAACACACCCGTCAGAAACACGGTAGTCATAAACACAGTGGTCAGAAACACGGTTGTCAGACACACAGTGGTCAGTCACACGGTGATCAGATACACAGTGGTCAGATACACAGTGGTCAGAAACACAGTGGTCAGATACACAGTGGTCAGAAAGTCAATGGTCAGAAACAAAGTGGTCAGAAGCACGGTGGTCATAAACAAACTGGTCAGAAACACACTGGTCAGAAACACAGTGGTCAGAAACACAGAAGTCAGAAACACAGTTTTCATCAACACACTGGTCAGAAACACTGTGGTCAGAAACACACTGTTCAAAAACACACTGGTCAGAAACACAGTGGTCAGAAACACAGTGGTCAGAAACATAGTGGTCAGAAACACACTGCTCAGAAACGCACTGGTCATAAACACAGTGGTCAGAAAGACACTGGATAGATACACACTGGTCAGAAGGACAGTAGTCAGATCCAAACTGGGCAGAAGCACAATGGTCAGAAACACACTGGTCAGAAACACGCTGGTCAGAAACACAGTGGTCAATAACAGAGTGGTCACAAACACACTGGTCAGAAACACACTCGTCAGAAACACAGTGGTGTAAACGCCAGTGGTCGGAAACACAGTGGTCAGAAACACAGTGGTCAGAAACACGGTGGTCAGAAACACACTGGTCAGAAAAAACACTGGTCAGAAACACAGTGGTCAGACACACAGTGGTCAAAAACACATAGGTCATAGAAACACTTGTCCGAAACACGATGGTCAGAAACACAGTGGTCAGAAACTCAATGGTCAGAAACAAAGTGGTCAGAAGCACAATGGTCGGAAACAAACTGGTCAGAAACACACTGGTCAGAAACACAATGGTCAGAAACACAATGGTCAGGAACACAGTTGTCATCAACACACTGGTCAGAAACACTGTGGTCAGAAACACACTGTTCAGAAACACACTGGTCAGGAACACACTAATCAGAAACGCATTGGTCATAAACACAGTGGTCAGAAAGACATTGGATAGAAACACACTGGTCAGAAAAACAGTAGTCAGATCCAAACTGGGCAGAAGCACAGTGGTCAGAAACACACTAGTCGGAAACACGCTGGTCAGGAACACAGTGGTCAATAACACAGTGGTCAGAAACACACTGGTCAGAAACACAATCGTCAGAAACACAGTGGTGTGAATGACAGTGGTCGGAAACACAGTGGTCAGAAATACAGTGGTCAGAAACACGGGTGTCAGAAACACACTGGTCAGAAAAAACAGTGGTCAGAAACACGGGTGTCAGAAACACACTGGTCAGAAAAAACAGTGGTCAGAAACACAGTGGTCAGACACACAGTGGTCAAAAACACATAGGTCATAGAAACACTTGTCTGAAACACGATGGTCAGAACACAGTGGTCATAAACCCAGTTGTCAGAAAAGCCCTGGTCACAAGCACAGCGGTCATAAACACGGTGGTCAGAAACACAGTGGTCAGAAACACAGTGGTCAGAAACACAGTGGTAAGAAACACACTGGTCAGAAACACAGTGGTCATAAACACACTGGTGAGAAACACAGTGGTCAGACACCAGTGGTAAGAAGCAAAGTGGTCAGGAACATGGTGGTCAGAAACGCAGTGGTCTGAAACACGCTGGTCAGGAACACAGTGGTCATAAATACAGTGGTCAGAACCACAGTGGTCAGAAACACACTGGTCAGAAACACAATGGTCAGAAACACGGTGGTCACAGACACATTGGTCAGAAACACAATGGTCAGAAACACAGTGGTCAGAAAAGCATTGGTCAGAAACACACTGGTCAAGAACACAGTGGTGAGAAACACACTGGTCAGGAACACACTGGTCAGAAACACACTGGTCATAAACACACTGGTCAGAAACACAGTGGTCAGAAACAATTTGGTCCTAAACACAGTGGTCAGAAACACAGTGGTCAGAAACACACTGGTCAGAAACACACTGGTCAGAAACACAGTGCTCGGAAACACAGTGGTCAGAAACACAGGGGTCAGAAGCACAGCAGTCAGAAACACAGTGGTCACAAAAACACTGGTCAGGAACATAGTGGTCAGAATCACATTGGTCAGAAATACACTGGTCAGCATCGCTGTGGTCAGAAACACAGTGGTCAGAAACACACCGGTCAGAAACACACTGGTCAGAAACACAGTAGTCAGAAACACAGTGGTCCGAGACACACAATTCGGAGACATTGTGGTCAAAAACACAGTGGTCAGAAACACTGTGGTCAGAAACACACTGGTCAGACACACAGTGGTAAGAAATACAGTGGTCAGAAACACACTATTCAGACACAAAGTTGTCAGAAACAAAGTGGTCAGAAACACAGTGGTCACAAACACACTGGTCAGAAACACACTGGTCATAAACACAGTGGTCTGAAACACACTGGTCAGAAACACAGTGGTCAGAAACACAGTGGTCATAAACACATTGGTCATAGACACACTTGTGTGAAACACGATGGCCAGAAACACAGTTGTCAGAAAACACTGGTCAGAAACACAGTGGTCAGTAACATGGTGGTCAGAAACACTGTGTTCAGATACACTGTGGTCAGAAACACAGTGGTAAGAAACACACTGGTCAGAAACACAATGGTCATAAACACACTGGTCAGAAACACAGTGGTCAGATACACAGTGGTCAGAAACACAGTGGTCAGGAACACGGCGGTCAGAAACGCAGTGGTCAGAAACACACTGGTCAGAAACACACTGGTCAGAAACACAGTGGTCATAAACACAGTGGTCAGAAACACACTGGTCAGACACACTGGTCAGAAGCACAGTAGTCAGATCCACACTGGTTTAACCACTGTGGTCAGAAACACACTGGTCAGAAACACGCTGGTCAGAAACACAGTGGTCCAGAACAAAGTGGTCAGAAACACACTGGTCAGAAACACACTCGTCACAAACACACTCGTCAGAAACACAGTGGTCAGAAACACATTGGTCATAAACACGGTGGTCAGAAACACAGTGGTCAGAAACACAGTGGTTAGAAAAACAGTGGTCAGAAACACACTGGTCAGAAACACACCTGTTAGAAACACAGTAGTCAGAAACACAGTGGTCAGAAACACAGTGGTCAGATACACAGTGGTCAGAAACACAGTGGTCAGAAACACGGTGGTCAGAAACGCAGTGGTCAGAAACACACTGGTCAGAAACACACTCGTCAGAAACACCCTCGTCAGAAACACAGTGGTCAGAAACACATTGGTCATAAACACGGTGGTCAGAAACACAGTGGTCAGAAACACAGTGGTTAGAAAAACAGTGGTCAGAAACACACTGGTCAGAAACACACCTGTTAGAAACACAGTAGTCAGAAACACAGTGGTCATAAACACAGTGGTCAGAAACACAGTGGTCAGAAACACGCTGGTCAGAAAAACACTGGTCAAGAACACAGTGGTCAAACACACCTTGGTCAGAAACACACTGGTCAGAAACACATTGGTCGGAAACACAGTTGTCAGAAACACATTGGTCAGAAACTCAGTGGTCAGAAACACATTGGTCAGGAAAACATTGGTCAGAAACACAGTGGTCACAAACACACTGGTCAGAAACACACTGGTCACAAAGACAGTGGACGGAAGCACAGTGATCAGAAACACAGTGGTCAGAAACTCAGTTGTCAGAAACACGGAGGTGAGAAACACATTGGTCAGAAACACAGTGGTCAGAAACACACCGGTCAGAAACACAGTGGTCAGAAACACAGTGGCTAGAAACGCACTGGTCAGAAACACACTGGTGAGAAACAAAGTGGTCACAAACACAGTGGTCATAAACACAGTGGTCAGAAACACAGTGGTCAGACACACAGTGGTCAGAAACACAGTGGTCAGAAACACAGTGGTCAGACACTCAGTGGTCAGAAACACAGTGATCAGATACACAGAAGTCACACACACAGTGGTAAAAAACACAGTGGTCAGAAACACAGTGGTCAGAAACTCAATGGTCAGAAACAAAAGGGTCAGAAACACAGTGGTCAGAAACAAAGTGGTCAGAAACACACTGGTCATAAACATAGTGGTCATAAACACGGTGGTCATAAACACACTGGTTAAAAACACGGATGTCAGAAACACTCTGTTCAGAAACACACTGGTCACAAACACAGTGGTCAGAAACACAATGGTCAGAAACACAGTGGTCAGAAACACAGTGGTCATAAACACAGTGGTCAAAAAGACACTGGAGAAAACACACTGGTCAAAAACACAGTAGTCATATGCAAACTGGTCAGAAGCACAGTGGTCATAACCACACTAGTCAGAAACACGCTGGTCAGAAACACAGTGGTCAATAACATAGTGGTCACAAACACACTGGTCAGAAACAGACTCGTCCGAAACACAACGGTGGGAAAGACAGTGGTCGGAAACACAGTGGTCAGAAACACAGTGGTCAGAAACACGGTGGTCAGAAACACACTGGTCAGAAAAAACACTGGTCAGAAACACAGTGGTCAGACACACAGTGGTCAGAAACACACTAGTCAGAAACAATCTGGTCAGAAACACACTGGTCAGAAACACAATGGTCAGAAACAGAGTGGTCAGAAACACAGTTGTCAGGAACACTGTGCTCTGAAACACAATGGTGAGAAACACAGTGGTCAGAAACACAGTGGTCAGAAACACACTGGTCAGAAACACAGTGGTCAGAAACACAGTGGCTATAAACACAGTGGTGAGAAAGACACTGGTCAGAAACACAGTGGTCACAAACTCAGTGGTCATAAATACAGTGGTCAGAAACACAGTGGTCAGACACATAGCGGTCAGAAACAATGTGGTCAGAAACACCGTGGTCAGAAACACAGTGATCAAAAATAAAGTGGTCAGACACACAGTGGTTAGAAACACACTGGTCAGAAACACACTTGTCAGAAACACACTGGTAATAAACACAGTGGTCAGAAACACGGTGGTTAGAAACACACTGGTCATAAACACAGTGGTCAGAAACACAGTGGTCAGAAACACACTGGTCAGAAACACAGTTCTCAGAAACACAGTCGCTAGAAACACACTGGTCAGAAACACACTGGTGAGAAACAAAGTGCTCACAAACACAGTGGTAATTAACACAGTGGTCAGAAACACATTGGTCAGACACACAGCGGTCAGCAACACAGTGGTCAGAAACACAGTGGTCAGACACACAGTGGTCAGACATACAGTAATCAGATACACAGTGGTCAGATACACTGGTCAAATAAACAGTGGTCAGAAACACAGTGGTCATAAACTCAATGGTCAGAAACAAAGTGGTCAGAAACACAGTGGTCAGAAACAAACTGGTCAGAAATGCACTGGTCAGAAACACAGTGGTCAGAAACACAGTGGTCATACACACACTGGTCAGAAACACCGTGGTCAGACACACATTGTTCAGAAACACACTGGTCAGAAACACAGTGGTCAGAAACACAGTGGTCAGAAACACTGTGGTCAGAAACACAGTGGTCAGAAACGCAGTGGTCAGAAACACACTGGTCAGAAACACACTGGTCATAAACACAGTGGTCAGAAACACAGTGGTCAGAAACACACTGGTCAGAAACACACTGGTCATAAACACAGTGGTCAGAAACACAGTGGTCAGGAAGACAATGGATAGAAACACACTTGTCAGAAACACAGTAGTCGGATCCAACCGGTCAGAAGCACAGTGGTCAGAAACACAGTGGTCAGAAACACGCTGGTCACAAACATTGTGGTCAATAGCACATTGGTCAGAAACACACTGGTCAGAAACACACTCGTCAGAAACACAGTGGTGAGAAAGACAGTGGTCGGAAACAAAGTGGTCAGAAACACATTGGTCAGGAACACGGGTGTCAGAAACACACTGGTCAGAAACACACTGGTCAGAAACACTATGGTCAGAAACACAATGGTCAGAAACAGAGTGGTCAGAAACACAGTGGTCAGAAACACAGTGGTCAGAAACACAGTGATGAGAAAAACATTAGTCAGAAACACAGTGGTCATAAACACACTGGTCAGAAACACACTGGTCAGAAACACAGTGGTCACAAACACAGTTGTCATAAATACAGTGGTCAGAAACACTGTGGTCAGACACATAGCGGTCAGAAACACAGTGGTGAGAAACACAGTGGTCAGAAACACAGTGATCAGATACACAGTGGTCAGAAACACAGTGATTAGAAACATAGTAGTCAGAAACACAGTGGTCAGAAACACAGTGGTCAGAAACAAAGTGGTCAGAAACACAGTGGTTAGAAACACACTGATTAGAAACACACTGGTCAGAAACACACTGGTAACAAACACAGTGGTCAGAAACACAATGGTCAGAAACACACTGGTCAGAAACACAGTAGTCAGAAACGCAGTGGTCAGAAACACAGTGGTCAGACACACAGTGGTCAGACACACTGTAATCAGATACACAGTGGTCAGATAGACAGTGGTCTGGATCACAGTGGTCAGAAACACAGTGGTCATAAACTCAATGGTCAGAAACAAAGTAGTCAGAAACACAGTGGTCAGAAGCAAACTGGTCAGAAACACAATGGTCAGAAACACAGTGGTCAGAAACACATTGGTCATAGACACTTTGGTCTAAAACACAGTGGTCAGAAACGCACTGGTCACAAACACACTGGTCAGAAACACACTGGTCATAAAAACAATGGTCCTAAACACAGTGGTGAGAAAGACAATGGATAGAAACACACTGGTCAGAAACACAGTTGTCGGATCCAATCTGGTCAGAAGCACGGTGGTCAGAAACACAGTGGTCAGAAACACGCTGGTCAGAAACACAATGGTCAATAGCACAGTGGTCAGAAACACACTGGTCAGAAACACACTCGTTAGAAATACAGTGGTGAGAAAGACAGTGGTCGGAAACACAGTGGTCAGAAACACATTGGTCAGAAACACAGGTGTCAGAAACACACTAGTCAGAAAAAACACAGGTCAGAAACACAGTGGGCAGACACACAGTGGTCACAAACACACTGGTAAGAAACACTCTAGACAGAACACACTGGTCAGAAACACAATGGTTAGAAACAGAGTTGCCATAAACACAGTGGTCAGAAACACAGTGGTCAGAAACACAGTGGTCAGAAACTCATTGGTCAGAAACACAGTGGTCAGAAATACATTGGTCAGAAACACAGTGGTCAGAAACATCGTGGCTAGAAACACACTGGTCAGAAACACACTGGTGAGAAACAAAGTGGTCACAAACACAGTGGTCAGAAACACAGTGGTCAGACACACAGTGGTCAGAAACGCAGTGATCAGATACACACAGGTCAGATACATAGTGGTCAGAAACACAGTGGTCAGAAACGCAGTGGTCAGATACACACTGGTCAGAAACATAGTGGTCAGAAACACAGTGGTCAGAAACGCAGTGGTCAGATACACACTGGTCAGAAACATAGTGGTCAGAAACACAGTGGTCAGAAACGCAGTGGTCAGATACACACTGGTCAGAAACATAGTGGTCAGAAACACAGTGGTCAGAAACACAGTGGTCAGAAACTCATTGGTCAGAAACACAGTGGTCAGAAATACATTGGTCAGAAACACAGTGGTCAGAAACATCGTGGCTAGAAACACACTGGTCAGAAACACACTGGTGAGAAACAAAGTGGTCACAAACACAGTGGTCATAAACACAGTGGTCAGAAACACAGTGGTCAGACACACAGCTGTCACAAACACAGTGGTCAGAAACATAGTGGTCAGACACACAGTGGTCAGAAACGCAGTGATCAGATACACACAGGTCAGATACATAGTGGTCAGAAACACAGTGGTCAGAAACGCAGTGGTCAGAAACTCAATGGTCAGGAACAAAGTGGTCAGAAACACAGTGGTTAGACATAAACTGGTCAAAAACACCTTGGTCAGAAACACAGTGGTCAGAAACACAGTGGTCATAAACACACTTGTTAGAATCACCGTGGTCAGAAACACAGTGTTCAAAAACACACTGGTCAGAAACACGGTGATCAGAAATATAGTGGTCAGAAACAGAGTGGTCATAAACACAGTGATCTGAAACACGGTGGTCAGAAACACACTGGTCAGAAAGACACTGGTCATAAACATAGTGGTCATAAACACTGTGGTCATAAAGACACTGGATAGAAACACACTTGTCAGAAACACAGTAGTCAGATCAAAACTGGCCAGAAGTACAGTGGTCAGAACGACACTGGTCAGAAACACGCTGGTCAGAAAGACAATGGTCAATAACACAGTGGTCAGAAACACATTGGTCAGAAACACACTTGTCTGAAACACAGTGGTGAGAAAAACAGTGGTCAGAAACACATTGGTCAGAAACACAGTGGTCAGAAACATGGTTGTCAGAAACACACTGGTCAGACAAAACACTAGTCAGAAACACAGTGGTCAGACACACAGTGGTCAGAACCACACTGGTCAGAAACACACTGGTCAGAAACACTCTGGTCAGAAACACAATGGTAAGAAACAGAGTGGTCAGAAACAGAGTGGTCAGAAACACAGTGGTCAGAAACACACTGGTGAGAAACACATTGGTCAGAAACACAGTGGTCATAAACACACTGGTCAGAAACAAAGTGGTCAGGAACACATTGGCTATAAACACACTGGTCAGAAACACACTGGTCAGAAACACATTGGTCACAGACACAGTTGTCATAAATACAGTGATCAGAAACATTGTGGTCAGACACATAGCGGTCAGAAACACAGTGGTCAGAAACACAGTGTGTAGAAACACAGTGATCAGATACACAGTGGTCAGAAACTCAGTGGTTAGAAACACATTGGTTAGAAACACACTGGTCAGAAACACACTGGTAATAAACACAATGGTCACAAACACACTGGTTAGAAACACAGTGGTCCGAAACACAGTGGTCAGAAACACAGTGGTCAGAAACACACTGGTCAGAAACACAGTGCTCAGAAACACAGTGGCTAGAAACACACTGGTCAGAAACACACTGGTGAGAAACAAAGTGCTCACAAACACAGTGGTCATAAACACAGTGGTGAGAAACACAGTGGTCAGACACACATCGGTCAGAAACACAGTGGTCAGAAACACAGTGGTCAGACACACAGTAATCAGATACACAGTGGTCAGATACACAGTGGTCGGAAACACAGTGGTCAGAAATACAATGGTCATAGACTCAATGGTCAGAAACAAAGTGGTCAGAAACACAGTGGTAAGAAACAAACTGGTCAGAAACACAGTGGTCAGAAACACAGTGGTCAGAAACACAGTGGTCAGAAACACAGTGGTCATAAACACACTGGTCAGAAACACCGTGGTCAGACACACACTGTTCAGAAACACACTGGTAAGAAACACAGTGGTCAGAAACATAGTGGTCATAAACACTTTGGTCTGAAACACAGTGGTCGGAAACGCAGTGGTCACAGACACACTGGTCAGAAACACTCTGGTCATAAACACAGTGGTCCTAGACACACTGGTCAGAAAAACAATGGATAGAAACACACTGGTCAGAAACACAGTTGCCGGATCCAAATTGGTCAGAAGCACGGTGGTCAGAAACACGGTGGTCAGAAACACAATGGTCAATAGCACAGTGGTCAGAAACACACTGGTCAGAAACACAGTCGTTAGAAACACAGTGGTGAGAAAGACAGTGGTCGGAAACACAGTGGTCAGAAACACATTGGTCAGAAACACGGGTGTCAGAAACACACTGGTCAGAAAAAATACAGGTCAGAAACACAGTGGTCAGACACACAGTGGTCAGAAACACACTAGTCAGAAACACACTGGTCATAAACACAATGGTCAGAAACAGTGTGGCCAGAAACACAGTGGTCAGCAACACAGTGGTCAGAAACACAGTGGTGAGGAACACATTGGTCAGAAACACAGTGGTCATAAACACATTGGTCGGAAACACAGTGGCTAGAAACACAGTGGCTAGAAATACACTGGTCAGAAACACACTGGTGAGAAACAAAGTGGTCACAAACATAGTGGTCATAAACACAGTGGTCAGACACAGAGGTCAGACACACAGCGGTCAGAAACACAGTGGTCAGAAACACAGTGGTCAGACACACAGTGGTCAGTAACACAGTGATCAGATACACAGTGGTCAGATACACAGTGGTCAGAAACACAGTGGTCAGAAACACTGTGGTCAGAAACTCAATGGTCAGAAACAAAGTGGTCAGAAACACAGTGGTCAGAAACAAAGTGGTCAGAAACACAGTGGTCAGAAACACTGTGGTCAGAAACTCAATGGTCAGAAACAAAGTGGTCAGAAACACAGTGGTCAGAAACAAACTGGTCAGAAACACACTGGTCAGAAACACAGTGGTCAGAAGCACAGTGGTCATAAACACATTGGTTAGACACACCGTGGTCAGAAGCACAATGTTCAGAAACACACTCGTCAGAAACACAGTGGTCAGAAACACAGTGGTCAGAAAAACAGTGTTCAGAAACACAGTGATCAGAAACGCAGTGGTCAAAAACACACTGGTCAGAAACACACTGGTCGTAAACACAGTGGTCATAAACACACTGGTAATAAACACAGTGGTCAGAAA
Source organism: Penium margaritaceum (assembly GCA_023375785.1). Lineage (NCBI taxonomy): Eukaryota > Viridiplantae > Streptophyta > Zygnematophyceae > Desmidiales > Peniaceae > Penium > Penium margaritaceum. The sequence goes on along the minus strand of SZWC01000002.1, from coordinate 989,951 downwards.
CACGGTGGTCAGAAACACAATGGTCAGAAACACAGTGGTCAGAAACACAGTGGTCAGAAACACACTGGTCAGAAACACACTGGTCAGAAACACAGTGATCAGAAACACAGTGGCTATAAACACACTGGTCAGAAACACACTGGTGACAAACAAAGTGCTCACTAACACAGCGGTCATAAACAGAGTGGTCAAAAACACAGTGGTCAGACACACAGCGGTCAGAAACACAGTGGTCAGAAACACAGTGGTCAGACACACAGTGGTCAGACACACAGTAATCAGATACAGAGTGGTCAGATACACAGTGGTCAGAAACACAGTGGTCGGAAACACAGTGGTCAAAAACACAATGGTCAGAATCAAAGTGGTCAGAAACACAGTGGTCAGAAACAAACTGGTCACAAACACACTGGTCAGAAACATAGTGGTCAGAAACATTGTGGTCTGAAACACAGTGGTCATAAACACACTGGTCAGAAACACCGTGGTCAGACACACACTGTTCAGAAACACACTGGTCAGAAACACAGTGGTCAGAAACACAGTGCTAGGAAACACTGTGGTCAGAAACACAGTGGTCGGAAACGCAGTGGTCAAAACACACTGGTCAGAAACACAATGTTCATAAACACAGTGGTCATAAACACACTGGTCAGACAGACAATGGATAGAAAGACACTGGTCAGAAACACAGTAGTCGGATCCAAACTGGTCAGAAGCACAGTGGTCAGAAACACAGTGGTCAGAAACACGCTGGTTAGAAACACAGTGGTCAGAGAAACAGTGGTCAGAAACACAGTGGTCATAAACTCAATGGTCAGAAACAAAGTGGTCAAAAACACAGTGGTCAGAAACAAACTGGTCAGAAACACATTGGGCAGAAACACAGTGGACAGAAACACAGTGGTCAAAAACACAGTGGTCATAAACACACTGGTCAGACACACCGTGGTTAGACACACACCGTTCAGAAACACACTGGTCAGAAACACAGTGGTCAGAAACACAGTGGTCAGAAACGCAGTGGTCAGAAACACACTGGTCAGAAACACACTGGTCATAAACACAGTGGTCATAAACACAGAGGTCAGAAAGACAGTGGATAGAAACACACTGGTCAGAAACACAGTAGTCGGATCCAAACTGGTCAGAAGCACAGTGGTCAGAAACACAGTGGTCAGAAACACGCTGGTCAGAAACACAGTGGTCAATAGCACAGTGGTCAGAAACACAGTAGTCAGAAACACAGTGGTCAGACACACTGTGGTCAGAAACACACTGGTCAAAAACACAGTGGTCAGAAACAAACTGGTCAGAAGCACAGTGGTCAGAAACACAGTAGTCAGAAACACAGTGGTCAGACACACTGTGGTCAGAAACACACTGGTCAAAAACACAGTGGTCAGAAACAAACTGGTCAGAAACACAGTGGTCAGATCCAAACTGGTCAGAAGCACAGTGGTCAGAAACACAGTGGTCAGAAACACGCTGGTCAGAAACACAGTGGTCAATAGCACAGTGGTCAGAAACACACTGGTCAGAAACACACTCGTCAGAAACACAGTGGTGAGAAAGACAGTGGTCGGAAACACAGTGGTCATACACACAGTGGTCGGAAACATGGGTGTCAGAAACACACTGGTCAGAAAAAACACTGGTCAGAAACACAGTGGTCAGACACACCGTGGTCAGAAACACACTGGTCAGAAACACAGTAGTCAGAAACACACTGGTCATAAACACAATGGTCAGAAACGGAGTGGTGAGAAACAAAGTGGTCAGAAACAGAGTGGTCAGAAACACAGTGGTGAGAAAAACAGTGGTCAGAAACACAGTGGTCATAAACACACTGGTTAGAAACACCATGGTCAGAAACACACTACTCAGAAACACACTGGTCAGAAACACGGTGGTCAAAAATACAGTGGTCAGAGACACAGTGGTCATAAACACAGTGATCAGAAACGCGGTGGTCAGAAACACACTGATCAGAAAGATACTGGTCATAAACACAGTGGTCATAAACACAGTGGTCAGAAAGACACTGGAAAGAAACACACTTGTCAGAAACACTGTAGTCGGATCCAAACTGGTCAGAAGCACAGTGGTCAGAACCACACTGGTCAAAAACACGCTGGTTAGAAACACAGTGGTCAATAACACAGTGGTCTCAAACACACTGATCAGAAACACACTCGTCCGAAACACAGTGATGAGAAAGACAGTGGTCGGAAACACAGTGGTCAGAAACACAGTGGTCAGAAACACGGTAGTCAGAAACACACTGGTCAGAAAAAACACTAGTCACAAACACAGTGGTCAGACACACAGTGGTCAGAAACACACCGTTCAGAAACACACTGGCCAGAAGAACACTGGTCAGAAACACAATGGTCAGAAACAGAGTGGTCAGAAACACAGTGGTCAGAGAGACAGTGGTAAGAAACACAGTGGTGAGAAACACATTGGTCAGAAACACAGTGGTCAGAAACACACTGGTCAGAAACAAAGTGGTCAGAAACACAGTGGCTATAAACACACTGGTCAGAAACACACTGGTCAGAAACACAGTGGTCACAAACACAGTGGTCATAAATACAGTGGTCAGAAACACAGTGGTCAGACACATAGCGGTCAGAAACACAGTGGTCAGAAACACAGTGGTCAGAAACACAGTGCTCAGATACATAGTGGTCGGAAACACAGTGGTTAGAAACACAGTGGTCAGAAACACAGTGGTCAGAAACACAGTGGTCAGAAACACAGTGGTCAGAAACACAGTGGTTAGAAACACCCTGGTCAGAAACACACTAATCAGAAACACACTGGTAATAAATACAGTGGTCAGAAACACAGTGGTAAAAAACACACTGGTCAGAAACACAGTGGTCAAACACACAGTGGTTTGAAACACTGTGGTCAGAAACACACTGGTCAGAAACACAGTGCTCAGAAACACAGTGGCTAGAAACACACTGGACAGAAACACACTTGTGAGAAACATAGTGCTCACAAACAAAGTGGTCATAAACACAGTGGTCAGAAACACAGTGGTCAGAAACACAGTGGTCATAAACACACTGGTCAGAAACACCGTGGTCAGACACACACTTTTCACAAACACACTGGTCAGAAATACAGTGGTCAGAAACACAGTGGTCATAAACACTTTGGTCAGAAACACAGTGGTCAAAAACGCAGTGGTCAGAAACACACTGGTCAGAAACACACTGGTCATAAACACAGTGGTCCTAAACACACTGGTCAGAAATACAGTTGTCAGTTCCAAACTGGTCAGAAGCACAGTGGTCTGAAACACGGTGGTCAGAAACACGTTGGTCAGAGACAAAGAGGTCAATAGCACAGTGGTCAGAAAGACACTGGTCAGAAACACACTCGTCAGATACACAGTGGTGAGAACGATAGTGGTCAGAAACACAGTGGTCAGAAACACATTGGTCAGAAACACGGCTGTCAGATACACACTGGTCAGAAAATACACTGGTCAGAAACACAGTGGTCAGACACACAGTGGTCAGAAACACACTGGTCAGAAACACACTGGTCAGAAACACACTGGTCAGAAACACACTGGTCAGAAAGATAGTGGTCACAAACACAGTGGTCATATATACATTGGTCAGAAACACAGTGGTTAGATACACAGCGGTCAGAAACACAGTGGTGAGAAACACAGTGGTCAGAAACACAGTGGTCAGACACATAGCGGTAAGAAACACAGTGGGCAGAAACACAGTGGTCAGAAACACAGTGCTCAGATACATAGTGGTCGGAAACACAGTGGTTAGAAACACATTGGTCAGAAACACAGGGGTCAGAAACACAGTGGTCAGAAACACAGTGGTCAGAAACACAGTGGTTAGAAACACACTGGTCAGAAACACACTAATCAGAAACACACTGGTAATAAACATAGTGGTCAGAAACACAGTGGTCAAAAACACACTGGTCAGAAACACAGTGGTCAAAAACACAGTGGTTTGAAACACTGTGGTCAGAAACACACTGGTCAGAAACACACTGGTCGCAAACATAGTGGTCACAAACACAGTGGTCATAAATACAGCGGTCAGAAACACAGTGGTTAGATACACAGCGGTCAGAAACACAGTGGTCAGAAACACAGTGGTCAGAAACACAGTGGTCAGACACATAGCGGTCAGAAACACAGTGGTCAGAAACACACTGGTCAGAAACACACTGGTCAGAAATACACTGGTCAGAAACACACTGGTCAGAAACATAGTGGTCACAAACACAGTGGTCATAAATACAGTGGTCAGAAACACAGTGGTTAGATATACGGCGGTCAGAAACATAGTGGTCAGAAACACAGTTGTCAGAAACACAATGATCAGATACACAGTGGTCAGAACCACAGTGGTCAGAAACACAGTGGTCAGAAACACAGTGGTCAGAAACGCACTGGTCAGAAACACACTGGTCACAAACACAGTGGTCAGAAACACGGATGTCAGAAACACACAGGTCAGAAACACAGTGGCCAGAAACATAGTGGTCAGAAACACACTGGTCAGAAACACAGTGGTCAGAAACACGGTGTTTAGAAACACAGTGGTCAAAAACACAGTGGTCAGAAATACAGTGGTCAGAAACACAGTGGTCAGAAACACAATGGTCGGAAACACAATGGTCGGAAACACAGTGGTCAGAAATACATTGGTCAGAAACACAGTGGTCAGAAACACAGTGGCTAGAAACACACTGGTCAGAAACACACTGGTGAGAAACAAAGTGGTCACAAACATAGTGGTCATAAACACAGTGGTCAGAAACACAGTGGTCAGACACACAGCAGTCAGAAACACAGTGGTCAGAAACACAGTAGTCAGACACACAGTGGTCAGAAACACAGTGATCAGATACACAGTGGTCAGATACACAGTGGTCAGAAACACAGTGGTCAGAAACACAGTGGTCAGAAACACAGTGATCAGATACACAGTGGTCAGATACACAGTGGTCAGAAACACAGTGGTCAGAAACACAGTGGTCAGAAACTCAATGGTCAGAAACAAAGTGGTCAGAAACACAGTGGTCGGAAACAAACTGGTCAGAAACACACTGGTCAGAAACACAGTGGTCAGAAACACAGTGGTCATAAACACACTGTTTAGAAACACCGTGGTCAGAAACACAGTGGTCGGAAACAAACTGGTCAGAAACACACTGGTCAGAAACACAGTGGTCAGAAACACAGTGGTCATAAACACACTGTTTAGAAACACCGTGGTCCGAAACACACTGTTCAGAAACACACTGATCAGAAACACAGTGGTCAGAAACACAGTGGTCGGAAAAACAGTGTTCAGAAACACAGTGATCAGAAACGCAGTGGTCAGAAACACACTGGTCAGAAACACACTGGTCATAAACACAGTGGTCATAAACACACTGGTAATAAACACAGTGGTCAGAAACACGGTGGTCAGAAACACAATGATCAGAAACACAGTGGTCAGAAACACAGTGGTCAGAAACACACTGGTCAGAAACACATTGATCAGAAACACAGTGGCTATAAACACACTGGTCATAAACACACTGGTGAGAAACATAGTGCTCACTAACACAGTGGTCATAAACAGAGTGGTCAAAAACAAAGTGGTCAGACACACAGCGGTCAGAAACACAGTGGTCAGAAACACAGTGGTCAGACGCACAGTGGTCAGACACACAGTAATCAGATGCAGAGTGGTCAGATACACAGTGGTCAGAAACACAGTGGTCAAAAACACAGTGGTCATAAACTCAATGGTCACAAACAAAGTGGTCAGAAACACAGTGGTCAGAAACAAACTGGTCACAAACACACTGGTCAGAAACACAGTGGTCAGAAACATTGTGGTCTGAAACACAGTGGTCAGAAACACAGTGGTCAGAAACAAACTGGTCACAAACACACTGGTCAGAAACACAGTGGTCAGAAACATTGTGGTCTGAAACACAGTGGTCATAAACACACTGGTCAGAAACACCGTGGTCAGACACACACTGTTCAGAAACACACTGGTCAGAAACACAGTGGTCAGAAACACAGTGGTCAGAAACATTGTGGTCTGAAACACAGTGGTCATAAACACACTGGTCAGAAACACCGTGGTCAGACACACACTGTTCAGAAACACACTGGTCAGAAACACAGTGGTCAGAAACACAGTGGTCAGAAACACTGTGGTCAGAAACACACTGGTCGGAAACGCAGTGGTCAGAAACACACTGGTCAGAAACACACTGGTCATAAACACAATGGTCATAAACACACTGGTCAGAAAGACAATGGATAGAAACACACTTGTCAGAAATACATCAGTCGGATCCAAACTGGTCAGAAGCACAGTGGTCAGAAACACAGTGGTCAGAAACACGCTGGTCAGAACACAGTGATCAGAAAAACAGTGGTCAGAAACACAGTGGTCATAAACTCAATTGTCAGAAACAAAGTGGTCAAAAACACAGTGGTCAGAAGCAAACTGGTCAGAAACACACTGGTCAGAAACACAGTGGTCAGAAACACAGAGGTAAAAAACACAGTGGTCATAAACACAGTGGTCATCAACACAGAGGTCAAAAAAACAGTGGATAGAAACACACTGGTCAGAAACACAATAGTCGGATCCAAACTGGTCAGAAGCACAGTGGTCAGAAACACAGTGGTCAGAAACACGCTGGTCAGAAACACAGTGGTCAATAGCACAGTGGTCAGAAACACACTGGTCAGAAACACACTCGTCAGAAACACAGTGGTCAGAAACGCACTGGTCAGAAACACACTGGTCAGAAACACGGTGGTAAAAAATACAGTGGTCAGAGACACAGTGGTCAGAAACACGGTGGTCAGAAACACAGTGGTCAAAAACACAGTGGTCAGAAACACAGTGGTGAGAAACACAGTGGTCAGAAACACGCTGGTCAGAAACACAGTGGTCAAGAGCACAGTGGTCAGAAACACACTGGTGAGAAACACAGTGGTCAGAAACACGCTGGTCAGAAACACAGTGGTCAAGAGCACAGTGGTCAGAAACACACTGGTGAGAAACACAGTGGTCAGAAACACGCTGGTCAGAAACACAGTGGTCAAGAGCACAGTGGTCAGAAACACACTGGTGAGAAACACAGTGGTCAGAAACACGCTGGTCAGAAACACAGTGGTCAAGAGCACAGTGGTCAGAAACACACTGGTGAGAAACACAGTGGTCAGAAACACGCTGGTCAGAAACACAGTGGTCAAGAGCACAGTGGTCAGAAACACACTGGTGAGAAACACAGTGGTCAGAAACACGCTGGTCAGAAACACAGTGGTCAAGAGCACAGTGGTCAGAAACACACTGGTGAGAAACACAGTGGTCAGAAACACGCTGGTCAGAAACACAGTGGTCAAGAGCACAGTGGTCAGAAACACACTGGTGAGAAACACAGTGGTCAGAAACACGCTGGTCAGAAACACAGTGGTCAAGAGCACAGTGGTCAGAAACACACTGGTGAGAAACACAGTGGTCAGAAACACGCTGGTCAGAAACACAGTGGTCAAAAACACAGTGGTCAGAAACACAGTGGTCAGACACACAGTGGTCGGAAACACGGGTGTCAGAAACACACTGGTCAGACAAAACACTGGTCAGAAACACAGTGGTCAGACACACAGTGGTCAGAAACACACTGGTCAGAAACACACTGGTCAGAAACACACTGGTCAGAAACACAATGGTCAGAAACAGAGTGGTGAGAAACACAGTGGTCAGAAACACAGTGGTCAGGAACACACTGGTGAGAAACACAGTGGTCAGAGACACAGTGGTCATAAACACACTGGTTAGAAACACCGTCGTCAGAAACACACTGTTCGGAAACACACTGGTCAGAAACACGGTGGTAAAAAATACAGTGGTCAGAGACACAGTGGTCATAAACACAGTGATCCAAAACGCGGCAGTCAGAAACACACTGATCAGAAAGACACTGGTCATAAACACAGTGGTCATAAACACAGCGGTCAGAAAGACACTGGAAAGAAACACACTTGTCAGAAATAAAGTAGTCGGATCCAGACTCAGCAGAAGCACAGTGGTCAGAACCACACTAGTCAGAAACACGCTGGTTAAAAACACAGTGGTCAGTAACACAGTGGTGTGAAACACGCTGATCAGAAACACACTCGTCCGAAACACAGTGGTGAGAAAGACAGTGGTCAGAAACACAGTGGTCAGAGACACAGTGGTCAGAAACACGGTGGTCAGAAACACACTGGTCAGAAAAAACACTAGTCACAAACACAGTGGTCAGACACACAGTGGTCAGAAACACACCGCTCAGAAACACACTGGTCAGAAACACAATGGTCAGAAACAGAGTGGTCAGAAACACAGTGGTCAGAAAGACAGTGGTCAGAAACACAGTGGTGAAAAACACATTGGTCAGAAACACAGTGGACAGAAACACACTGGTCAGAAACAAAGTGGTCAGAAACACAGTGGTCACAAACACAGTGGTCATAAATACAGTGGTCAGAAACACAGTGGTCAGACACATAGCGGTCAGAAACACAGTGGTCAGAAACACAGTGGTCAGAAACACGCTGGTCAGAACACAGTGGTCAGAAAAACAGTGGTCAGAAACACAATGGTCATAAACCCAATGGTCAGAAACAAAGTGGTCAAAAACACAGTGGTCAGAAGCAAACTGGTCAGAAACACACTGGTCAGAAACACAGTGGTCAGAAACACAGTGGTAAAAAACACAGTGGTCATAAACACACTGGTCAGACACACCGTGGTTAGACACACACTGTTCAGAAACACACTGGTCAGAAACACAGTGGTCAGAAACACAGTGTTCAGAAACACTGTGGTCAGAAATACAGTGGTCAGAAACGCAGTGGTCATAAACACACTGGTCAGAAACACACTGGTCATAAACACAGTGGTCATCAACACAGAGGTCAAAAAAACAGTGGATAGAAACACACTGGTCAGAAACACAGTAGTCGGATCCAAACTGGTCAGAAGCACAGTGGTCAGAAACACAGTGGTCAGAAACACGCTGGTCAGAAACACAGTGGTCAATAGCACAGTGGTCAGAAACACACTGGTCAGAAACACACT
>SZWC01000002.1:920582-967774 GCA_023375785.1 Penium margaritaceum | reverse complement strand
TGGTCAGAAACACACTGGTCAGAAACACACTGGTCAGAAACAAGTGGTCAGAAACACGGTGTTCAGAAACACATTGGTCAGAAACACAGTGGTCAGAAACAATGTGGTCCTAGACACAGTGGTCAGAAACACAGTGGTCAGAAGCACAGCGGTCAGAAACACAGTGGTCAGAAACACACTGGTCAGGAACACAGTGGTCAGAATCACAGTGGTCAGAAACACTTTGGTCAGCAACACTGTGGTCAGGAGCACAGTGGTCAGAAACGCAGTGGTCAGAAACACACTGGTCAGAAACACACTGGTCGGAAACATGGTGGTCAGAAACACAGTGGTCCGAGACACAGTGGTCAGAAACACAGTGGTCAGAAACACACTGGTCAGAAACACTGTGGTCAGAAACACGGTGGTCAAAAACACACTGGTCAGAAAAACAGTGGTCAGAAATACAGTGGTTAGAAACACAGTGGTCAGATACACAGTGGTCAGAAAGACACTGGTCAGAAACACATTTGTCAGAAACACACTGGTCAGAAACACACTGGTCAGAAACTCAGTGGTCACAGACACACTGGTCAGACACACCGTGGTCATAAACACAATGGTCAGAAATACACTGGTCAGAAACACACTCGTCCAAAACAAAGTGGTCAGAAACACAGTGGTCAGAAACACACCGGTCATAAACACAGTGGTCAGAAACACGATGGTCAGAAACACGCTGGTCAAAAATACAGTGGTCAGAAACATAGTGGTCAGAAACACAGTTGTCAAAAACACATTGGTCAGAAACAGAGTAGTCAGAAACACAGTACTGAGAAACAAAGTGGTGAAAAACACAATGGTAAAAACCACACTGGTCAGCTACACTGTGGTCAGGAGCACAGTGGTCAGAAACACAGTGGTCAGAAACACACCGGTCAGAAACACACTGGTCGGAAACACAGTGGTCAGAAACACTGTTGCCTGAGACATAGTGGACGGAAACACAGTGGTCAAAAACACACTGGTCATAAACACGGTTGTCAGAAAAACACTGGTCAGAAACACGGTGGTCAGAAACACAATGGTCAGAAACACAGTGATCAGCAACATAGTGGTAAGAAATACACTGGTCAGAAACATAGTGGTCATAAACACAGTGGTCAGAAACACAGTGGTCAGAAACACAGTGGTCAGAAACATAGTGGTCAGGAACATGGTGGTCAGAAACGCAGTGGTCAGAAACACACTGGTCATAAACACACTGGTCATAAACACGGTGGTGATAAACACAGCGGTCAGCAACACACTCGTCGGAAACACACTGGTTAGAAACACAGTAGTCAGATCCACACTGGTCAGAATCACGGTGGTCAGAAGCACAGTGGTCAGAAACACGGTGGTCAGAAACACGGTGGTCATGAACATAGTGGTCAGAAACACACTGGTCAGAAACACGCTGGTCAGAAACACAGTGGTCCAGAACACAATGGTCACAAACACACTTGTCAGAAACACACTCGTCAGAAACACAGTGGTCAGAAACACACTGGTCAGAAACACACTGGTCAGAAACACAGTGGTCAGGAACACCGTGGTCAGAAACACACTGGTCAGAAAGACACTCGTCAGAAACACAGTGGTCAGAAACACGGTGGTCAGAAACACAGTGGTCAGGAACACCGTGGTCAGAAACACACTGGTCAGAAAGACACTCGTCAGAAACACAGTGGTCAGAAACACGGTGGTCAGAAACACAGTGGTCAGGAACACCGTGGTCAGAAACACACTGGTCAGAAAGACACTCGTCAGAAACACAGTGGTCAGAAACACGGTGGTCAGAAACACAGTGGTCAGGAACACCGTGGTCAGAAACACACTGGTCAGAAAGACACTCGTCAGAAACACAGTGGTCAGAAACACACTGGTCAGAAACACAGTGGTCCAGAACACAATGGTCACAAACACACTTGTCAGAAACACACTCGTCAGAAACACAGTGGTCAGAAACACACTGGTCAGAAACACACTGGTCAGAAACACAGTGGTCAGGAACACCGTGGTCAGAAACACACTGGTCAGAAATACACTCGTCAGAAACACAGTGGTCAGAAACACGGTGGTCAGAAACACAGTGGTCAGAAACACGGTCGTCAGAAGCACAGTGGTCAGAAACACGGTGGTCAGAAACACAGTGGTCAGAAACACACCAGTCAGAAACACGCTGGTCAGAAACACAGTGGTCCAGAACACAGTGGTCAGGAACACACTTGTCATAAACACACTCGTCAGAAACACAGTGGTCAGAAACACACTGGTCAGAAACACACTAGTCCGAAACACATTGGTCATAAACACAGTGGTCTGAAACAAACTGGTCAGACATACACTGGTAAGAAACACAGTAGTCAGACCCATACTGGTCAGAAGCACAATGGTCAGAAACACACTTGTGAGAAACACGCTGGTCAGAAACACCGTGGGCAGGAACACTGGGGTCAGAAACACACTGGTCAGAAACACACCCGTCAGAAACACAGTAGTCAGAAACACAGTGGTCAGAAACATAGTGGTCAGACAGACAGTGGTCAAAAACACTTTGATCATATACACAGTGGTCAGATACACAGTGGTCAGAAACACAGTGGTCAGAAACTCAATGGTCAGAAACAAAGTGGTCAGAAACACAGTGGTCAGAAACAAACTGGTCAGAAACACGCTGGTCAGAAACACAGTGATCAGAAACACAGTGGTCAGAAGCACAGTGGTCATAAACACACTGGTCAAAAACACTGTGGTCAGAAACACACTGTTCACAAAGACACTGGTCAGAAACACAGTGGTCAGAAACACAGTGGTCAGAAACACAGTGGTCAGAAACACAGTGGTCAGAAACACAGTGGTCAGAAACACAGTGGTCAGAAACACAGTGGTCCGAAACACAGTGATCAGAAACACAGTGGTGAGAAACAAACTGGTCAGAAACACACTGGTCATAAACAGGGTGGTCATAAACACAGTGGTCAGAAAGACACTGGATATAAACACACTGGTCGGAAACACAGTAGTCAGATCCAAACTGGTCAGAAGCACAGTGGTCAGAAACACACTGGTCAGAAACATGCTGGTCAGAAACACAGTGGTCAATAACACAGTGGTCAGAAACACAATGGTCTGAAATACACTCGTCAGAAACACAGTGGTGTGAAAGACAGTGGTCAGAAACACAGTGGTCAGAAACACATTGGTCATGACCACATTGGTCATAGACACACTTGTCTGGAACACGATAGTCAGGAACGCAGTGCTCAGAAATACAGTTGTCAGAAAAACACTGGTCAGAAACAAAGTGGTCAGAGACATGGTGGTCAGAAACACAGTGTTGAGAAACACAGTGGTCTCGAGCACAATGGCAAGAAACACACTGGTCAGAAACACAGTGGTCATAAACACACTGGTCAGAAACACAGTGGTCAGAAACACAGTGGTCAGAAATACACTCATCAGAAACACACTCTTCAGAAACACAGTGGTGAGAAACACACTGGTCAGAAACACGGTGGTCAGAAACACAGTGGTCAGAAACACACTGGTCAGAAACACAGTGGTCAGAAACACAGTGGTCATAAACACAATGGTCAGGAACACAGTGGTCAAAAACACAGTGGTCAGAAACACACTGGTCAGAAACACACTGGTCAGAAACATAGTGGTCATAAACACAGTGGTCAGACACAAAGTGGTCGGAAATACACTAGTCAGAAACAAGGTAGTCAGATCCATACTGGTCAGAAGCACAGTGGTCAGAAACACACTGGTGAGAAACACGCTGGTCAAAAACACAGTGGTCAGGAACACATGTTCAGAAACACACTGGTCTGAAACACACCCGTCAGAAACAGATTAGTCAGAAACACAGTGGTCAGAAACACAGTGGTCAGACACACAGTCGTCGGAAACACAGTGATCAGATACACAGTGGTCACATACACATTGGTCAGAAACACAGTGGTCAGAAACTCAATGGTCAGAAACAAAGTGGTAAGAAACACAGTGGTCAGAACAATATGGTCAGAAACACATTGGTCACATACACAGTGGTCAGCAACCCAGTGGTCAGAAACACACTGGTCATAAACACACTGGTCAGAAACACTGTGGTCAGAAACACACTGTTCAGAAACACACTGGTCAGAAACACAGTGGTCAGAAACACAGTGGCCAGAAACACAGTGGTCAGAAACACAGTGATCACAAACGCAGTGGTCAGAAACACACTGGTAAGAAACACACCGGTCATAAACACAGTGGTCATAAACACAGTGGTCAGAAAGACACTGGATAGAAACACAATGGTCAGAAACTGAGTAGTCAGATCCAAACTGGTCAGAAGAACAGTTTTCTGAAACACACTGGTCAGAAGCACGCTGGATAGAGAAACACGGTGGTCAGGAACACAGTGGTCAAAAACACACTGGTCAGAAACACACTCGTTAGAAACACACTTGTCAGAAACACAGTCGTCAGAAACACATTGGTCAGAAACACGGTGGTCAGAAATACAGTGGTCAGAAACACAATGGTCAGAAGCACACTGGTCAGAAACACACTTGTCAGAAACACAGTCGTCAGAAACACATTGGTCAGAAACACGGTGGTCAGAAATACAGTGGTCAGAAACACAATGGTCAGAAGCACACTGGTCAGAAACACAGTGGTCAGAAACACTCTGGTCAGAAACACGCTGGTCAGAAACACAGTGGTCAGAATCACACTGGTCAGAAACACAGTGGTCAGAAACACAGTGGTCATAAACACAGTGGTCAGGAACACAGTGGTCAGAAACACAGTGGTCAGAATCACACTGGTCAGAAACACAGTGGTCAGAAACACAGTGGTCATAAACACAGTGGTCAGGAACACAGTGGTCAGCAACGCAATGGTCAGAAACACACTGGTCAGAAACACACTGGTCAGAAACAAACTGGTCAGAAATACACTAGTCAGAAACACAGTAGTCAGATCCATTATGGTCAGAAGCACAGTGGTCAGAAACATACTGGTGAGAAACACGCTGGTCAGAAACACAGTGGTCAGGAACACAGTGGTCAGAAACACACTGGTCAGAAATACACTAGTCAGAAACACAGTAGTCAGATCCATTATGGTCAGAAGCACAGTGGTCAGAAACATACTGGTGAGAAACACGCTGGTCAGAAACACAGTGGTCAGGAACACAGTGGTCAGAAACACACTGGTTAGAAACACACCCGTCAGAAACACAGTAGTCAGAAACACAGTGGTCAGAAACACAGTGGTCAGACACACATTGGTCAGAAACGCAGTGATCAGATACACAGTTGTCAGATACACATTGGTCAGAAACACAGTGGTCAGAAAAACAGTGGTCAGAAACTCAACGGTCAGAAACAAAGTGGTCAGAAATACAGTGGTCAGAAACAAACTGGTCAGAAACTCACTGGTCAGGAACACAGTGGTCAGAAACACAGCGGTCAGAAACACAGTGGTCATAAACACGCTGGTCAGAAACATTGTGGTCAGAAACCCACTGTTCAGAAACATAGTGGTCAGAAACACAGTGGTCAGAAACACAGTGGTCAGAAACACAGTGATCAGAAACGCAGTGGTCAGAAACACACTGGTCAGAAACACACTGGTCATAAACCCAGTGGTCATGAACACAGTGGTCAGAAACACAGTGGTCAGAAACACAGTGATCAGAAACGCAGTGGTCAGAAACACACTGGTCAGAAACACACTGGTCATAAACCCAGTGGTCATGAACACAGTGGTCAGAAAGACACTGGATAGAAACACAATGGTCAGAAACTAAGTAGTCAGATCCAAACTGGTAAGAAGCACAGTGGTCAGAAACCCACTGGTCAGAAACACGCTGGTCAGAAACACAGTGGTCAATATGACAGTTGTCGGAAACACACTGGTCAGAAAAACACTTGTCAGAAACACAGTGGTGAGAAAGACAGTGGTCGGAAACACAGAGGTCAGAGACAGAGTGGTCAGAAACACGATGGTCAAAAGCACACTGGTCAGAATAAACACTGGTCAGAAACACAGGGGTCAGACACACAGTGGTAAAAAACACACAAATCATAGAAACACTTGTCTGAAACACGATGGTCAGAAACACAGTGGTCATAAACACAGTTGTCAGAAAAACACTGGTCAGAAACACAGTGGTCAGAAACACGGTGGTAACAAACACAGTGGTCAGAAACACAGTGGTCAGAAACACAGTGGTAAGAAACACACTGGTCAGAAACACAGTGGTCATCGACACACTGGTCAGAAACACATTGGTCATAAACACAGTGGCCAGAAACAAAGCGGTCAGGAACATGGTGGTCAGAAACGCAGTGGTCAGAAACACACTGGTCAGAAACACACTAGTCAGAAACACAGTGGCCTTAATCACAGTGGTCAGCAACACACTGGTCAGAAACACACTGGTCAGGAACACAGTAGTCAGATCCACACTGGTCAGAACCACGGTGGTCAGAAACACAGTGGTTAGAAACACGCTGGTCAGAAACACGGTGGTCACGATGACGGTGGTTAGAAACACACTAGTCAGAAACACTCTCGTCAAAAACACAGTGGTCAGAAACACGGTGGTTAGAAACACAGCGGTCAGAAGCACGGTGGTCAGAAACACAGTGGTCACAAACACAGTGGTCAGAAACACAGTGGTCAGAAACACGGTGGTCAGAAACGCAGTGGTCAGACACACACTGGTCGGAAACACAGTAGTCAGAAACACAGTGGTCATAAACACAGTGGTCAGAATCACACTGGTCCAAAACACACTGGTCAGAAACACAGTAGTCAGTTCCACACTGGTCAGAACCACGGTGGTCAGAAACACACTGGTAAAAAACACGCTGGTCAGAAATAGAGTGGTGCGGAACACAGTGGTCAGAAACACACTGGTCAGAAACACACTCGTCAGAAACACGGTGGTCAGAAACACGTTGGTCAGAAACACAGTGGTCAGAAATACGATGGTCAGAAACACAGTGGTCAGAAAGACACTGGTCAAAAACACACTGGTCAGAAACACACTCGTCAGAAACACAGTGGTCAGAAACACGATGGTCAGAAACACAGTGTTCAGAAAGACAGTGGTCAAAAACACACTGGTCAGAAACACAGTGGTCAGAAACACACTGGTCAGAAACACACTGGTCAAGAACACAGTGGTCAGAAACACACTGGTCAGAAACACATTGGTCAGAATTATAGTGGTTAGAAACACAGTGATCAGGAACACAGTGGTCAGAAACGCAGTGGTCAGAAACACACTGGTCAGAAACACACTTGTCAGAAACACAGTGGTCATAGACACAGTGGTCAAAAACAAGCTGGTCAGAAATACACTAGTCAGAAACACAGTAGTCAGATCCATACTGGTCAGAAGCACAGTGGTCCGAAATGTTGGCTCTAGTGGGTGTGGAGGCACCCTCAGGGATGCCTAGCCCTCACTGGTTCATGCTACCAAGGTTTGGGGAAGCCAAGGGACACTTTTGGTGAAGAGTGTGGAGCACACGGATCACATGTGTGAGGGGACAGAACACGTCCCATTCGGTATAACTGAATCAAAACACAATCTTTGTTACTTTTTGTAGTGAGATTACATCAGATCCTTATGGCTTCTGATATAAGCTTTCCAACACATCCAAGCACGCCCAAAGTAGAGCAGTAGAGCTCCTGCTACGGCCGTCGAAGTAACCCTTGGTGGAGCCGCCCACCTGGTCTTGCACTCTAGGCAACGGGAGGCGCTTTGACGATGACCCGTCGAAGCTCCTTTCCTCACCCAGAAGTCAAGGAGAAGTTCATCCTGGTCAAGGAGGTCCTTATGGTCACCTCATTCATGCCCTGGGTGCATTTGGAGGCCATTAAGAATGAACTCGGATCCATGGTGGTGGGATATCCAGCCACCCATGGCGGGTACCACATTCCACCCACCCAACACCAGTTTTTCGGGCTAGGCTTACTTTCTCACTACTCACTCAAATCGAGCGATTCAAAGCTCGATGCTGCATGGAAAATTTGAAGGAATCCAAATATAAAGTCAGGTGTGTTCGACCACTCCTCAGTGGTTGCACCAGGAAGTACACTCAACGGCACTCATGGCAAGGGGCACGCCATGTCAACAATCTCCACCTTGCACGGCAGCCTTGATGCCCTGTCCTTGAAACCTGTACCCTTTTAAACTTCACACCGCAGACCGAGCTTCATGCAGCTCGCGTTGTGCCTGTCCTTGGGCTGTGCATTGGTCATGGCATCGACGAGCATGCGCTTAGTGCCACAATGCACAATGGCCGCATCCCCCTTCGCCACCAAGTCCCGCGCGTAGTGATGACGGATCTCGATGTGCTTGGTCCTCCTGTGCAGCACTGGGTTCTGAGTCAGGCTGATGGCACTCATGTTGTCAACATTGAGTACTATCCGCTTCCTTTGCAGTACGCCGATCTCCTTTAGCAGCCGCCTCAGCCACACCGCCTCCTTTGCGGCTTCCGCGCGTGCGATTTTCTCCGCTTCGGTGCTGGACAGCGCCACGCAGTCCTGCTTCCTGCTTGCCCATGAAACAGCTGCACCACCAAGCACAAACACATACTTCAATGTTGATTTTCTGTCATCTACATCACAATTCCAGTCAGCATCCGAGTAGCCGACCAACTCCAGGGAGTCGTCACGCGCTCCCCCTCCAAACACGAGCCGCGACTGTTTTGTCGCCTTGAGACAGCGGAGGATCCGCTTCACCGCTTGCCAATGCAGTGGCCCGGGGTTAGCAACATAGCGGCTCACTTGGCCCTCTGCGAAGGCCAGGTCGGGCTGCGTCGCCACCATGGCCTACATAATGCTCCCCACTGTAGACTGGTTGGCACACCTGCCATCTCCTCCTTCTCCTCGTCCGTGCTTGGGGCCATGCTCGAGCTCAGCTCACACGTGGTGGTCATGGGTGTGCCGATGGGGTTGCACTCCTCCATCTTGTAGCGGCGGAGTTCCTCTTGCACGTACACTGCCTGTCCCATCTTGAGCGTGCGTGCCTTGCGGTCCCTCTTGATGGCGACGCCGGGGTAGTACTCGAGCTCGCCCATGTCAGTCATTTTGAACCAACCGCCCAGCTGTCGCTTCAAGTTCACCAACTCATCCATGTCCGACGACAAGAGGATGAGATCGTCCACATAGAGTGCCATGATCTGGTGCAACCCCGGCTGCTTCCGCACGAACACGCTGTGATCCGCCTTGCAACGCTCGAAGCCAAGCTCGGCCATGAAGCCGTCCATTTTCAGGTACCATATGAGTGGCGGTTGCTTCAGCCTGTAGAGCGCCTTGCGAAGCCGGCACACCTTCCCCGACGGCGCATCCACCCCCTCCGGCACCTCCATGTAGACTTCCTTGTCCAGGGCGCCGTTGAGGAACGCAGTTTTCACGTCCATTTGGTGGACATCGTAGTCGCGCACCGCCGCCACCGAGAGGATGGAGCGAATGGAGGCGAACTTTGCCACCGGCGCGAAGGTTTCATTGTAGTGTTCACCCTTTCGCTGGGCGTACCCCTTCGCGACCAGCCGCGCCTTGTGCCGCTCCACCTTCCCCTCCTTGGTGAGCTTCTTCTTGAAGATCCAGTTGGAGCTAAGGATTTTTGCACCCTCAGGCCTGTCAATCAGCTGCCAAGTGCCGTTCTTTTCATGGGGGGCAAGCTCAGATTTTATAGCTCCCTCCCACTCAGCCCCATCCTTCCACTGCAAAGCCTCCTTGACGGTTTAAGGCTCCTCTTGCACAAAGAACGTTCAAGCAAGCCCAGTCCAGATGCCCTCTGCGGCATTGTACCTCTTTGCCGTCCTCTGAGGTTAGAAACAAACTAGTCAGAAACACGCTGGTCAGAAACACAGTGGTCAGAAACACAGTGGTCATAAACACACAGGTTAGAAATACCGTGGTCAGAAAGACACTGTTCAGAAACACACTGGTCAGAAACACAGTGGTCAGAAACACAGTGGTCATAAACACACTGGTCTGAAACACAGTGATAAGAAACACAGTGGTCAGAAACACAGTGGTCAGAAACACACTGGTCATAAACACAGTGGTCATAAACACAGTGGTCAGAAAGACACTGGACAGAAACACACTTGTTAGAAACACAGTAGTTGGATCCAAATTGGTCAGAAGCACAGTGGTCAGAACCACACTGGTCAGAAACACGCTGGTTAGAAACAGAGTGGTCAATGACACAGTGGTCAGAACACACTGGTCAGAAACACACTCGTCCAAACCACAGTGGTGAGAAAGACAGTGGTCGGAAACCCAGTGGTCAGAAACGCAGTGGTCAGAAACACGCTGGTCAGAAACACACTAGTCAGAAAAAAACACTGGTGAGAAACACAGTCCTCACACACACATTGGTCAGAAACACACTGGTCAGAAACACACTGGTCAGAAACACACTGGTCAGAAACACAATGGTCAGAAACAGAGTGGTCAGAAACACAGTGGTCAGAAACACACTGGTCAGAAACACACTAGTCAGAAAAAAACACTGGTGAGAAACACAGTCCTCACACACACATTGGTCAGAAACACACTGGTCAGAAACACACTAGTCAGAAAAAAACACTGGTGAGAAACACAGTCCTCACACACACATTGGTCAGAAACACACTGGTCAGAAACACACTAGTCAGAAAAAAACACTGGTGAGAAACACAGTCCTCACACACACATTGGTCAGAAACACACTGGTCAGAAACACACTGGTCAGAAACACACTGGTCAGAAACACAATGGTCAGAAACAGAGTGGTCAGAAACACAGTGGTCAGAAACACAGTGGTTAGAAACCCAGTGCTGAGAAACACATTGGTCAGAAACACAGTGGTCAGAAACACACTGGTCAGAAACACAGTGGTCAGAAACACAGTGGCTATGAACACACTGGTCAGAAACACACTGGTCAGAAACACAGTGGTCACAAACACAGTGGTCATAAATATAGTGGTCAGAAACACGGTGGACAGACACATAGCGGTCAGAAACACAGTTGTCAGAAACACAGTAGTCAGAAACACAGTGATCAGATACACAGTGGTCGGAAACACAGTGGTTAGAAACACGGTGGTCAGAAAGACAGTGGTCAGAAACACAGTGGTCAGAAACACAATGGTCAGAAACACAGTGGTTAGAAACACACTGGTCAGAAAAACACTGGTCAGAAACACACTGGTAATAAACACAGTGATAAGAAACACAGTGGTCAGAAACACACTGGTCAGAAACACAATGGTCAGAAACACAGTGATCAGAAACAAAGTGGTCAGAAACACACTAGTTAGAAACACAGTGCTCAGAAACAGAGTGGCTAGAAACACACTGGTCAGAAACAGACTGGTGAGAAATGAAGTGCTCACAAATACAGTGGTCATAAACACATTGGTCATAAACACAGTGGTCAGACACACAACGGTCAGAAACACAGTGGTCAGAAACACAGTGGTCTGACACAAAGTGGTAAGACACACAGTAATCAGATACACAGTGGTCAGGTACACATTGGTCAGAAACACAGTGGTCAGAAACACAGTGGTCATAAACTCAATGGTCAGAAACAAAGTGGTCAGAAACACAGTGGTCAGAAACAAACCGGTCAGAAACACACTGGTCAGAAATACAGTGGTCAGAAACACAGTGGTCAGAAGCACAGCGGTCATAAACACACTGGTCAGAAACACCGTGGTTAGACACACACTGTTCAGAAACACACTGATCATAAACACAGTGGTCAGAAACACAGTGGTCAGAAACACAGTGGTCAGAAACACAGTGGTCAGAAACACACTGGTCAAAATCACACTGATCACAAACACAGCGGTCATAAACACAGCGGTCAGAAAGACAATGGATAGAAACACACTGGTCAGAAACACAGTAGTCAGATCCAAACTGGTCAGAAGCAAAGTGGTCAGAAACACAGTGGTCAGAAACACGCTGGTCAGAACACAGTGGCCAATAGCAGAGTGGTTAGAAACACACTGGTCAGAAACTCACTCGTCAGAAACATAGTGGTGAGAAAGACAGTGGTCAGAAACACAATGGTCAGAAACACATTGGTCAGAAACACAGGTGTCAGATACACACTGGTTAGGAAAAACAATGGTCAGAAACATAGTGGTCAGACACACAGTGGTCAGAAACACACTGGTCAGAAACACACTGGTCAGACACACACTGGTCAGAAACACACTGGTCAGAAACAGAGTGGTCAGAAACACGGTAATCGGAAACACAGTGGTCAGAAACGCAGTGGTGAGATACACATTGCTCAGAAACACAGTGGTCAGAAACACACTGGTGAGAAACACAGTGGTCAGAAAAACAGCGGTCAGACACACAGTGATCAGAAACACAGTGGTCAGAAACACAGTGATCGGATACACAGTGATCAGAAACACTATGGTCAGAAAACAGTGGTCAGAAACACAGTGGTTATAAACACACTGGTCAGAAACACAGTGGTCAGAAACACACTGGTCACAAACACAGTGGTCAGAAACACAGATGTCAGAAACACACTGGTCAGAAACACAGTGGTCTGAAACATAGTGGTCAGAAACACAATGGTCAGAAACACAGTGGTCAGCAACACAGTGGTCAGAAACACAGTGGTCAGAAACACAGTGGTCAGAAACACACTGGTCACAAACACAGTGGTCAGAAACACAGATGTCAGAAACACACTGGTCAGAAACACAGTGGTCTGAAACATAGTGGTCAGAAACACAATGGTCAGAAACACAGTGGTCAGCAACACAGTGGTCAGAAACACAGTGGTCAGAAACACAGTGGTCAGAAGCACAGTGTTCAGAAACACAGTGGTTAGAAACACACTGGTCAGAAATACAGTGGTCACAAACACAGTGGGCGTAAACACAGTGGTCAGAAACACAGTGGTCAGATACACAGAAGTCAGAAACACAGTGGTCCAAAACACAGTGGTCAGAAACACAGTGATCAGGTACACAGTGGTTAGAAACATAGTGGTCAAAAACACAGTGGTCAGAAACACAAAGGTTAGAAACACACTGGTCAGAAACACACTGGTCACAAACATAGTGGTCAGAAACACATATGTCAGAAACACACTGGTCATAAACACAGTGGTCAGAAACACAGTGGTCAGAAACACAGTGGTCAGAAACACAGTGGTCAGAAACACGGTGGTCAGAAACACACTGGTCAGAATCACACTAGTCATAACCACAGTGGTCATAAACACAGTGGTCAGAAAGACAATCGATAGAAACACACTGGTAAGAAACACAGCAGTCGGATCCAAACTGGTCAGAAGCACAGTGGTCAGAAACACAGTGGTCAGAAACACGCTGGTCAGAACACAGTGGTCAATAGCACAGTGGTCAGAAACACACTGGTCAGAAACTCACTTGTCAGAAACACAGTGGTGAGAAAGACAGTGGTCAGAAACACAATGGTCAGAAACACGTTGGTCAGAAACACGGGTGTCTGATACACACCGGTCAGAAAAAACACTGGTCAGAAACATAGTGGTCAGACACACAGTGGTCAGAAACACCCTGGACAGAAACACACTGGTCAGAAACACACTGGTCAGAAACACACTTGTCAGAAACAGACTGGTCAGAAACACGGTAATCAGAAACACACTGGTCAAAAACACAGTGGTGAGAAACACATTGGTCAGAAACACAGTGGTCAGAAACACACTGGTCAGAAACATAGTGGTCAGAAACACAGCGGTCAGAAACACAGTGATCAGAAACACAGTGGTCAAAAACACAATGATCGGATACACAGTGGTGAGAAACACAGTGGTCAGGAACACAGTGGTCAGAAACACAGTGGTAAGAAACACACTGGTCAGGAACACACTGGTCAGAAACACAATGGTCACAATCACAGTGGTCACAAATACAGTGGTCATAAACACAGTGGTCAGATACACAGCGGTCAGAAACACAGTGGTCAGAAACACAGTGGTCAGAAACACAGTGATCAGATACACGGTGGTCAGATACACAGTGGTCAGAAACACAGTGGTCAGAAACACAGTGGTTAGAAACACACTGGTCAGAAACACACTGGTCACAAACACAGTGGTCAGAAACACATATGTCAGAAACACACTGGTCATAAACACAGTGGTCAGAAACACAGTGGTCAGAAACACAGTGGTCAGAAACACAGTGGTCAGAAACACAGTGGTCAGAAACACAGTGGTGAGAAGCACAGTGGTAAGAAACACGGTGGTCAGAAACACAATGGTTGGAAACACAACGGTCGGAAACACAGTGGTCTGAACCACAGTGTTCAGAAACACAATGGCCAGAAACACAGTGGTTATGAACACTGTGGTCAGAAAAACACTGGTCAGAAACACACTTGTCAGAAACACAGTGGTAAGAAACACAGTGGTGAGACACACAGTGGTCAGAAACATAGGGTTCAAAAACACACTGGTCATAAACACATTTGTCAGAAAAATAGTGGTCAGAGACACAGTGGTCAGAAACACAGTGGTTATAAGCACAGTAGACAGAGACACAGCAGTCAGAAACACAGAAGTCAGAAACGCACTGGTCAGAAGCTCAGTGGTCTGAAACACACTGGTCACAAACACAGTGGTCGGGAACACAGTGGTCAGAAACACAATGGTCAGAAACACAAGGGTTAAAAACACAATGGTCAGAAACACAATGGTCATAAACACGCTGGAGAGAAACACAGTGGTCACAAACACAGTGGTTGGAAACACACTGGTCAGAAACAAACTGGTCGGAAACACAGTGGTCAGAAACACTGTGGTCAGAGACACAGGGGTCAGAAGCCCAGTGGTCAGAAACAGCGTGGTCAGAAACACAGTGGTCAAAACCACAGTGGTCAGAAACACAATGGTCAGAAACTCTGTGGTCAGAAACAGATTGGTCAGAAACACACTGGTCAGAAACACACTGGTCAGAAACACAGAGGTCAGAAACACACTAGTCAGAAACACAGTGGTCAGAAACACAGTGGTCAGAAACACACTGGTCGGAAACACACTGTTAATGCACACAGTTGCTTGAAACACAGTTGTCAGCAACACAGTGGTCAAAAACACAGTGGTCAGAAACACAGTGGTCAGGAACACACTGGTCAGAAACACGCTGGTTAGAAACACAGTGGCCAGAAACACACTGGTCAGAAACACAGTGGTCTGAGACACAGTGGTAAGAAACACAATGGTCAGAAACACAGTGGTCAGAAACACAGTGTTCAGAAACACAGTGGTCAGAAACACAGTGGTTAGGAACACAGTAGTCAGAAAAACACTGGTCAGAAACACACTTGTCAGAAACACAGTGGTAAGAAACACAGTGGTCAGACACACAGTTGTCAGAAACATAGTCGTCATGAACACACCGGTCAGAAACACAGTGGTCAGAAACACAGTGGTCAGAAACACAAGGGTCAGAAAACCAGTGGTCAGAAACAGAGTGGTCAGAAACACAGTGGTCAAAACCACAGTGGTCAGAAACACAATGGTCAGAAACTCTGTGGTCATAAACATATTGGTCAGAAACACACTGGTCAGGAACACACTGGTCAGAAACACAGTGGTCAGAAACAAACTGGTCAGAAACACAGTGGTCAGAAACATAGTGGTCAGAAACACACTGGTCAGAAACACACTGTTCATACACACAGTGGTCTGAAACACAGTGGTCAGAAACACAGTTGTCATAAACACAGTGGTCAGAAACACAGTGGTCAGAAACACACTGGTCAGAAACACAGTGGTAAGAAACACACTGGTCAGGAACACACTGGTTAGAATCAAAGTGGTCTGAGACATAGTGGTTT
Organism: Penium margaritaceum; assembly: GCA_023375785.1. Taxonomy (NCBI): domain Eukaryota; kingdom Viridiplantae; phylum Streptophyta; class Zygnematophyceae; order Desmidiales; family Peniaceae; genus Penium; species Penium margaritaceum. The sequence goes on along the minus strand of SZWC01000002.1, from coordinate 951,878 downwards.
TAAACACAATGGTCAGAAACATCGTGGTAAAAAACACATTGGTCAGAAACACAGTGGTCCGAAACACACTGGTCAGAAACACACTGGTCACAAACACACAGGTCATAAAAACATTGGTCAGAAACACCGTGGTCATAAACACTGTGGTCAGAAACACAGTGGTCAGAAACACACTCGTAAGAAACACACTGGTCAGAAACACACTGGTCAGAAAGACAGTGGTCAGAAACACAGTGGTCAGAGACACACTGGTAAAAAACACAGTAGTCAGAAACACAGTAGTCAAAAACACAGTGGTCAGAAGCACAGTTGTCAGAAACACAGTGGTCAGAAACACGCTGGTCAGAAACACATTGGTCAGAAACACACTGGTCAGCAACACTGTGGTCAGGAACATAGTGGTTAGAAACACAGTGGTCAGAAACACACCGGTCAGAAACACACTGGCCAGAAACACTGTGGTCAGAAACACAGTGGTCATAGATACACTGGTCAGAAACACAGTGGTCAGAAACACTGTGGTCGGAAACACAGTGGTCAGAAACACAGTGGTCAGAAACACTGTGGTCAGAAACACGGTGGTTAGAAAAACACCGGTCAGACACACAGTGGTCAGAAACACAGTGGGCAGAAACACAGTGGTCAGAAAGCCAATGGTCAGGAGCACAGTGGTCAGAAACACAGTGGTCATATACACAGTGGTTGGAAACACACTGGTCAGAACCACGGAGGTCAGAAACACACGGGTTAGAAACACGCTGGTCGGAAACACAGTGGTCATGAACACAGTGGTCAGAAACACACTGGTCAGAAACACAGTTGTCAGAAAAACACTTGTCAGAAACACGCTGGTCAGAAACACAGTGGTCTGAAACACAGTGGTCAGACACACAGTGGTCAGAAACACAGTGGTCAGAAACACACTGGTCAGAAACACACTGGACAGAAACAGAGGTCAGAAACACAGTGGTCAGAAACACAGTGGTCAGAAACACACTGGTCAGAAACACAGTGGTCAGAAACACAGTGGTCTGAAACACAGTGGTCAGAAACACAGTGGTCAGAAACACAGTGGTCTGAAACACAGTGGTCAGAAACACAGTGGTCAGAAACACAGTGGTCAGAAACACAGTGGTCAGAAACACAACGGTCAGAAACAGAGTGGTCAGAAACACAGAAGTCAGAAACAAAGTGGTCGAAAACACAGTGGTCAAAAACACATTGGTCATAGACACGCTGGTCAGAAACACAATGGTCAGAAACACAGTGGTAAGAAACACAGTGGTCAGAAACACACTGGTCAGAAACACAGTGGTCAAAAACACATTGGTCATAGACACGCTGGTCAGAAACACAATGGTCAGAAACACAGTGGTAAGAAACACAGTGGTCAGAAACACACTGGTCAGAAACACAGTGGTCAGAAACACGGTGGTCAGAAACACAGTGGTCAGAAACACAGTGGTCAAAAACTCAGTGGTAAGAAACACATTGCTCACAACCACAGTGGTCAGAAAGACACTGGTCAGAAACGCAGTGGTCAGAAACACAGTGGTCAGAAACACAGTGGTCAGAAACACAGTGGTCAGGAACATAGTGGTCAGAAACGCGGTGGTCAGAAACACACTGGTCAGAATCACACTGGTCAGAAACACAGTGGTCATAAACACTGTGGTAAAAAAAAACACTGGTCAGAAACACACTGGTCAAAAGCACTGTAGTGATCCACACAGGTCAGAAACACAGTGGTCAGAAACACACTGGTGAGAAACACGCTGGTCAGAAATACATTGGTCAGAAACACACTGGTCAGACACACAGTGGTCAGAAACACACGTGTCAAAAACATAGTGGTCAGAAACGCAGTGGTCAGAAACATTGTGGTCATAAACACTGTGGTCAGAAACACAGTGGTCAGAAAAACATTGGTCGGAAGCGCAGTGGTGGGAAACACAGTGTTCAGAATCACAGTGGTCAGAAACACAGTGGTCAAAAACACAGTGGTTAGAAACACAGTGGTCAAAAAAACACTGGTCAGAAACACACTTGTCAGAAACACAGTGGTAAGAAACACAGTGGTCAGACACACATTGGTCAGAAAAATAGTGGTCAAAAACACACTGGTCAGAAACACATTGGTCAGAAACACAGTGGTCAGAAACACAGTGGTCGGAAACACATTGGTTAGAAACGCACTAGTCAGAGACACGATTGTCAGAAACACAGTGGTCGGAAACACAGTGGTCAGAAACATAGTGGTCATAAACACAGTGGTCAGAAACACAATGGTCAGACACACAGTGGTCGGAAACACAGTGGTCAGAAACACAGTGGTCAGAATCACAGTGGTCAGAAACAGACTGGTCAGGAACACATTGGTAAGAAACACACTGGTCAGAAACACAGTGGTCATAAACACACTGGTCAGAAACACAGTGGCCAGAAACACAGTGGTGAGAAGCACTCAGGTCAGAAACCCAGTGTTCAGAAACACAGTGGTCAGAAACAAAGTGATAAGAAACACACCAGTCAGAAACACTGTGGTCAGAAACACAGTGGTCAGAAACACACTGGTCAGAAACACACTGTTCATACACGTAGTGCTCAGAAACACAGTGGTCAGAAACAGAGGGGTCAGAAACACACTGGTCAGAAACGCTGTGGTCAGAAACACACTGGTCAGAAACACAGTGGTTAGAAACACAGTGGTCAGAAACACACTAGTCATAAACACACTGGTCAGGAAAACACTGGTCAGAAAGACACTGGTCAGAAACGCAGTACTCAGAAACACATTGGTCCAAAACACAGCGGTGTGAAACACAGTGGTCAGAAACACAGTGGTCAGAAACACAGTGGTCAGAAACGCACTGGTCATAAACACACCGGACAGGAAAACAGTTGTCAGACACACACTGGTCAGGAACACACTAGTCAGAAACACTGTGGTCCGAAAACACTGCGGTGACAAACACAGTGGTTAGAAACACAGCAGTCAGAAACACAGTGGTCGGGAACACAGTTGTCCAAAACACGGTGGTCAGAAACAAAGTGTTCTGAAACACGGTGGTCAGAAACACAGTGGTCGGAAACGCAGTGGTAAAAAACACAGTGGTCAGGAATACATAGGTTAGAAACACAGTCGTCAGAAACACACTGGTCAGAAACACACTGGTCAGAAACACACTGGTCAGAAACACAGAGGTCAGAAACACAGTGGTCAGAAACAGAGTGGTAAGAAATCCACTGGTCAGCAACACACTGGTCAGAAACACCGTGGTCAGAAACACACTGGCCCGAACTATAGTGGGTAGAAACACGGTTGTCAGAAACACGCTGGTCAGAAACACAGCGGTCAGAAACAAAGAGGTCAGAAACACACTGGTGTGCAACACAGTGGTCAAAAACATTGTGGTCATAAACACGCTGGTCAGAAACACACTGGTCAGGAACACTCTGGTCAGAAACAAACTGGTCAGAAACACAGTTGTCAGAAACACAGTGGTCAGAAGTATAGTTTACAGAAACACACTGGTCAGAAACACACAGGTGAGAAACACAGTTGTCAGAAACACGGTGCTCGGAAACAGAGTGGTCAGAAACACAGTGGTCAGAAAAACAGTGGTCAGAAACACAGTGGTGAGAAACACAGTGGTCAGAAACACAATGGTCGGAAATACAGTGGTCGGAAACACAGTGTTCAGAAACATAGTAGTCAGATGCACAGTGGTCAAAAACACAGTGGTTAGAAACACAGTGGTCAGATACACATTGGTCAGAAAGACAGTGTTAGAAACACAGTGGTCTGAAACACGTTGGTCAGAAACACAGTAATCGGAAACACAGTGGTCACAGACACCGTGGCTGGAAACACACTGGTCAGAGACATAGTAGTCATAAACACAGTGGTCAGGAACACAGTGGTCAGAAACACAGTGGTCATGAACAAAGTGGTCAGAAACACGGCGGTGAGAAACACGGTGGTCATAAACACACTGGTCAAAAAGACAGTGGTCAGAAACATAGTGGTCAGAAACACACTGGTCAGAAACATAGTGTTCAAGAACACACTGATCAGAAACAAAGTGTTTATTAACGCACTGGTCAGAAACACAGTGGTCCAAAACACAGTGGTCAAAAACACACAGGTCAAAAACCTTGCGGTCAGAAACACGGTGGTCAGAAACACAGTGGTCAGAAACACGCTGGTCAGAAACACAGTGGTCCGAAACACACCGGTCAGAAACGCAGGGGTCAGAAACCCAGTGGTCAAAAACAGAGTGGTCAGAAACACAGTGGTCAAAACCAAATTGGTCCGAAACACAATGGTCAGAAACTTTGTGGTTAGAAGCAGATTGGTCAGAACACACTGGTGACAAACACACTGGTCAGGAACACAGTGGTCAGAAACACACTGGTCCAAAACACAGTGGTCAGCAACACAGTGGTCAGAAACACAATGATCAGAAACACGCTGTTCATACACATAGTGGTCTGAAACACAGTGGTCAGAAACACAGTGGTCAAAAACACAGTGGTCAGAAACACAATGGTCAGAACTACAGTGGTCAGAAACACACTAGTCAGAAACACACTGGTGAGAATCACAGAGGTCTGAGACACAGTGGTCAGAAACACAGTGGTCAGAAACACAGTGGTGAGAAACACAGTGGTCAGAAACATAGTGGTCACAAACACCGTGGTTAGAAACACACTCGTCAAAAACACAGTGGTCAGAAACATGGTGGTCAGAAACACAGTGGTCATAAATACAGTTGTCAAAAACACAGTGGTCAGGAACACTTTGGTTACAAGCACAGTGGTGAGAAATGCACTGGTCAGAAACACACTGGTCAGAAACACACTGGTCAGAAACACAGTGGCCAGAAACTCACTGGTCAGAAACACACTGGTCAGAAGGACATTGGTCAGCAACACACTGGTGAGAAACACCGTGGTCAGAAACACACTGGCCATAAACAGAGTGGGTAGAAAAACAGTGGTCAGAAACACACTTGTCAAAAACACGCTGGTCAGAAACACAGTGATCAGAAACACAGTGGTCAGAAACACACTGGTGTGGAACATAGTGGTCAGAAACATAGTGGTCAGAAACACACTGGTCAGAAACACACTAGTCAGGAACACACTGGTCAGAAATACACTGGTCAGAAACACAGTGGTCAGAAACGCAGTGGTCCCAAGCACAGTGGTCAGAAACACAGGTCAGGAAAACACTGGTAAGAGACACATTTGTCAGAAACACAGTGGTCAGAAACGCAGTGGTCTGAAACATAGTGGTCAGAACACAGTGGTCAGAAACACAATGGTCAGAAACACAATGGTCGGAAACACGGTGTTCAGAAACACAGTGGTCAGGAGCAAAGTGGTCAGAAACATAGTGGTTAGAAACACAGTGGTCATAAACACACTGGTAAAAAAAAAACACTTGTCAAAACTCAGTGGTAAGAAGCACTGTGATCAGACACAGAATGGTCAGAAACACAGTTGTCAGAAACACACTGGTCAGAAACACATTGGTCAGAAACACAGTGGTCAGAAACGCAGTGGTCACAAACACAGTGGTTGGAAACACACCGGTCAGAGACACAGTAGTCAGAAACACAGTGGTCCGAAACACAGTGGTCAGAAACAGAGTGGTCAGAAACACACTGGCCATATAACAGTGGTCAAAAACACACTGGTCAGAAACCCAGTGGTAAAAAAAGCACTAGTCTGAAACACAGTGGTCAAAAACACGGTGGTGAAAAACACACTGGTCAGAAACCCAGTGGTCAGAAACAGAGTGGTCAGAAACACACTGGTCAGAAACACAGTGATCAGAAACACACTGGTCAGAAATACAGGGGTCAAAAACCCATTGGTCAGAAACAGATTGGTCAAAAACACGGTGGTCAAAATTACAGTGGTCAGGAACACAATGGTGAGAAACTATGTAGTCATAAACAGATTGGTCAGAAATACACTGGTCAGAAACACACTGGTCAGAAAGACGCTCGTCACAACCAAAGTGGTCAGAATGGCAGTGGTCGGAAACACAGTGGTCAGAAACACAGTGGTCGGAACCATAGTGGTCAGGAACACACTGGTTAGAAAAACAGTTATCACAAACACAGTGGTCACACAAACATTGGTATGAAACACATTGGTCAGACACACACTGGTCAGAAACACACTGTTCAGAAACACAATGGTTAGAAACACAGTGGTCAGACACACAACGGTTAAAAAACACAATGGTCGGAAACACAGTGGTCAGAAACACAGTGGTCAGAAACACAATGATTAGATACACAGTGGTCAGAGACATAGTGGTTAGAAACACAGTGGTCAGAAACACATTGGTCAAAAACACAGCGGTCAGAAACACAGTGGTCAGAAACACACTGGTCAGAATCACACTGGTCAGAAACACAGTGGTCAGAAACACACTGGTCAGAAACACACTGGTCAGAAACACGGTGGTCAGAAGCACAGTGGTCGGAAACACGGTGGTCAGAAACACAGTGGTCAGAAACGCAGTGGTCAGAAATACACTGGTCATAAACACTCTGGTCATAAACACTGTGGTCATAAACACAGTGGTCAGAAAGACACTGGTCAGAAACACGATGGTCAGAAACACAGTGGTCAGAAACACAGTGGGCAGAAACACAGTGGTCAGGAACAGACTGGTCAGAAAAACGCTGGTCAGGAACACAGTGGTCAGACACACAGTGGTCAGGAACACAGTGGTCAGAAACACAGTGGTGAGAAACACAGCGGTCATAAACACATTGGTCAGAAACTCAGTGGTCAGAAACACACTGGTCAGGAAAACATTGGTCAGAAACACAGTGGTCATTAACACACTGGTCAGAAACACACCAGTAATAAACACAGCGGTCAGAAACACAGTGGTCAGAAACACAGTGGTCAGAAACACATTGGTCAGAAACACAGTGGTCAGAAACACAGTTGTGACAAACATATTGGTCAGAGACACGGTGGTCATAAACACACTGGTCAGAAACACAATGGTCAGAAACATTGTTGCTAGAAACACACTAGTCAGAAACACACTGGTGAGAAACAAAGTGGTCACAAACACAGTGGACATAAACACAGTGGTCAGAAACACAGTGGTCACACACACAGCGTTCAGAAACACAATTTTCAGAAACACAGTGGTCAAAAAGACAGTGGTTAGAAACACAGTGATCAGATACACAGTGGTCAGAAACACAGTGGTCTGAAACACAGTGGTCAGAAACACGGTGGTCAGAAACAAAGTGGTCAGAAACACAGTGGTCAGAAACACAGTGGTCAGAAACACAGTGGTCAAAAACACACTGGTCATAAACACAGTGGTCAAAAACACGGTGGTCAGAAACACAGTGGTCAGAAACACACTGGTCAGAAACACAGTGGTCAGGAACATTGTGGTCATAAACACAGTGGTCAGAAAGACACCGGGTAGAAACACACTCGTCAGAAACAGAGTAGTCAGATCCAAACTGGTCAGAAGCACAGTGGTCAGAAACACACTGTTCAGAAACACGCTGGTCAGAAACACAGTGGTCAATAACACGGTGGTCAGAAACACACTGGTCAGAAACACACTCGTCAGAAACACAGTGGTCAGAAAGGCAGTGGTCGGAAACACAGTGGTCAGAAACACAGTGGTCAGAAACACACTGGTCAGAAACACACTGGTCAGAAAAACACCGGTCAGAAACACAGTGGTCAGACTCACATTGGTCAGAAACACATTGGTCAGAAACACACTGGTTAGAAACACACTGGTGAGAAACACAATGGTCAAATACAAAGTGGTCAGACACACAGCGGTCAGAAACACAGTGGTTAGAAACACAGTGGTCAGAAACACAGTGGTCAGAAACACAATGATCTGATACACGGCGGTCAGAAACACAGTGGTTAGAAACACAGTAGTCAGAAACACATTGGTCAGAAACACACCGGTCAGAAACACAGTGGTCAGAAACACAGTGGTCTGAAACACACCGGTCAGAAACACACTGGTCAGGAACACACTGGTCAGAAACACAGTGGCCAGAAACACACTGGTCAGAAACACAGTGGTCGGAAACACAATGGTCAGAAACACAGTGGTCAGAAACACACAGGTGAGAAACACAGTGGTCAGAAACAAACTGGGCATAAACACACTGGTGAGAAACACACTGGTCAGAAATGCTAAAAAGTGCCCCTGCCATGGATGCCGTTTGCCGTTTTCCTGGTTTCGACCACTGGAGACTGGTTGGATGTCTGATCGGATTATAGATGTAGACTCCCTGGATTTGGCCATGCGGGTTCGAGCTTTCAGTTGCTCGATTTGGTCGAGAATGCAGAAAGTTAGCCCCATCCGAACTTTGGGTGGTCGGCGGGTGGAATCTGGGTCTCCGCAATTAGTGACGGGATTATTCCACTGCGGTGGTCCGAGTTCGTCTCCAATTAGCTCCAAATGCACCAGGGACATGAAAAAAGTGACCAGGGGGCCTCCTTGACCGGGATAAACTTTTCCTTGACTTCTGGGCGAGGAAAGGCGCTCCGACGGGTCATCGTCGAAGCGCATCCCGTTGCGTAGCGTGCAAGGCATGGTGGACGGCTCCACGAAGGGTTACTTCGACGGCCGTATAAGGAGCTCTAGTGCTCCGTTTTGGGGTTACTTGGATGCGTTGGAAAGCTTAGATCACTGGCTACTAGAATCTTATGTAATCTCACTGAAAAAACCAATGATTAATGATTCGCACCCCTTCTAAGTTTCCATAACATCTGTATTCTGCTAGAATTCTACACTTGGTGTTATGGCGACCCAGAGCACACACCTCCTTGGAATTCTCGTTGCACTAAGAAGCCGTGGACACTTAGGCAGGTCAGTGTATGCTGGGAAATCATTCCTCACAAAGGGTTATTGGCCCACAGCCCTGACTTGCCTACCAAGACGTTCAAGGCTTCCGCAACGCACAGGAGTGTCGCTCCGGACGACGTCGCCGTTGCACTTTGGGACTCTCCCTCACAGAAGTTCATCATGGCGGAGAAGCCGGAGTCCTCGCCCATCCAAAAGTACATGGACGGTCCTATATTTGGACTCTGATGGTGGCATTTTGAGATCTACCTCGCGCACAAGGGACTGCGAGAGCTTATGAGGGGCACAGAGGTTCAAGATACGAGTGCAAGGAACGAGGAGAAGGCGGCATTCGCGAAGAAGAATGCGGAAGCGCTGATGATCCTCTTGTCGGCGCTGCATGAATCTTAGTGGGGATCTATCCATGGCTGTGAGCTGGCAGCCTGGAAGAAGATCTGCTCCATTCACCAATCAACATCCCTAGCCAACAAGATATTCGAAATGAAGCGACTCTTGACGGTGAGGATCGAGGAGGGTGAGAAAGTCATTATCTCCATGCAGCAGAATGAGTCTCTTGGCTCACAATGCAATGATGAGGGGTGGAAGATTGACACAGAGATGCAGACGATGGCCCTCCTCATGGCTCTACCCGACATTTGGAGCCCCCTCATCACCGTGCTGGGAGGATGGGAGGAGAACAAACTCACCTACGGCGCAGTCGCCGAGTACATCCGTAACGAGGTGCACCGTTGGAGTGGTGGCGAGACCTCATCATCCTCAGCTGCCATGGGTACCAAAACATAGGGTGGTTGCAGCAGCAGCAAGCGAGGTGGCGGTAAGGGTGGCAGGAGAAGGGCGCCAAGAAGGGTGCATGCCATAACTATGGCAAGGAGGGCCATTGGGCCAAGGAGTGTCCGGAGGAGGCACACGCCGGCGGCAAAGGCGCCAAAGGCAAGAAGGCGCTCCTCGATGGCACGAGGAACCACGACCTGAAGGGCGCCAACCGGCAGTGCCTCGACTCAGGTGCGGATGAGCATACCCAAGTTGAGAAGGTGGGGTTCATCAACATCACCAAGTCTGCCAAGTCCATGATGGTTGCGAACGACAAGGTCAAACCTGCGGCCGGCAAATGTGATGTGGACATATAGGTGGTGGTTAGTGGAAAAAAGGCACAATGTGTTATCCAAAACGTGCAACATGTCTCGGGCCTGGCTGACATTTTGAGTGTGAGCCGCTTGACAGCAAGGGGTATGAAGTGCTCTTCCGCAGGAAACGTGCAGTTGTGCGGATGGATGGCGGCGGCAACGTTGTGCTTGAGGCGAAGCACCAGGGAGGCCTCTACATCGTTAAGACAAATGTCATCCCCTCGGCAACAAACGCAGTAGACCCGCTAGCACGCATTGTCAACCTCGCCAAATGCAGGGGAGCAGACCTGCAAATATGGCATCTGCGACTGGGGCACTCGTCGCCCGCAGCCGTGCAAAGGATGGCGAAGGGTGACACTGGTGAGAAACACACGGATCAGAAACACGCTGGTCAGAAACACAATGGCGAGAAACACACTGGTCATAAACACAGTGGTAAGAAACACAGTGGTCAGAAACACTCTGGTCAGAAACACAATGGTGAGAAACATAATGGTCAAAAACACAGTGGTCAGAAACACAATGGTCAGAAACACAGTGGTCACAAACACACTGGTCACAAACAAAGTGGTCAGAAACACATTGGTCAGAAATATACTGGTCAGAAACACACTAGTCAGAACCACGGTGGTCAGCAACACAGTGGTCAGAAACACGGTGGTCAGAAACACACTGGTCAGAAACACAGTGGTCAGAAACACACTGGTCAAAAAACACAGTGGTCGGAAACACACTGGTCAGAAACACAGTGGTCAGAAACACACTGGTAAGAAACAAGGTGGTCAAAAACACAATGGTCAGAAATACAGTGGTATGAAACACAGTGGTCAGAAACACACCGGTGAGAAACACAGTGGTCAGAAACACACGGGTCAGAAACACACTGGTCAGAAATGCAGTGGTCAGAAACACATTGGTCAGAAACACACTGGTCAGTAACACAGTGGTCAGAAACACAGTAGTCACAAACACACTGGTCAGAAACACAGTGGTCAGAAACACACTGTTCAGTACCACAGTGGTCAGAAAAGAAGTGGTTAGAAACACACTGGTCAGAAACATAGTGGTCAAAAACATACTGGTCAGAAACACAGTGGTCAGAAACACAGTGGTCAGAAACACACTGGTCAGAAACGAAGTGGTAAAAAACACACTGGTCAAAAACACACTGGTCAGAAACACACTGGTCAGAAGCACATTGGTCAAAAACACGGTGGTCAGAAACACTGGTCAGAAACAGAGTGGTCACAAACACAGTGGTCAGAAACACACTGATCAGAAACACACTGGTCGGAAACACAGAGGTCATAATGACACTGGTCAGAAACACACTGGTAAGAAACACTGTGGTCAGAAACACAGTGGTCAGAAACACGGTGGTCAGAAACACAGTGGTCAGAAACACACCGGTCAAAAACACAGTGGTCAGAAACGCACTGGTCAGAAACACACTGGTCAGAAACAACCTGGTCAGAAACACGGTGGCCATAAACACAATGGTCAAAAACCCTGTGGTCAGAAACACACTGGTCAGGAACTCACTTGTCAGAAGTACAGTGGTCATAAACACACTGGTCAGGAACATACTGGTCAGAAACCCAGTGGTCGGAAACACACTGGTCAGAAACACAATGGTCAGAATCACAGTGGTCAGAAACACAGTGGTCATAAACACACTGGTCAGAAACAATGTGTTCACAAACACAGTGGTCAGAAACACATTGGTCAGAAATACAGTGGTCACAAACACTGTGGTCAGAAACACAGTGGTAAGAAACACAGTGGTCAGAAACACAGTGGTCAGAAACACAGTGGTCAGATACACACCGGTCTAATGTCAAAGTGTGATGCTCTAGTGCCAAAGTGTGACACTCTAGTGCCAAAGTGTGACACTCTAATGCCAAAGTGTGAATCTCTAGTGCCAACGTGTGATTCTCTAGTGCCAAAGTGTGACGCTCTTGTTCCAAAGTGCGAAACTCTATTGCCAAAGTGTGACGCTCCAACAGCACACTGATGCTCTAGTGCCAAAGTGTGACACTCGAGTGCCCAAGTGTGACGCTCTACTTATAAGGGGTGACGCTCTAGTGCCAAAGTGTGAAGCTCTAGCACCAAATCGTGACGCTCTAGTGCCAAGGTGTGACGCTCTAGTGAAAAAGTGTGACGCTCTAGTGCCAAAGTGTGGAACTCAAGTGCCAAAGTGTGACGCTCTAGTGCCAAGGTGTGAAGCTCTAGTGCCACCGTGTGATTTTATAGCGCCAAAGTGTGATAGTATAATGCAAACGTGTGACGCTTGAGTGTCAAAGTGTGAAGCTCTAGTGCCAAAGTGTGATGCTCTAGTACCAACGTTTGGAGCTCTGCTTCCAACATGTGACGCTCGAGTGCCTAAGTGTGATGCTGTAGTGCAAAAGTGGGACGCTATAGTGCCAAATTCTGGAGCTCTAGTGCCAAAGTGTGATGCTCTAGTGCCAAAGTGTGATTATCTAGTGCCAAAGTGTGACGCTCTAGTGCCAAAGTGTGACGCTTTAGTGCCACAGTTTCCACAGACGTAGGTACCCTAGGCACAGGCGCAGGTACCCTAAGCACAAGCTTATGAACCCTAAGCATAGGCGCATGTACCCTAGGCACAGGCGCACGTACCATAGGCACAGGCACAGGTACCTTACGCACAGGTGCAGATACCCTAGGCACTGGCGCACGTACCCGAGGCACAGGTGCAGGTACCCTAGGCACAGGAGCAGGTACCCCATGCACAGGCACAGGTAACTTGGGCACGGGCACAGGTACCCTAGGCATAGGCACACGTACCCTAGGCACAGACGCTGGTACCCTAGGCACAAGCGCAGGTACCCTAGGCACATGTGCACACACCCTGGGTACAGGCGCAGGTATATTTCGCACAGGCGCAGGTACCCTAGGCATAGGCGCAGGTACCCTAGGCACGGGCGCAGGTACTCTACGCACATGCGCAGGTACCCTAGACACGGGCGCAGTTACCCTGGGCACTGGCACATGTATCGTAGGCACGAGCGCAGGTACCCTTTGGGACAGGCACATGTACCCTAGGCACAAGCGCATGTAACCTGAGCACATGCAACTACCTAAGGCACAAGCATAGGTACCCTAGGGACAGGTGCATGTACCCTAGACACAAGCGCAGGTAACCTGGGCACGGGCATATGTATCCTTGGTACAAGCGTAGGTACCCTGGGCAAAGGCACGGGTAACTTGGGCACAGGCGCAGGTACCCTAGGCACAGGCACATGTACCCTAGGAACAGGCGCAGGTTCCATAGGGACGGGCGCAAGTACCCTAGGGACAGGCGCAGGGACCCTAGGTATAGGCGCTTGTACCCTAGGGACAGGCGCAGGTATCCCAGGCACAGGCGCACGTACCTTATGGACAGGCGGAGGTACCATAGGCACAAGCGCAGATACCGTAGGCAAAGGCGCATGTATCTAGGCATAGGCGCAGGTACCCTAAGCACAGGTGCAGGGAACCTAAGGTACAGGCGCAGGTACACTAAGCACAGGTGAGGTACCATAGGCACAGGCGCAGGTACCCTATGCACAAACGCGGGCACCACAGGCACAAGCGCACGTACCATAGGGACAGGCGCAAGTATCCCAGGCACAGGCGCAGGTACCCTAGGCATAGGCGCATATACCATTGGCATAGGCGTAGGTACCCTATGCACAGGCGCAGGCACTCTAAGCACAGGCACATGTACCCTAGGGACAGGCGCGGGTACCATAGGCACAGGCGCAGGTACCATAAGCACAAACGCAAGTACCCCAGGCACAGGCGCAGGTACCCTAGAGACAGGCACAGGTACCCTAGGCACAGGCGCAGGTACCGTAGACACAGGCTGTCAAAAATGTATGCTCTCTGACTTCGACTCTCGTTGCGGAAAGAGGCGCCGGATAATACAAGCAAAAGTCCGGGTCACCTCTCGCAATAGAGAATAAATAGATGGTCCAACGGTCCCCTGCGAACCGTTGCCGACCAAAGTGACAATGAGTCACTTACGTCCGGCTTGCAAATAAGCCGTTGCTTTTGTGGTGTTTGTCTTGTGTGCCTGTATGTGTGGATGATGTTCATTCCTTTTGAAGCATAACCAGAGCAGGGCTGCTCATCCTGTTCCCCCTTGGTTCCGCGGCCTTGCCGCCGAGTCTTCGCTCTGCTCGTCCCTCGCACTTTCTGTCTTTGCCAGCTCTCAACACTTTGCTCCGTCACTCTCGCTCCTTTGATCAACACTCACACTTTGCCAACCATCACTCCCCTTGCCAGCTCTCTCTCTCACATCATCCTGTCTACCTCTGCTACCTCGCGTCTCAGCCTCTATCAGCTCTCACAAATAACTCCTCGGACCGCTCTCGCTTATGTCACTCTGCTGACTTACACCTGCATGTTCCTATGCTTCTGCTTGCTTCTGCTGCCTCTCTTCTTGTGCCTGCATTCTTCTGACATCGTTTCACATCTTCAGGCAACATCACCCGGAGTCACGTGACCGCGCCATCGCTCTGCTGGCACCCTTGCTTTGCTGCTTTGACTCACCTTCTCCTGCCGCCGCTATCGCCGTCTCGCGCCTCCCCGCTTCATCCGTAGTTGACATCAGCAGCTCTGCGTGACGCATTCTCAACGCTGAAGAAATGCATCGTCGTCCTACGGAGGCCTTGCGTCCATTTCCGCGCCCGTGGCTAACAACCGGAGACGTGTCGCCTACATCAGCTGTAAGTGACTCTCGAGCCGCCGCGTGCCATCAACTACCGAGAAGCTTCCTGCCACCTACCATGCGCTGTGTTTCATCATAACCGCCTCTGCCAGCATCTCCTCCTTCATCTCGTCTCATCAGTTTCATCTGCTCCATCCTCACTTTCGTCCTCTGTCCTCGCCCGCGCCCATCATCTCGAGTCGCCTCCTCACATCGCATCCTTGCCTCGTTAGCAATTATAGCCAAAACTACGGCCGTCAAGATATCGGACACCACCAGTCTTCTTGCTCCCATTACGGAACCAATTGGGGAACAAGCTGTCACTCTCCTGACATCAGCGGTCTAGTATCCCTGCCTGCTGCCTGACTCCCTCTACGACAACCTACTTCTTCCAGCTGATAGGATATCGGACACCACTAGTCTTCCTGCTCCCACTTCCGAGCCAACTAGGGAACAAGCCGTCACTCTCTTGAACGCAATAAGAAGTGGTTGTGTTGCTCCACCTACCGTGTCGCGTCTCATCTCCGCTCCATCTGCTTGCACTGCTCTGTGCCTCTCATCCCCTCCATCATCACGAGTCTTCGGCCTGCATCTTCACTTGCCTCCATCATTCCTCCTCATCCCCGCTCTAGTCTCCTCTACTTCATCAGCCGCTTGTTCCTGCCTCATCTCTGCCTCTCCATCATCAGCATCATCTGCACCGCCTTCCATCCATCATCCGCACTAGCATCATTTTATCGCAAAAGTGGTTCCACCCCTGCACCAACTCATCAATCAATCGCTTCCTTTGTATTCGCAAATTGCTTTCAGCTCGGCACAAGGACTCGCCCGGTTGCATTGCCCTTTTCAGCGACAACCTGTGCCCACGCCAAAACTTCCATCAGTGCACGTGGTTCCGTTCCTGCGCCCACTCATCAATCAATCGCTTCCTCCGCCTCCGCATCACTTTCAGCTCGGCACAAGGATCTGCCTGGTCACATCGCCTTTTCCGCGACGACCTGCACCCACGCCAAAACTTCCTTCAGCGCACGCGGTTCCGCTTCTGCGCCCACTCATCAAATCAATCGTTTCCTCCGCCTCGCGTCACTTTCAGCTCTCCACAAGGATCCGCCCGGTTGCATCGCCCTTTTCCGCGACGACATGCGTCCTCGCCAAAAACTTCCTCTATGCACGTGGCCCGTCCCTGCGCCCCACTCTGCCATCCATCGTTCCTCTGCCGTAATCCACTTCCGCTCTACTCGACACAAGGATCCACCCGGTTACTACGCCTGTGTTGTGACGAAGTGCGCCCATGCCGAAAACATCTGCTACGCATGCAGTTCGCCTCTACGTCCATTCCATCATCCAGCATTCCTCTTCATCATCAGCTTCCGCTTTGCTCGGCACAACGATCCACCCGGTCGTATCACTTTCCTCGTAGCGACCTGTGTCTACGCCGAAAACTTCCACTGTGCACGAGGTTCCACCCATGCACCCATCAAGTCCTCATCAGATCCTCTCCCCTTTATCATTCGCCCTGTCCAGTTACATCACCACTCTTGCTCATTCACATCCTCCTCTACCGCACTCAGCCCTCCTCAGTCTCTTCGCTCCAACCTCCTCCCTCAGCCTTGTCTGTCTTCATCGGGTCGCTCTTCGCCTTCCTGTTCAGCTCCATCAACAACTGTTCTCATCTCACCTCCTTTTGGCTCCTTGTCATTTCCAAAGGACCTTCATCGCAAAGAGACCTCCTCTTCCAGCAGATCGGCCACTTGTCAACATTGCCACCAGTATGTATGGGCCGGTCAACTTCTCCTCTTTTCCACGACATTTCCTCACAGAATGTGAAGATCTGGTACTCAGTGCAAGTGGAGCAACAAACTTTCTCCAGTGGTTGCAAGACTTCTGCAACTTCTTCCACCTCAGCTACATCAACGGCGTCCCAATCTCATACACCCTCCAACACTACCCTATCTACAAAGGAGGCGGAAGCTTTCCTGCAAATTTCCGCTCCACGTTGGTACCCTTTGTGGATGAAGAAATTCGAGGAGCCCTACCCAGCATCACTCCTCCCATCTTTCATCCCCTCATTTGCAAACGTAAATGCACCCTCAGCAAAATGTGGAAAGACCTACTTCATGCATGCCGTTACCCCATGCCTCTGCCAGTCCACGAACCACCAAGACTACAACACTGTCGGTTACTAGCATCTGCTCGAATTGGACTGGTCCCGTGACTGCTCCAAGGACACCTCCCGGGAATCATATTCATCAAATACTATGATGGACCCAAGGAGGAAACCAACCTTACAATAATCGAGTCAGATTCAGGGAGGGTGTCAAAAATATATGCTCTCTGACTTCAATTCTTGCTGCACAAAGAGGCTCTGGATAATACAAGCAGAAATCCAGGTCACCTCTCGCAAGAGATACTAAATAAACGGTCCCCTGCGAACCGTTACCGACCAAAGTGACGACGAGTGACTCGCGTCCGGCTAGCAAAGAAGCCGTTGCTATTCTGGTATTTGTCATGATCACCTATACATATGGAGGATGTTCATTCCCTCCAAAACATAAGTAGAACAGTTCTGCTCATCCTGGTTCCCCCTTGGTTTCGCGGCCTCGCCACCGTGTCTTTGCTCAGCTCGTCCCTCGCACTTTCTGTCTTTGCCAACTCTCAACGATTCGCTCCATCACTCTCGCTCCTTCGCTCAGCTCTCACACTCCACCAGCCATCACTCCACTTGCCAGCTCTCTCTCACATCAACTTGTCTACCTTCGCTACCTCGTGTCTCAGCCTCTATCAGCTCCCGCGACTAACTCCTCGGACCGCTCTCGCTTACGTCACTCTGCTCACGTATACGTGCATGTTCCGATGCTTCTGCTTGCTTCTGCTACCACTGTTCTTGTGTATGCATTCTTCTGACACAGGCGCAGGTACCCTGAACATAGGCGCAGGTATCCTAGGCACGGGGACAGGTACACTAGGCACAGGCACAAGTAACGTGGGGACAAGCGCAGGTACCCTATGCACAAGCGTGAGTACCCTAGGAACAGTCACATGGACCCCAGGCACAGGCGCAGGTACCCTAGGGACAGGCGCAGGTACCCTAGGCACAAGCGCAGGTACCCCAAGCACTTACGCAGGTACCCTAGGCACAAGTGGAGGTACCCTAAGCACAAGCGCAAGTACCCTAGGCACAGGCGCAGGTACCCTAGGCATAGGCGCACGTACCCTAGGCACAGACCCAAGTACCTTAGGCACAGGCGCACATAGCATAGGCACAGGCGCATGTACTCTAGGCACAGGTACAGGTACCCTAGGCACAGGAAAATGTACCCTAGGCACAAGCGCAGGTAACCTGAGCACGCGCATAGGTACCCGAGGCACATGCGCAGGTACCTTAGGCACATGCGCAGGTACCCTGTGCACGGGTGCAGGTACTCCAGGCACAGGCACAGGTACCCAAGGGACATGCGTAGCTACCATAGGCACAGGCGCAGGTAACCTGGGTAGAGGCACGTGTACCCTAGGCACAGGCGCACGTACCCTAGGCACAGGTGCAGGTTCCCCTTACACAGGTGCAGGTACCTTAGGGACAAGTGTAGGCACCCTAGGTACATGCGTAGGTACCCTAGGGATAGGCGCAAATATCCTAGGCACAGGCGGAGGTAACCTGGGCACAAGCGCGCGTACCCTAGGTACAGGTGCAGGTACCCTAGACATAGGCGCAGGTACCATAGGCACAGGCGCTGGTACCTTAGGCACAGGCGCAGGTACCCTAGGCACAGGCGAGGTACCCAAGGCACAAGCGCAGGTACTCTAGGCCGTGCTCCAGTTGTTTTGGGCTTGCTCAAGGTGTCATGGGCTTGCCCCAAAGGGCTTAGGCTTGCTCGAGAGGTCTTGAGCTAACTCTAGTTGTGTGCGCATTGCTCCAGTTGTCTTGGACATGCTCCAGCTGGCTTGGCATTGCTCCAGTTATCTTGGCCTTACTCTTGTTCTCTTAGCCATGCCCCAGCTGTCCTGGCCTTGGACGCTATAGTGCAAAAATGTGACGCTCTAGTGCCAAAGTGTGATGCTCTGGTGCCAAAGTGTGACGCTCTAATCCCAACGTGTGACGCTCTTGTGCCAAAGGGTGATGCTCTAGTGCCCAACTGCGATACTCTAGTGCCAAAGTGTGATGCTCTAGTGCCAGAGTGTGATTCTCTAGTGCCAGAGTGTGAAGCTCTAGTGCCTAAGTGTGAAGCTCTTGTTTCAAAGTGTGATGGTCTAGTGCCAATGTGTGACTCTCTAGTGCCAAACTTCAAAACTATAGTGCCAACGTGTGATGCTCTAGTGCCAATGTTTGACGCTGTGATGCCAAAGTGTGCCGCTCTTGTTTGAAAATGTGATGCAATAGTGCCAATGTGTGAAGCGCTAGTGCCAAAGTCGAATGCTGTGGTGCCAAAGTGTGAAGCTCTAGTGCCAAAATATGACGCTCTAGTGCTATCGTTTGAGTCTCTAGTAACAAAGAGTGACGCTCAAGTGCCAAAATGTGATGCTCTAGTGCCAACGTGTGACGCTCTAGTGCCAAAGTGTGACGCTATAGTACTAAAGTGTGACACTCTAGTACCAAAACATGGAGCTCTAGTGCCAAAGCGTGACGCTCTAGTGCCAAAGTGTGATAATCTAGTGCCAAAGTGTGACGTTCTAGAGCCAAAGTGTGAAGGTCTAATGCCGAAGTGTGATGATCTAGTGCCAAATGTGTGACGCTTTAGTGCCAAAGTGTGATGCTCTAATGCCAAAGTGTGACGCTCTAATGCCAACCTTTGGAGCTCTGGTGCCAAGGTGTGACGCTCACGTGCCAAAGTGTGACGCTGTAATGCCAAAGTGTGACGCTCTTGTGCCAAAGTGTGGAGCTATAGTGCCAAAGTGTGATGCTCTAGTGCCAAAGTGTGACGCTCTACTGCCTAACTGTAATGATGTATTGCCAAAGTCTGACGCTCTAGTGCCAAAGTTTGAAGCTATAGTGCCAAAGTGTGACACTCTAGTGCCAAAGCGTGATACTCTATTGCCAAAGTGTGATGCTCTACTGCCAAAGTGTGAGTCTCTAGTGCCAAACTGTGATGCATTAGTATCAAAGTGTGACACTCTAGTACCAAAGTGTGACGCTTTAGTGCCAATATGTGACGCTCTAGTTCCAAAGTGCGACACCCTATTGCCAAAGTGTGAAGCTCTAGTGCCAAAGGGTAACGCAGTGGTACCAAAGTGTGAAGCTCTAGTGCCAAAGTATGACGCTGTAGTGCCAACGTGTAAACTCTAGTGCCAAAGTGTCACGCTCAAGTGTGTGATGCTCTAACGCTAAAGTGCAACGTTCTAGTGCCAATGTGTGAAGGTTTGGTGCAGAAGTGTGATGCTCTAGTGCCAAACATGTGACGATCTAGTGCCAAAGTGTGACGCTCTAATGCCAAAGTGTGACGCTCTTATGCCAACGTTTGGAGCTATAGTGCCAGTGTGTGATGCTCTAGTGCCAAAGTGTGAAGCTGTAGTGCCAAAACGTGACGCTCTACTGCCAAAGTGTGACCCTCTAATGCCAACGTGTGGAGCCCTAGTGCCATATTATGATGCTCTAGTGCCAAAGTGTGACGCTCCAGTGCAAAAGTGTGACACTTTAGTGGCAAAGTGTGACGCTCTAGTGCCAATATGTGACGCTCTAGTGCCAAAGTTCAAAAGTCTAGTGCCCAAGTGTGACGCTCTAGTGCCAAAGTGTGACGCTCTAGTGCCAAAGTGTGACTCTCTCGTGCCGAAGTGTGACGCTCTAGTGACAAAGTGTGAAGCTCTAGTGCCAAAGTGTGAAGCTCTAGTACCAAAGTGTGATGCTCTAGTGCCAAAGTGTGACGCTCTAGTATCAATGTGTGATGCTCTAATGCCAAAGTGTGACGCTCTCGTTCCAAAGTGTGACACTCTATTGCCAAAGTGTGACACTCCAGTACCAAAGTATGACGCTCTAGTGCCAAACTACCAACTTTGGCAATAGAGCGCCCCACATTTGGCACTAGAGCTTCACACCTTGGCACTTGAGCGTAATACTTTGGCAGTAGAGATTAACACTTTGGCACCAGAGCGTTACATAAAGGCACTAGAGCCTCACACTTTGGCAATAGAGTGTTGCACTTTGGAACTAGAGCGTCACACTTTGGCACTTTAGCGTCAAACATTCGCACTAAGGCTTCGCACTTTGGTACTTGAGCGTCATACTTTGGCACTAAAGCTTCACAGTTTGGCAATACAGTATTGCACTTTGGAGCTAGAGCATCGCATTTTGGCACAAGAGCGTCACAATTTAGTACTAGAGCATCACACTTTGGTACTAGAGCATCATACTTTGGTACTAGTGATTCACACTTTGGCACTAGAGCGTCACACTTTGGCACTAGAGTGTCACACTTTGGTACTAGAGCATCACGCTTTGGCACTAGAGCTTCAAACTTTGGCACTAGAGCGTCAGACTTTGGCACTATATCGTCATACTTTGGCACTGGGGCGTCACACATTGGCACTAGAGCATCATACGTTGGCACTAGAGCTCCACACTTTTGCACTAGAGCGTCACACTTTGGCACTACAGCGTCACCCTTTGGTACTAGAGCTTTACACTTTAGCACAAGAGCGTCACACTTTGGCATTAGAGCGTCACACTTTGGCAGTATAGCTTCACACTTTGGCACTAGAGCATCACACTTTGGCACTAGAGCGTCACACTTAAGCAGTAGAGCGTCACACTTTGTCACTAGAGCATCACACTTTGGCACTAAAGCTCAAAACTTTGGCTTTAGAGCGTCACACTTTGGCACTAGAGCATCACACATTGGCACTAGAGCATCACACGTTTGGCACTAAAGCATCACACTTTGGCACTAGACATTCACACTTTGGCACTATAACGTCACACTTTGGCAGTGGATTGTCACACTTTGGCACTAGAGCATCACACGTTGGCACTAGAGCTTCATATTTGGATACTAGAGCATCACACCTGAGCACTAGAGCGTCCCAACATGGTACTAGAGCATCATACATTGGCCGTAGAGCGTCACATCTTGGTACTCGAGCGTCACACTTTGGCACTATAGCTTTAAAATTCCGCACTAGAGTGTCATGGTTTGGCACTAGAGCTTCACACTTTGGCACCAGAGCGTTACACCTTTGCACTAGAGCTTCACACTTTGGCACTAGAGCGACACACTTTGGCACTATAGCGTCACACATTGACACTAGAGCATCACACGTTGGCACTATATTTTTTAGCTTTGGCACTAAAGCGCCACACTTTAGCAGTGGAGCGTCACACTTTGACACAAGAGCTTCACACTTTGACACTAGAGCTTCATATTTAAGCATTAGAGCGTCACACATTGGCAATATAGCATCACACTTTGGCACTAGACCGTCACACTTGTGCACTAGAGCATCACAGCTCGGCACTAGCGCTTCACACTTTGGAACTAGAGTATCACACTGTGGCACTAGACTTTCACACTTTGGTACTAGAGCGTCAGACTTTGGCACTTGAGCCTCACACTTTGGCACTAGAGCCTCACACTTTGGCAATAGAGATTCGAACTTCGGCACTTGGGCATCATACTTTGGCACTAGAACGTCACACTCTTGCAATAGAGTGTCACTCTTTGGAACCTGAGCATCACACTTTGGCACTAAAGCGTCACACTTTAGCACTAGAGATTCACACTTTGGCACAAGAGCATCACACTTTGGCAATAGGGTGTAATAACTTGGCACTAGAGCGTCACACCTTGGAACCAGAACTTCAAAATTTGGCACGATAGTGTCAGACGCTGGCACTACAGCGTCACACTTTGGAACTGTTACGTCACACTTTGGCACTAGAGCATCACACTTTGGCACTAGAGTTTCAAACTTTGGCTCTAGAGCCTCACACTTTGGCACTAGAGCGTCACACGTTGGCACTAGAGCGTCACACTTTGGTACTAGAGCATCACACTTTGGCACTAGAGCGTCACACCGTGGTACTAAACCTTCACACTTTACCACTAGAGCATCACACTTGGGTACTACAGATTCACACTTTGGCACTAGAGCGTCACTCTTTGGCACAAGAGAGTTACACTTTGGCAATAGAGCGTCACACTTTCCTACTAGAGCGTCACACTTGGGTGCTAGATTTCGAACTTTGGCACTACAGCATCACACTTTGGCACTAGAGCTTGACACCTTGGCACTAGAGCATCAAACTTTGGCACTAGAGTGTCACACTTTGGCACTAGAGCATCACATTTTGGAACTAGAGCTCCAAACATTGGCACTATACCGTCACACTTTTGTACTAGAGCTTCACACTTTGGCACTCGAGCGTCACACTTTTACATAAGACCATCACCCTTTGGCACTAGAGCATCACACTTAGGCACTATAACTGCACACCTTGGCACTAGAGCATCACACTTTGGCACTAGAGTTCCACACGTTGGTACTAGAGCGTCACACTTTGACACTATAGCATCACATTTTGGCACTAGAGCATCACAATTTGGCACTCGAGCTTCACACTTCGGCACTAGAGCGTCACTCCTTGGAAGTAGAGCGTCACACTTTGGCAATAGAGTGTCACAGTTTGGCACTAATGTGTAACACTTTGGCACTAGCATTTCAAATGTTGGCACTATAGCATTAGTGTGCCACTAGAGCGTCACACTTTGGCAATAGAGTGTCACACTTTGGAACTAGAGCGTCACACTTTTGGCACTAGAGCATCACACTTTGGCACTAGAGATTCACACTTTGGCACTAGAGCGTCACACTTTGGCACTATAGTGTCACACTTTGGTACTAGAGCATCACACTTTGGCACTAGAGCATCACACGTTGGCACTAGAGATTCACACTTTGGCACTACCGCGTCACACGTTGGCACTAGATTGTCACACTTTGGCACTAGAGCGTCATAGTTTGGGACTAGAGCTTCAAACGCTGGCACTAGAGCGTCAGACGTTGGCACTAAAGCGTCACACTTTGGCTCTCAAGTGTCACACTTTGGCACTAGAGATCCAAACATTGGCATTAGAGCATCACAAATTTGCAATAGAGTGTCACACGTTGGCACTAGAGCCTCACACTTTGGCACTAGAGCCTCACACTTTGGCACTAGAGTGTCAAACAGTGGCACTAGAGTGTCACCCTTTGGCACAAGAGCGTCATACTTTGAGACTAGAGCGTCACACTTTGGCACTAGAGCATCATACTTTGGCACTAGACCGTCACACTCTGGTACTAGATTGTCATACTTTGGCACTTGAGCGTAACACTTTGGCACAAGAGCATCACTTTTTGGCACTTGCGCATCACACTTTGGCACTAGAGCTTCACACCTTGGCACTAGAGCGTCACAATTTCCCACTAGAGTTCCACACTTTAGCCCTATAGCATCAGATTTTGACAATAGAGCCCCACACATTGGCACTAGAGCATCTCACTTTGGCAATAGAGCTTCACACTTTGGCACTAGAGCGTCACTCCTTGGAACTAGAGCATTACACTTTGGGACTCCAGTGACACAATTTGGCACTACAGCGTCACACTTTGGCACTAGAGTCTAGAGTTTTGGCACTAGAGCGTCACATTTTGGCACAAGAGCGTCACACTTTGGCAATAGAGTGTCGCACTTTGGAACTAGAGCATCACACTTTGGCACTATAGCGTCACACCTTGGTACTAGAGCGCCATACTTTGGCACTAGAGCATCACACTTTGGCACTAGAGATTCACACTTTGGCAATAGAGCTTCACTCGTTGGCACTATAGTGTTACACTTTGGCACCAGAGTGCACACTTTGGCACCAGAGCTTCAACCTTTGGCACTAGCGCGTCAGACTTTGGCTTAATAGCGTCACACTTTGGCACTAGAGCTTCACACCTTGGCACTAGAGCATCACACTTTGGCACTAGAGCTCCAAATGTTGGCATTGGAGCGTCACAATTTGGCACTAGAGTGTCTTACTTTGGCACTAGAGCGTCACACGTTTGGCACTAGAGCATCACACTTAGGCACTAGACCTTCACACTAGGCACTATTACGTCACACCTTGGCACTAGATCGTCACACTTGGCACTATACTGTCACACTTTGGCACTAGAGCTTCATACTTTGGTACTACAGCGTCACACTTTGGCACTAGAGCATCCCAGTTTGGCACTAAATCGTCACACTTTGGCACTAGAGCGTCACACTTTGGCACTTGAGCGTCTTACTTTGGCACTATAGCTTCACATTTTGGCACTAGAGCGTCATGTTTTGGCACTAGAGCTTTACACTTTGGCATCAGAGTGTTACACTCTAGAGCCAAAGGGCTCTAGAGCTTCACATGTTGGCACTAAAGTGTCACACTTGAGAACTAGAGCGTCACACTTTGGCACTAGAGCGTCACACATTGGCACTAGAGCATCAAATGTTGGCACTAGAGTTTCAAACTTTGGCACTAGAGCGTCACACTTTGGCACTAGAGCGTCACACTTCGACACAAGAGCTTCACACTTTGGCACCAGAGCTTCACACTTTGGCACTTGAGCATCACACCTTGGCACTAGAGCATTGCACTTTGGCACTACAGTGACACACTTTGGTACTAGAGCGTCACCCTTTGGCACAGGAGCGTCACACTTTCGGACTAGAGCGTCACAGTTTGGCACAAGAGCATCACACTTTTGCACTGGAGCATCACACTTTGGCACTAGAGTGTCACACTTTGGTACTAGGGCGTCACACTCTGGCACTAGTACTTCATACTTTGGCACTAGATGGTCACACTGTAGCACTAGACGTTCACACTTTGGTACAAGAGCGTCACACTTTGGCACTAGAGCTTCACACTCTGGCACCAGAGCATCACACTTTGGTACAGAAGTGTCACACTTTGGCACTATAGCCTCACACTTTGGCACTAGAGTGTCACACTTGGGCACTGGAGTTTCGAACGTTGGCAATAGAGCGTCACACTTTGGCACCAGAGCGTCACACTTTGGCAATAGAGCCTCACACTTTGGCACTAGAGTTTCGAGCTTTCGCACTAGAGTGTCACACTTTGGCACTATAGCGTCACACTTTTGCAATAGAGTGTTGCAATCTGGAAGTAGAGTGTCACACTTTGGCACTAGAGCGTTACACTTTGATACTAGAGCGTCACACTCTGGCACTGGAGCGTCACACGTTGGCACTTGAGATTCACACTTTGGCGCAAGAGCGTCACATGCTGGCACTAGAGTGTAACACTTTGGCACTAGAGTGTCACACTTTGGCACTACAACATCAGATATTGGCACTACAACATCACACTTTGGCACTAGAGCGTGACACTTTGGCACTAGAGTATCACACTTTGGTACTAAAGTTTCAAACTTTGGCACTATAGCCTCGCACGTTGCCACTAGAGCGTCACAATTTGGCACTAGAGCGTCACACTTTGGCACTACAGCGTCACATTTTGGCACTAGAGCGTTGCACTTTGGCACTAGAGCGTCACACTTAGGCACTAGAGCCACCACATTGGCACTAGCGCTTCACACTGTGGCCCTAGAGCGGCTCACTGTGGCACTAGAACTTCACACTTTGGCACTAGAGCGTCGCACTTGGGCACTAGAGCGTCACACTTTAGCACTAAAGCGTCACACCTTTGCAATAGAGAGTCACCCTTTGGCACTAGAGCGTCACACGTTGGCACTAGAGCTTCACATTTTGGCACTTGAGCGTCACACTTTGGCACAAGAGCATCACATTTTGGCACTTGAGCATTACACCTTGGCACTAGAGCTCCACACCTTGGCACTAGAGCGTCACACTCTGGCACTAGAGTTCCACACTTTGGCACTAGAGCGTCACACTTTCACACTAGAGCATCACACATTGGACCTAGAGCATCACACTTTGGCAATAGAGGTTCACACTTTGGCACTAGATCGTCCCTCCTTGGAACTAGAGCGTCACACTTTGGCACTCTAGTGTCGCGTTTTGGCACTAGAGCGTCACACTTTGGCACTAGAGTCTCGGATTTTGGCACTAGAGCGTCACATTTTGTCAGTAGAGCGCCACAATTTGGCAATAGAGTGTCGCACTTTGGAACTAGAGCATCACACTTTAGCACTAGAGCGTCAAAATTTGGTACTAGAGCGCCATAATTTGGCACTAGAGCATCACACTTTGGCACTAGAGACTCACACTTTGGCACTAGAGCGTCGCACGTTGGCACTAGAGTTTCACACATTTGCACTAGAGTGCACACTTTGGCACAAGAGCTTCAGCCTTTGGCACTAGAGCGTCACACTCTGGCACTAGAGCATCACACTTTGGCACTAGAGTATCAGACTTTGGAACTAGAGCTCCAAATGTTGGCATTAGAGCGTCACAATTTGGCACTTGAGCGGCTTACTTTGGCACTAGAGCGTCACGCCTTTGGCACTAGCGCATCACACTTTGGCACTAGACATTCACACTTTGGCACTAGAATGTCACACTTTGGCACTACATCATCACACTTTGGCACTAGAGCCTGAAATGTTGGCACTAGAGCTTCATTCTTTGGTACTAGAGCGTCACACTTTGGCACTATAGCATCCTAGTTTGGCACTAGAACGTCACACTTTTGCAGTAGAGCGTTACACTTTGGCACTTGAGCGTCACACTTTGGCACTAGAGCTTTACACTTTGGCACTAGAGCGTCATACTTTGGCACGATAGCTTCACACTTTGGCACCAGAGCATTACACTTTAGCACAAGAGCATCACACGTTGGCACTTGAGCGTCATTATTTGGCTCAAGAGCTTCACACGTTGGCACTAGAGCGTTACACTTGAGAAATAGAGCGTCACACTTTGGCACTAGAGCGTCACACATTGGCACTAGAGCATCCCATGTTGGCACTAGAGTTCCAAACTTTGGCACTAGAGTGTCACGCTTTGGCACTAGAGCGTCACACTTTGGCACTAGAGCGTCAAACTCGGGCACTAGCGCTACACACGTTTGCACTAGAGCGTCACACTTTGGCACTAGACAGTGTTGACTTTGCTACTATGCTACAACGAACATCGATGTAACAACGACGCAACGATGTAGCCAGGGGGAGGCACAGCGGTGTGCCCCCCCCCCCCCCCCCCCCCCCCCGGGGGGGGGGGGGGGGAGGGGGTTCAGTTTCCATGGCCTTTCACACCTACAAAAAAGTCAAATTCCCAGAAAACATCCCTAACACTTTTTCTGACATTCATTCTTCATCCCTTGTATACAAATCCACATGGCACACATGTCAAGTGTCCTGAATTTTCAACGCTTAATCAGATTTTTGCACATTGAACATTGAGTAACATTTCTACACTTAGTCAGATTCCTATACAGACTGCAATTTTCAGCACTTTTGCAAGCATTTGTGCACCATTCACTGCATAAAAGACAAAATGCAAGTTAAGAGCAGAAACACTGTTGAATGAATCATGGAAGTAGGAATCATCGACAGTACATTGTAGCATGGATAACACATTGCATGATTGCCTATGCAATCCTAAGCAATCCTATCCTAGGTCTCCTTCCTAACACGCTGCACACGCTTGGATCCCTTGGCCGATGCACCTCCTGTTGCACCTGCACCATGCTTGCTAGGCCAGTTGCCACCACCACCAGCTCCACCACCTGCACCAGCTGCATTGTCGATAGTTGATGCTGGGGTGGTAGTCACAGCTGGACCAGTTGCTTCCCCTGTGGCAGATCTAGCAGGCTCATCCTCAGGTTCCTCCTCCTCATCTCCTGCTTCACCTTCTCCACCCTCCCCACCCTCCCCTTCATCACCACCCTCACCAGCAGCTGCGTCCTGCACCTTCTCCTGTTCACGGACGCGGACTCTGCGTGCATATGGCAAGCGAGGCGGCTCACTCATGCGCCTGACACTAGCCAACACCTCCACAACGTCATCATCCCCTCCATCTACTGCCACTTTGTCCACCTCATCCTCTCCTTCCTCGTCGTCGCTGTCACCATCACTCTCAGGGTCACTGAGCAGCTCAGCCTCTTCATCCACAATCTCCCCATCATCCTCCCTATCCTCCCCTTTGGCCTCCAATTCTATTGCTGTCGTTGCAAGCTCTGATGCAGTCCTCCGTCCGTGCGCCCATAGTGCTTCCGAAGGCGGACATTACAGCGCACGAGGAGCTCGAGTGTCGTCACGTTGAGGCGGTTTCTCCTGGTTATGTGTATGAGCTTATGCGTTGAGAACACACGCTCGCATTCAGAAGACGAGCAGGATTGAGAGAAGACTTGGATTGCAAGGTCTCGGAGCATACGCAAGTAGCTCATGTGGTTCACGTGCCACTCAACAGCTGTCATTGTCCTGCACTTGACTTTGGCCACTACAGCACAAGATTTAGCATTCTTCCAAGAGGTGATGAGAGGATTGGCCTCAAGCATGACTTGGCCCTTCTGGAAAGCACCAATCTGCTGCATGATGTCATCGTGTCTTGCTTCTGGTACCAAAGCATCAACCACAGCATCCCAAGTCGCATGGTGGTTGAGCATGTCGAAAAATCATTGCCGAAATGCTCGGGGTGCAGGCGCCTTGCTGGAGCGTACAGAGGGCAGGCCATGTCCTTGGTCCAACGGTGCTCCAGCCACCCAAGAGCAAAGTTCACCTGTGCCTGTGCCACTTTGCGTCCCTTCTTCCCTTTCCTCATGCTTAGTGCTCTGATCTCCTCCGTACAATCCAAAAGCCCCTCGTAAATCTCCCCAACCCCACCACCAGGTCTGTCTGCAGCCCGCAGCACCCGCACCAGTGGCTCAAGCAAGTCCCGCATCTGTCGCACCTGAACCCAAAACACCTTCCTCCTGCTGATGCGCCTCACCTCCCTGTTCTTGGACCTGAATTCGGATTCTCTCTTGGAACCAATCTGCTTCCAGCTGTCACAGTTCACAAAAGTCTCCAGTTTTATTTTGACCTCCACAAACACCTTCCTCAACCATGGACGTCACTGACGCAAACCTTGTGTCACACCGGTTCGCCAGCACCTTGCCACCTGTCCGTTCCTTCAGCCAAGTGCGGGACATGGCATTGTCCCGCCAAAAAGAGATGATCTTCTCACACCTGCTAGTCAAGCTCGCACCCCATGCACTCTTCCCAGTGTCTTTCATCACAAGATCAACATTGTGTGCACAACAACCCTAGAAGAAAAGCTTTGGGTACTTCACGGCAAGATCCTGGAATGCCCTCTTGTTCACGGACGTGTTATCAGAGATGATGGACACAACAAATTCTTCATCCACAGCCTCAATAGCAGCCTCTATCATTGAGGCTATGTGTTCTGCATCTTGGGTGAGACCAGATGCATCTCGGGAGAAGATGTGGACCGACTCCATGGCATTGCATGCCATGGCATTATATATTGGTTTGACCTGTCGGTCAGACCACTCGTCCACTGCAAGACTCGTGCCATAGATGCTCCATCCCTGTTTCAAAAGGGCATCAAGCTCTTCGAGTTCCTTGTCCAGCTTTGGAAGTAGTTCTTTCACCACAGTCTTCCGGCTTGGAAGCATAAAGCTGTTTATGGTTTTCTTGCCATTTTTATGACTTCCAGCAACACAGGCTCAGGACAAAAAGAGATTGGAGACGCACAGATGGCCATGAGTTTCACAATGGAAAGCTGACAGTTCAGGTTCCTATCTCGGTCAGTGTGCTCAACCATGGTAGACTGCCTGAATGAAGCTGCCTTTGTCACATCAAACAGTGGGACATCACCCTCAAGTGTGGTGGTGCGTGGTGTTCTGTATAGTGTAGTACCTTTCCCTCCCCTTGACGCCCCACCACCCTCCTCATCCTCGTTGTCAGTCTCAATCCGCATGCCCCCAAGTACATCGTGCTGATCCCTTTCCCGCTGCTCCCAAAGCTTCATCCATGGGACAGCCTTGTCCTTAGTTCCCCACTCCTCACCCTCACCCTTGTACATTTGCACACTGTATGGCTGCCACCCAGCAGGAGGAGGAGGCTGACGTTCAAGACCCAGTGCGTCCCTGTACGTTGGCGGAGGGTACGGGCAGATTTTGATGTTGTTGTTCCTCTCACCGAAGTCCCCACGGATGCGATCGCACGTCCCAGACATGCACTTGCCACAGGCACCACACTTGAACCCTGCTTTGTTGATTGCCATTGGCCACTTCTCGCGGTACTTCGACAGCTCCTTCGTAGGGTAGTCATCGGTGAGATGGCGCTTTTTCGGTGGATTCCACTTCGATGCATCGAAGATGCCAGGAGCTGGATCGGAAGATTACCGGTGTACGGATTCGGCAGTGGAAGCGGCTGCGCTACACCCGGATGCAGCTGCGGAAGCCATGGTGGGAGGACATTTGAGACTAAGTGTTTGGCTCTATCTGCTAAGAGGGCGGTCATCTGTGACTCGCAATGAGCAAGCCACATAGCACCCAAAGCGAATGGGAGTAAAAATGACGAGGAACGGGGGAAAACCCACCCCTCCACCAGGTGGAGGCCCCTCCCCTCCCCCCTACTAGGAGGGGGGAACCCCCCCCCCCCCCCCCCCCCCCCCCCCCCCC
>SZWC01000002.1:887747-920275 GCA_023375785.1 Penium margaritaceum | reverse complement strand
CCCCCCCCCCCCCCAAGTCCCTCCCTGATCGCATGGCAACTCAGCAATACACCTGTCAACATTGGAGATATCAAACATGCAGGTTCATCTTCGTGTCATGAGACATGAATCTATGCACCTCATCTTCAATGGCCAGCATTGGTGACAGGCCTGCTGTGCGGCTACATCTGATTGGTCAATAAAATATCATCCCATGTGGCTAAACATGGTACTGTGAAACTGGCAACATGATCATGTGACCATGCCACATCACTTGGTGATGGTGCTTGGTCACATCGATAGTCAAAAAAATATCGAAGTGTTGAACGTGGTCAGTTCCGAGCCGTTTCCATGAGTGGAGAATTCCCAATCTTCGGTCGACCAGATTCGCCGCTTGGTGGCCCCATGGGCCCCCACACGTGCTACATCGCTGCGATGTAGCATCGATGCCTGTCGATGTACCGTTGCCGCTGTAGGGGCCCTTCAACGGACAACGAGATCAACACTGGCACTAGAGTGTCACACTTTTCTACTAGAGCGTCACAATTTGGCACTGGAGCGACACACA
Source organism: Penium margaritaceum (assembly GCA_023375785.1). NCBI lineage: Eukaryota > Viridiplantae > Streptophyta > Zygnematophyceae > Desmidiales > Peniaceae > Penium > Penium margaritaceum. Next base: position 919,728 of record SZWC01000002.1, on the reverse strand, counting down.
TTGGCACTTGAGATTCACACATTGGCGCTCGAGCATCACACTTTGGCACTATAGTGTAACACTTTGGCACAAGAGCGTCACACTTTGGAACTAGAGCATCACACTTTGGCTCTACAGCCCACACATTCGCACTTGAGCGTCACACATTGGCGATGCCAATGTTTGGCACTAGAGCGTCACACTTTGGCACAAAAGCATCACAATTTGGCACTAGAGCTCCACACTTTGGCACTAGGGCGTCACACTTTGGCACTGCAGTGTCAAACTTTAGCATTAGAGCATCCCACTTTGGCACTAGAGCACCACCCTTTGGCACTAGAGAGTCACATTTTGGCACTTGAGCGTCACACTTTGGCACTAGAGCTTCAAACTTTGGTACTAGAGCATCATAGTTTGGCACGAGAGCTTCACACTTTGGCACCACAGCGTTACACTTTGTCACTAGAGATTCACACATTGGCACTAGAGCGTCACACTTTGGAACTAGAGCGTCAGACTTTGGTACTACAGCCTTATACATTGGCACTATACCATCACACGTTGGCAGTAGAGTTATGAACTTTGGCAGTAGAGCGTCACACTTTGGCAAGAGAGCGTCACACTTTGACACAAGAGCCTCACACTTTGGCACTAGAGCTTCACACTTTGGCACTAGAGCGTCACAGTTTGGCACTATAGTATCACACTTTGGCACTAGAGCGTCACACCTGGGCACTAAAGCGTCACCCTTTGGCACAAAAGCATCACACGTTGAGACTAGAGCGTCACACTTTGGCACTAGAGCGTCACACTTTGAAACTAGAGTGTCTCACGTTGGCACTAGAGCGTCACACATTGGCAATAGAGCATCACACTTTGGCAATGGCGCTTCCCACCTTGGCACTAGAGCGTCACACTGTGGCACTAGACCTTCACACTTTGGTACTAGAGCATCACACTTTGGCACTTGAGCGTCACACTTTGGCACTAGAGCCTCATACTTTGGCACTAGGGTTTCGAACTTTGGCACTAGAGCATCACACTTTGGCACTAGAGCGTCACACTCTTGCAAAAGAGTGTCGCACTTTCAAACTAGAGCGTCACACTTTGGCTCTAGAGCATCACACTTTGGTAGTAGAGCGTCACACTTTGGCACTAGAGAGACACACGTTGGCACTAGAGATTCACATTTTGGCACAGGGGCGTGACACTTTGGCACTAGAGTGTAACAATGTGGTACTATAGCATCACACTTGGGCACTAGAGCTTGAAACTTTGGCACTAGAGTGTCAGACTTTGGCCCTATAGCGTCATACTTTAAAACAAGGGCGTCACACGCTAGCACTAGAGCATCACACTTTGGCACTAGAGTTTCAAATGTTGGCACTAGAGCCTCACATTTTGGCACTAGAGCATCATATTTTTGCACAAGAGCGTCACGGTTTGGCACTAGAGCGTCACCCTTTGGCACTAGAGCGTCACACTATGGCATTAGATTGTCATACTTTGGCACTAGAGCGTCACACTTTCGCACTAGCGCTTCACACTTTGGCACTGGGGCGTCACACTGTGGCAACAGACCTTCACACTTTGGCACTGGAGCATCACACTTGGGTACTATAGCTTCACACTTTGGCACTAGAGCGTCACACTTTGGCAATGGAGAGTCACACTTTGGCAGTAGAGTGTCACACTTTCATGCTTGAGCGTCTCACTTGGGCACTAGATTTCGAGCTTTGGCACTAGAGCGTCACACTTTTGCACTAGAGCGTCACACTTTGGCACTAGAGCATCACACGTTGGCACTAGACCGTCACACTTTGACACTAGAGCATCACACTTTGGCCATAGAGCTCCGTACTTTGGTACTATAGCGTCACACTTTGGCACTACAGCATCACACTTTGGCACTAGAGCGTCACACTTTGGAACTAGAGCTCCAAACGTTGGCACTAGAGCGTCACACTTTGGCACTAGAGCTTCACACTTCCGCACCCGAGCGTCACACTTTTGCATTAGACCATCACAAATTGGCACCAGAGCATCATACATTAGCACTGGAGCCTCACACCTTGGCACTAGAGCGTCACACATTGGCACTTGAGTTCCACACCTTGGCACTAGAGCGTCACACTTTGACACTAGAGCGTCACACTTTGGCACTAGAGCGTCACAATTTGGAACTAGAGCGTCACACTCTGGCGTTTGAGTGTCATACTTTGGCAATAGAGTGTCATACTGTGGCACGAGAGAGTCACACTTTGGTTATAGAGCGTCCCACTTTGGCACTAGAGCATCACACGTTGGCACTGGAGATCGACACTTTGGCATTAGAGTGTCACACTTTGGCACTAGAGTGTCACACTTTGGCACTAGAGCATCACACTTTGGCACTGGAGCTTCAAACTCTGGCAATAGATTGTCAGACTTTAGTACTACAGCGTCACACATTGGCACTAGAGCGTCGCACTTTGGCACTAGAGCTCCAAACATTGGCATTAGATCATCACAATTTGGCACTAGGGTGTCACACTTTGACACTAGAGCGTCACACTTTGCCAGTATAGCCTCACACGTTGGCACTAGAGTGTCACCCTATGGAACTAGAGCGTCACACTTTGGCACTATAGCATCACACTTTGGTACTAGAGCGTCAGACTTTGGGACTAGAGTGTCACACTTTGCCATGGGAAAGTCAGAATTTGGCACTAGAGTGTCACACTTTGGCACTAGGGCATCACACTTGGGCACTATTGTTTTGAACTTTGGCACTAGAGCATCACACTTTGGCACTATAGCATCACACTTTGCCACTAGAGCGTCACACTTTGGCAGTAGAGCGGCACACTTTGGCACTATAGTGTCAAACTTTGGCACTAGAGCGTCACATACTGGCACTACAGCGTCACACTTTGGCACTAGAGCGTCATACTTTGGCACCAGAGCTCCAAACATTGGCATTAGAGCATCATACTTTGGCACTAGAGCGTCACATGTTTTGCACTAGAGCATCACAAATGTTCACTAGACCTTCACACTTTACCACTAGACCGTCATACTTTGGCACTAGAGTGTCACACTTTGGTTCTTGAGCGTCACACTTTGGCACTAGAGCTTCACAGTTTGGCACTAGAGCATCATACATTGGAACTAGAGCATCACACTTTGGCACCAGGGCATTACACTTTGGCACAAGAGCTTCGCACTTTGGCAATAGAGTGTCGCACTTTGGAACTAGAGCGTCACATTTTGGCACTAGAGCATCACAGTTTGGCACTAGAGCATCACAGTTTGGCACTAGAGCATCACAGTTTGGCACTAGAGCATCACACTTTGGCACAAGAGCTTCGCACTTTGGCAATAGAGTGTCGCACTTTGGAACTAGAGCGTCACATTTTGGCACTAGAGCATCACACTTTGGTACTAGAGCATCACACTTTGGTACTAGAGCGTCACACTTTGGCACTAGAGACTCACACTTTGGCACTAGAGCGTCACACATTGGCACTAGAGTGTCACACGCTGGCACTAGAGCGTCACACTTTGGCACTAGAGCTTCAAACTTTGGAACTAGAGCGTCAGACTTTGGCACTACATCATCACACTTTGGCACTGGAGCATCACAGTTTGGCACTAGAGCATCACACTTTGGCACTAGAGCTTCACACGTTGGCACTAGAGCGTCACACGTTGGGACTACATTGTCACATTTTGGCACTAGAGCGTCACACTTTGGTACTGGAGCTCCAAACATTGACATGAGAGTGTCACACTTTGGCATTAGAGCATCACTTTTTGGCACTAGAGTGTCACACACTTGGCACTAGAGCATCACACTTTGGCACTAGACCGTCACACTTTGGCACTAGAATGTCACACTTTGGCACTAGAGCGTCATACCTTGACACTAGAGCGTCACACGTTGGCACAAGAGCGTCACACATTGGCAATAGAGCATCGCACTTTGGCACTTGCGCTTCATACTTTGGCACTAGAGCGTCACACTATGGTACTATACCTTCACACCTTGGTACTAGAGCGTCACACTTTTGTACTAGAGCCTCACACTTTGGCACTAGAGTGTCACCCTATGGAACTAGAGCGTCACACTTTGGCACTATAGCATCACACTCTGGTACTAGAGCGTCAGACTTTGGCACTAGAGTGTCACACTTTGCCACGGGAGAGTCACAATTTGGCACTAGAGTGTCACACTTTGGCACTAGAGCATCACACTTGGGCACTATTGTTTTGAACTTTGGCACTAGAGCATCACACTTTGGCACTATAGCATCACGCTTTGCCACTAGAGCATCACACTTTGGCAGTAGAGCGACACACTTTGGCACTATAGTGTCAAACTTTGGCACTAGAGCGTCACATCTTGGCACTACAGCGTCACACTTTGGCACTAGAGTGTCATACTTTGGCACCAGAGCTCCAAACATTGGCAGTAGAGCATCACACTTTGGCACTAGAGCGTCACATGTTTTGCACTAGAGCATCACAAATGTTCACTAGACCTTCACACTTTACCACTAGAACGTCATACTTTGGCACTAGAGCGTCACACTTTGGTTCTTGAGCGTCACACTTTGGCACTAGAGCTTCATAGTTTGGCACTAGAGCGTCATACATTGGAACTAGAGCATCACACTTTGGCACCAGGGCATTACACTTTGGCACAAGAGCTTCGCACTTTGGCAATAGAGTGTCGCACTTTGGAACTAGAGCGTCACATTTTGGCACTAGAGCATCACACTTTGGCACTAGGGCATTACACTTTGGCACAAGAGCTTCGCACTTTGGCAATAGAGTGTCGCACTTTGGCACTAGAGCGTCACATTTTGGCACTAGAGCATCACACTTTGGCACTAGGGCATTACACTTTGGCACAAGAGCTTCGCACTTTGGCAATAGAGTGTCGCACTTTGGCACTAGAGCGTCACATTTTGGCACTAGAGCATCACACTTTGGCACTAGGGCATTACACTTTGGCACAAGAGCTTCGCACTTTGGCAATAGAGTGTCGCACTTTGGAACTAGAGCGTCACATTTTGGCACTAGAGCATCACACTTTGGTACTAGAGCATCACACTTTGGTACTAGAGCGTCACACTTTGGCACTAGAGATTCACACTTTGGCACTAGAGCATCACACATTGGCACTAGAGTGTCACACTTTCGCACTAGAGCGTCACACTTTGGCACTAGAGCTTCAAACTTTGGCACTAGAGCGTCAGACTGTGGCACTACATCATCACACTTTGGCACTGGAGCATCACAGTTTGGCACTAGAGTATCACACTTTGGCACTAGAGCTTCACACTTTGGCACAGGATCGTCACACGTTGGGACTACATTGTCACATTTTGGCACTAGAGCGTCACACTTTGGTACTGTAGCTCCAAACATTGACATTAGAGTGTCACACTTTGGCACTAGAGCATCACTTTTTGGCACTAGAGCGTCACACACTTGGCACTGGAGCATCACACTTTGGCACTAGACCGTCACACTTTGGCACTAGAATGTCACAATTTGGCACTAGAGCGTCATACTTTGACACTAGAGCGTCACACGTTGGCACAAGAGCGTCACACATTGGCAATAGAGCATCGCACTTTGGCACTTGCGCTTCACACTTTGGCACTAGAGCATCACACTGTGGCACTATACCTTCACACTTTTGTACTAGAGCGTCACACTTTTGCACTAGAGCCTCACACTTTGGCACTAGAGTTTCAAACTTTGGTACTTGAGCGTCACACTTTGGCACTACAGCGTCACACTCTTGCAATAGAGTGTCGCACTTTGGTGCTATAGTATCACACTTTGGCACTAGAGCATCACACTTTGTTACTGGAGCGTCACACTTTGGCACTTGCGCGTCACACTTTGGCACGGGAGATTCACACGTTGGCACAATAGCGCTACACTTTGGCACTAGAGTATAGTAATCAAGCACTAGAGCGTCACTATTTGGCAGTATAACTTCACACATTGGCACTAGAGTGTCAGACTTTGGCACTACAGCGTCACGCTTTGGAACTAGAGAGTCACACTTTGGCACTAGAGCATCACACTTTGACACTAGAGTTTCAAACTTTGACACTAGAGCCTCACACTTCGGTACTAGAGCGTCACACTTTGGCACTAGAGCGTCATGCCTTGGCATTAGAGTGTCACACTTTGGCACTACAGCATCACACTTTGGCACTAGAGCGTCACACTTTGGCATTATAGCGTCACAATTCGGCACTAGAGCGGTACACTTTGGCACTAGCGCTTCACACCTTGGCACTAGAGCATCACACTATGGCACTAGACCTTCACACTTTGGCACTGGAGCGACACAGTTGGGTACTAGCGCTTCACACCTTGGCACTAGAGCATCACACTTTCGCACAGGAGAGGCACACTTTGGCAATACAGCGTCACAGTTGCATACTAGAGCGTAGCACTTGGGCACTAGGTTTCGAACTTTGGCACTACAGTGTCACACTTTGGTACTAGAGTATCACCCTTTGGCACAAGAGCGTCACACTTTTGGACTAGAGCGTCACACTTTGGCACTAGAGCATCACACTTTGGCAGTAGAGCATCGTAATTTGGCATTAGAGTGTCACACTTTGGCACTAGGGCATCACACTCTGGAACCAGCGCTTCACACTTTGGCACTAGAGCGTCACACTTTGGCACGGGAGAGTCACACTCTGGCACTAGAGCCTCACACATTGGCACTAGAGTGTCACACTTTGGCACTATAGCATCACACGTTGGCACTAGAGCCTCACACTTTGGCACTAGATTTTTGAGCGTTGGCATTAGAGCGTCACACTTTGGCACCAGAGCGTCACACGTTTGCAATAGATTATTGCAAATTGGAACAAGAGCATCACACTTTGGCACTAGAACATCACACTTTGGTACTAGAGCGTCACACTTTGGCACTGGAGCGTCACACTTTGGCACTTTAGATTCACACTTTGGCGCAAGAGCGTCACACATTGGCACTATAGTGTAACACTTTGGCACTATAGCGTCATACTTTGGCACTAGAGCATCACACTTTGGCACTACAGCGTCACACTTTGCCACTAGAGTATCACACTTTGGCACTAGAGTTTCAAAATGTGGCACAAGAGACTCGCACTTTGGCACTAGAGGGTCACACTTTGGCACTAGAGCGTCACACTTTGGCACTATAGCGTCACACTTTGGCACTAGAGCGTCGCACTTTGGCACTACAGCCTCACACATTGGCACTAGAGCATCACACTTTGCCACTAGCGCCTCACACTTTGGCACTACAATGTCACACTGTGGCACTATACCTTCACACTATGGCAGTAGAGTGTCACACTTGGGTACTAGAGTGTCACACTTTGGCACTAAAGCGTCACACTTTTGCAATAGAGCGTCACACTTTGGCACTAGAGCGTCACACGTTGGCACTAGAGCTTCACGCTTTGGGAATCGAGCGTCACACTTTCGCACAAGAGCATCACATTTTGGCTCTTGAGCATCACAGTTTGGCACTAGAGCTTCACACCTTGGCACTAGAGCGTCACAATTTGGCACTATACTTCCACACTTTGGCACTAAGACGTCAGACTTTGACACTAGGGCACCACACATTGGTACTAGAGCGTCACACGTTGGAAATAGAGCTTCACAGTTTGGCACTAGAGCGCCACACTTTGGAACTAGAGCATCACACTTTGGTACTCTAGTGTCACAATTTGGCAATATAACGTCACACTTTCGCACTAGATCTCAATTTTTGGCACTAGAGCGTCAGATTTTGGCACTAGAGCGTCACACTTTGGCAATAGAGTGTTGCACTTTGGAACTAGGGCGTCACACTTTGGCAGTATAACGCCACACTTTGGTACTAGAGCGTCATACTTTGGCACTATAGCATCAGACGTTCGCACTAGAGATTCACACTTTGGCACTAGAGCGTGACACGGTGGCACTAGAGTTTCACACCTTGGCACTAGAGTGCACACTTTGGAAATAGAGCTTCAACCTTTGCACTAGAGCGTCAGACTTTGGCACTACAGCGTCACACTTTGGCACTAGAGCATCACAATTTGGCACTAAAGCATCACACTTTGGCACTACAGCGTCACGCTTTGGTACTAGAGCGTCACACTTTGGCACTAGAGCTTCAATCGTTGGCATTAGAGCGTCACACTATGGCACTAGAGCATGACACTTAAGAACTGAAGCGGCACATGTTTGGCACTAGATCATTACACTTTGGCAAATGAGCGTCACAATTTTGCACTAGAAAGTCACACATTGGCACTAAATCATCACGGTTTGGCACTAGAGCGTCTTACGTTGGCACTAGAGCGTCCCACTTTGGCACTAGGGAGTCAAACTCTGGCACTAGACCTTCACATTTGGCACTAGAGCATCACACTTTAAAACTTGAGCATCACACTTTGGCACTAGAGCGTCAGACATTTGCGCTATAACATCACACTTTGGCACTAGAGTTTCAAACTTACGCACTAGAGCGTCACACTTTGGCACTAGAGCGTCACACTTTGTCACTAGAGCGTCACACTTTGGCACAAAAGCTTCACATGTTGGTACTATAGCTACAACCTTTGCACTAGAGCGTCAGACTTTGGCAGAGTGACCAACCAAAGTATGCATATGTCAGCAACCATGACGAACAGATTTTACTTCATGTGGTCAGCGTCGAAAACGTATAACACGAGTCACAAATGGTCAGAGGGGAAAACAATGGGTTGGGAACGCTAGTTATCAAGTAGGATGTACAAAGACCTTCAACAAGCGGTGGCACGGTATGGCTAGCGTGCACAGTGACCAACCAAAAGAATGCATACATCACTGACTAAGACCGAATAAGTCAACTATGTGTGGTCAACATTGACAACTCATAACACGAGTCACAAATGGTAACAGGGTGAGACAATGATTTGGGAAGCCCATGTATTGACTAGAAATACAAAGAATTTCAATACGTAGTGCCACGCTGTGGCTAATATGCACACCAAACAACCAAACTAGGCATATGTCACTGATCATGACCACATAATTTCAATATGGGTGGTCAACGTTGACCAACCATAACACGAGTCACAAATGGTCAAGACAGGAAACAATGCCATGGGAACATCGGTTCTAAACTACCAAGTACAATGACCTTCAGTCAGTAGTAGCACGGTGTGGCTACCATGCACAATTACCGACCAAAGTCGGCATATGTACTGCCTTTGACCAAAGAAATCCGCTGTGTGTGGTCAACGTTAACAACTCATCATACGAGTCACAAATGGTGAGAGGGGGAAACAAGGGTTTGGGAACACCAAGTATCACATAGCAAGTACAAGGGGCTTCAATACGTTGTGGCACGGTGTGGAGACCATGCACGAAGACCAACCAAAGTAGGCATATGTCACTGACCATTACCAGATAATGTCACTAAGTGTGGTAAACTTTGACAACTCACACCACGAGTCACAAATGGTCAGGGTGGAAGGTAATGGTTTGTGAATACTGGTTATCTACTAGCAGATACAAATACCTTCAATATGTAGTGGCATAATGTGGCTTCAATGCACAGTGACCAACCAAAGTGTGCATATGTTGCTGAACATGACGAAAGAATTTCACTTCATGTGGTCAACGTTGAAAACGCATAACACAAGTCACAGATGGTCAGAGGGGAAAACAATGGATTGGGAACACTAGTTATTACCTAGGAAGTACAAAGACCTTCAACAAGTAGTGGCACGGTATGGCTAGCGTGCACAGTGACAAACCAAAGAATGCATACGTCACTGACTACGACCGAATAAGTCCACTATGTGTGGTCAACATTGACAACTCATAACACGAGTCACAAATGGTCACAGGGAGAGACAATGGTTTGGGAAGCCTATGTATTGACTAGAAAGGACAAAGAACTTCAATACGTGTTGGCACGGTGTGGCTAATATGCACACCAAACAACCAAACTAGGCATATGTCACTGATCATGACCANGTATGGCTAGCGTGCACAGTGACAAACCAAAGAATGCATACGTCACTGACTACGACCGAATAAGTCCACTATGTGTGGTCAACATTGACAACTCATAACACGAGTCACAAATGGTCACAGGGAGAGACAATGGTTTGGGAAGCCTATGTATTGACTAGAAAGGACAAAGAACTTCAATACGTGTTGGCACGGTGTGGCTAATATGCACACCAAACAACCAGACTAGGCATATGTCACTGATCATGGCCACATAATTTCAGTATGGGTGGTCAACGTTGACCAACCATAACACGAGTCACAAACGGTCAGGACAGGAAACAATGCTATGGGAACATCGGTTCTCAACTACCAAGTACAACGACCTTCAATCAGTAGTAGCACGGTGTGGCTACCATGCACAATGACCGACCAAAGTAGGCATATCTACTGCCTTTGACCAAAGAAATCCGCTGTGTGTGGTCAACGTTGACAACTCATGATTTGAGTCACAAATGGTCAGAGGGGGAAACAATGGTTTGGGAACACCAAGTATCACATAGCAAGCACAAGGGGCTTCAATACGTTGTGGCACGGTATGAAGACCATACACGATGACCAACCAAAGTAAGCATATGTCACTGACCATGACCAAATAATGTCACTAAGTGTGGTCAACTTTGACAACTCACATCACGAGTCACAGATGGTCAGGGTGGAAGGTAATGGTTTGTGAATACTACTTATCTACTAGCAAGTACAAATACCTTCAATATGTAGTGGCACAGTGTGGCTTCAATGCACAGTGACCAACCAAAGTATGCATATGTCACTAACCATGACGACAAATTTCACTTCATGTAGTCAACGTTGAAAACGCATAACACGAGTCACAAATGGTCGGATGGGAAAACAATGGATTGGGAAGCTTATGTATTGGCTAGAAAGGACAAAGAACTTCGATACGTAGTGGAACGGTGTGGCTAATATGCACACCAAACAATCAAACTAGGCATATGTCACTGATCATGACCAAAGAATTTCAATATGGGTGGTCAACGTTGACCAACCATAACACAAGTCACAAACGGTCAGGATAGGAAACAATGCTATGAGTTTATCGGTTCTCAACTACCAAGTACAATGACCTTCAGTCAGTAGTAGCGCGGTGTGGCTACCATGCACAATGACCGTCCAAAGTAGGCATATTTACTGCCTTTGACCAAAGAAATCCGCTGTGTGTGGTCCACATTGACAACTCATAATACGAGTCACAGATGGTCAGAGGGGGAAACAATGGTGCGGGAACACCACATATCACATACCAAGCTCAAGGGGCTTCAATACGTTGTGGCACGGTGTGGGGACCATGCACGATGACCAACCAAAGCAGGCATATGTCACTGACCATGACCAAATAATGTCACTAAGTGTGGTAAACTTTGACAGCTCACAACACGAGCCACAAATGGTCGGGGTGGAAGGTAATGTTTTGTGAATACTAGTTATCTACTAGCAAGTACAAATACCTTCAATATGTAGTGGCACAATATGGCTTCAAAGCACAGTGACCACCCAAAGTATGCATATGTCACTGACCATGACGAAAGAATTTCACTTCATGTGGTCAACGTTGAAAACGCATAACACGAGTCACAAATGGTCAGAGGGGAAAACAATGGGTTGGGAACACTCGTTATCCACTAGGGAGTTCAAAGACCTTCAACAAGCAGTTGCACGGTATGGCTAGCGTGCACAGTGACCAACCAAAGTATGCATATGTCACTGACCATGACGAAAGAATTTCACTTCATGTGGTCAACGTTGAAAACGCATAACACGAGTCACAAATGGTCAGAGGGGAAAACAATGGGTTGGGAACACTCGTTATCCACTAGGAAGTTCAAAGACCTTCAACAAGCAGTAGCACGGTATGGCTAGCGTGCACAGTGACCAACCAAAGGATGCATAGGTCAATGACTACGACCGAATAAGTCCATTATGTATGGTCAACATTGACAACTCAGAACACGAGTCACAAATGGTCAGAGGGAGAGAAAATGGTTTGGGAAGCCTATGTATTGACTAGGAAGGACAAAGAACTTCAATACTTTGTGGCACGGTGTGGCTCATATGCACACCAAACAACCAAACTAGGCATATGTCACTGATCATGACCACATCATTTCAACATGGGTGGTCAACATTGACCAACCATAACACAAGTCAGAAACGGTCAGGACAGGAAACAATGCTATGGGAATATCGGTTCTCAACTACCAAGTGCAATGACCTTCATTCAGTAGTAGCATTGTGTGGCTACCATGTACAATGAACATCCAAAGTATGCATATGTACTGCCTTTGACCAAAGAAATCCGTTGTGTGTGGTCAACGTTGACAACTCATAATACGAGTCACAAATGGTCAGAGGGGGAATCAATGGTTTGGAAACACCAAGTATCACATTGCAAGCACAAGGGGCTTCAATCGGTTGTGGCACGGTGTGGAGACCATGCACGATGACCAACCAAAGTAGGCATATGTCATTGACCATGACCAAATAATGTCACTAAGTGTAGTAAACTTTGACAACTCACAACACGAGTCCGAAATAGTCAGGGTGGAAGGTAATGGTTTGTGAATACTAGTTATCTACTAGCAAGTACAAATACCTTCAATATGTAGTGGCACAATGTGGCCTCAATGCACAGTGACTAACCAAAGTATCCATATGTCACTAACCATGACAAACAAATTTCATGTATATGGTCAATGTTGAAAACGCATAACACGAGTCACAAATGGTCACAGGGGAAAACAATGGATTGGGGACACTAGTTATCAACTAGCAAGTACAAAGACCTTCAACAAGCAGTGGAACGGTATGGCTAGCGTGCACAGTGACCAACCAAATGATGCATACGTCACAGACTACGACCAAATAGGTCCACTATGTGTGGTCAACATTGACAACTCATAACACGAGTCACAAATGGTCAGAGGGAGAGACAATGGTTTGCGAAGCCTATGTATTGACTAGAAAGGACAACGAACGTCAATACGTAGTGGCACGGTGTGGCTAATATGCACACCAAACAACCAAACTAGGCATATGTCACTGATCATGACCACAGAATTTCAATATGGGTGGTCAACGTTAGCCAACCATAACACGAGTCACAAACGGCCAGGACAGGAAACAATGCTATGGGAATATTGGTTCTCAAATACCAAGTACAACAACCTTCAGTCAGTAGTAGCACGGTGTGGCTATGATGCACAATGACCGACCAAAGTAGGCATATGTACCGCCTTTGACCAAATAAATCCGCTGTGTGTGGTCACCGTTGACAACTCATAATGCGAGTCGAAAATGGTCAGAGGGGGAAACAATGGTTTGGGATCACCAAGTATCACATAGCAAGCACAAGGGGCTTCAATACGTTGTGGCACGGTGTGGAGACCATGCACGATGACCAACCAAGTAGGCGTATGTCACTGACCATGACCAAATAATGTCACTAAGTGTGGTAAACTTCGACAACTCACAACACGAGTCACAAATGGTCAGGGGGGAAGGTACTGGTTTGTGAATACTAGTCATCTTCTAGCAAGTACAAATACCTTCAATATGTAGTGGCAAAATGTGGCTTCAATGCACAGTGACCACCCAAAGTATGCATATGTCACTGACCATGACGAAAGAATTTCACTTCATGTGGTCAACGTTGAAAACGCATAACACGAGTCACAAATGGTCAGGGGGGAAGGTACTGGTTTGTGAATACTAGTCATCTTCTAGCAAGTACAAATACCTTCAATATGTAGTGGCAAAATGTGGCTTCAATGCACAGTGACCACCCAAAGTATGCATATGTCACTGACCATGACGAAAGAATTTCACTTCATGTGGTCAACGTTGAAAACGCATAACACGAGTCACAAATGGTCAGAGTGGAAAACAATGGATTGGGAACACTTGTTAAAAACTAGCAAGTACAAAGACCTTCAACAAGCAGTGGCACGGTATGGCTAGCGTGCACAGTGTCCAACCAAAGGATGCATACGTCACTGACTAGACCGAATACATCCACTATGTGTGGTCAACATTGACAACTCATAACACAAGTCACAAATGGTCATAGGGAGAGAAATTGGTTTGGGGAGCCTAAGTATTCACTAGAAAGGACAAAGAACTTCAATACGTAGTGGCACGGTGTGGCTAATATGCACATAAAACAACCAAACTAGGCATATGTCACTGATCATGACCACATAATTTCAATATGGGTGGTCAACGTTGACCAATCATAACACAAGTCACAAACGATCAGGACATGAAACAATGCTATGGGAGTATCGATTCTCAACTACCAAGTACAACGACCTTCATTCAGTATTAGTACGGTGTGGCTACCATGTACAATGACCGACCAAAGTAGGCATATGTACTGCCGTTGTCTAAAGAAATCCGCTGTGTGTGGTCGACGTTGACAACTCATTATACGAGTCACAAATGTTTAGAGGGGGAAACAATGGTTTGGGAACACCAAGTTTCACATAGCAAGCACAATGGGCTTCAATACGTTGTGGCACGATGTGGAGACCATGCACGATGACCAACCAAAGTAGGCACATGTCACTGACCATGACCAAATAATGTCACTAAGTGTGGTAAACTTTGACAACTCACAACACGAGTCACAAATGGTCAGGGTGGAAGGTAATGGTTTGTGAATACTAGTTATCTACTAGCAAATACAAATACCTTAAATATGTAGTGGCACAATGTGGCTTCAATGCACAGTGACCAACCAAAGTATGCATATGTCACTGAACATGACAAAAGAATTTCACTTCATGTGGTCAACGTTGAAAAGGCATAACACGAGTCACTAAGGGTGCTACCGAGTCGAAAATCCCGAGCCTAGATTTGGACTCGGACTTGCGAGTCCAAGTCCAGTCCTGGACTTGGACTTGCAAGTCCGAGTCCAGGTCGCGAGTCCAGGACTCGCGAGTCCAATGGCACTTGGACTCGCGAGTCCTGGACTACAACACAGCAATGTTGGAGCTTTTGCCCCATACTTTCTTCCATGCATGCATTCTATTACCATGTTTCATCCATTCATGTCCTGTTCTAGGTCAGATTGCCTCATAACGCGATGCCATCTATTGCGTTTGTGGGCAAATATACAACGTCGTGGACTCAAGACCAGACTTGCGAGTCCGAGTCCAGGCTCAATGACAGACTCGGATTTGCGAGTCCGAGTCTGGACTCGGAATCCTGATCCTGTCAAGCCGAGTCTCCTGGACTTGGCACCACCCTTTCGAGTCACAAATGGTCAGAGGAGACAACAATGGATTGGGAACACTAGTTATCCACTAGGAAGTACAAAGACCTTCAACAAACAGTGGCACGGTATGGCTAGCGTGCAAAGTGACCAACCAAAGGATGCATACGTTACTGACTACGACCGAATAAATCCACGATGTGTGGCTAACATTGACAACTGATAACAGGAGTCATAAATGGTCAGAGGGAGAGACAATGGTTTGGGAAGCCTATGTATTGACTAGAAAGGACAAAGAGCTTCAATACGTAGTGGCACGGTGTGGCTAATATGCACACCAAACAACCAAACTAGGCATATCTCACTGATCATGACCACAGAACTTTAACATGGGTGGTCAACGTTGACCAACCATAACACGAGTCACAAACGGTCAGGACATGAAACAATGCTATGGGAATATCGGTTCTCAACTACCAAGTACAATGACCTTCAGTCAGTAGTAGCACGGTGTGGCTACCATACACAATGAATGACCCAAGTATGCATATGTACTGCCTTTGACCAAAGAAATCCTATGTGTGTGGTCAATGTTGACAACTCATAATACGAGTCACAAATGGTCAGAGGGGGAAACAATGGTTTGGAAACACCGAGTATCACATACCAAGCACAAGGGGCTTCAATATGTTGTGGCACGGTATGGAGACCATGCACGATGACCAACCAAAGTAGGCATATGTCACTGACAATGACCAAATAATGTCACTAAGTGTGGTAAACTTTGACAACTCACAACACGAGTCACAAATGGTCAGGTTGGAAGGTAATGGTTTGTGAATACTATTTATCTACTATCAAGTACAAATACCTTCAGTATGTAGTGGCACAATGTGGCCTCAGTGCACAATGACCAACCAAATTATGCATATGTCACTAACCATGACGAACAAATTTCACTTCATGTGGTCAATGTTGAAAACGCATAACACGAGTCACAAATGGTCAGAGGGGAAAACAATGGATTGGGAAGCCTATTCATTGGCTAGAAAGGAGACATAACTTCAATACGTAATGGTACAGTGTGGCTTATATGCACACCAAGCAATCAAACTACGCATATGTCACTGGTCATGACCAGGGAATTTCAGCATGGGTGGTCAACGTTGACAACCCATAACACGGGTCACAAACGGCCGGGAGAGGAAACAATGCTATGAGAATATTGGTTCTCAACTACCAAGTACAAAAACCTTCAGTCAGTAGTAGCACGGTGTGGCTACCATGCACAATGACCGACCAAAGTAGGCATATGTACTGCCTTCGAACAAAGAAATCCGCTGTGTGTGGTCCACATTGACAACTCATAATACAAGTCACAAATGGTCATAGGGGGAAACAATGGTTTGGGAACACCATGAATCACATAGCAAGCACAAGGGGCTTCAATACGTTGTGGCACGATGTGGAGACCATGCACGATGACCAATCAAAGTAGGCATATGTCACTGACCATGACCAAATAATGTCACTAAGTGTGGTAAACTTTGACAACTCACAACACGAGTGGCAAATGGTCAGGGTGGAAGATAATGGTTTGTGAATACTAGTTATCTCCTAGCAAGTACAAATACCTTCAATATGTAGTGGCACAATGTGGCTTCAATGCACAGTGACCAACCAAAGTATGCATATATCACTGAACATGACGAAAGAATGTCACTTCATGTTGTCAACATTGAAAACGCATAACATGATTCACAAATGGTCAAATGGGAAAACAATGGGTTGGGAACGCTAGTTATCAACTAGGAAGTACAAAGACCTTCAACAAGCAGTGGCACGGTAGGGCTAGCGTGCACAGTGACCAACCAAAGGATGCATACGTCACTGAGCACAACCAAATAAGTCCACTATGTGTGGTCAACATTGACAACTCATAGCACGAGTCACGAATGGTCAGAGGGAGAGACAATGGTTTGGGAAGCCAATGCATTGACCATAAAGGACAAATAACTTCAATACGTAGTGGCACGGTGTGCACACCAATATGCACACCAATCAACCAAACTAGGCATATGTCACTGATCATGACCAAAAAACTTCAATATGGGTGGTCAACGTTGACCAACCATAACACGAGTCACAAACGGTCAGGACAGGAAACAATACTATGGGAATATCGGTTCTCAACTACCAAGTACAACAACCTTCAGTCAGTAGTAGCACGGTGTGGCTACCATGCACAATGACCGACCAAAGTAGGCATATGTACTCCTTTAGACAAAAGAAATCCGCTGTGTGTGGTCAACGTTGACAACTCATCATACGAGTCACAAATGGTCAGAGGGGGAAACAATGGCTTGGGAACACCAAGTATCACATAGCAAGCACAAGGGGCTTCAATGCGTTGTGGCACAGTGTGGAGACAATGCACGATGACCAACCAAAGTAGGCATATGTCACTGACCATGACTAGGTAATGTCTCCAAGTGTGGTAAACTTTGACAACTCACAACACGAGTCACAAATGGTCAGGGTGGAAGGTAATGGTTTGTGAATACTAGTTATCTACTGGCAAGTACAAATACCTTCAATATGTAGTGGCACAATGTGGCTTCAATACACAGTGACCAACCAAAGCATGCATATGTCACTAACCATGACGAACAAGTTTCACTTCATGTGGTCAACGTTGAAAACGCATAACACGAGTCACAAATGGTCAACGGGGAAAACAATGGATTGGGAAGCCTATGTACTGGCTGGAAAGGACAAAGAGATTCAATACGTAGTGGCATGGTGTGGCTAATATGCACACCAAACAATCAAACTCGGCATATGTCACTGATCATGACTAGGGAATTTCAATGCGGGTGGTCAACGTTGACCAACCATAACACGAGTCACAAACGGTCAGGAGAGGAAACAATGCTATGAGAATATTGGTTCTCAACTACCAAGTACAATGACCTTCAGTCACTAGTAGCGCAGTGTGGCTACCATGTACAATGACCAACCAAAGTAGGCATATTTACTGCCGTTGACCAAAGAAATCTGCTGTGTGTGGTCCACATTGACAACTCATAATACAAGTCACAGCTGGTCAGAGGGAGAAACAATGGTTTGGGAACACCACGTATCACATAGCAAGCACAAGGGGCTTCAATACGTTGTGGCACGGTGTGGGGACCATGCAAGATGACCAACCAAAGTAGGCATATGTCACTGACCATGACCAAATAATGTCACTACGTGTGGTACACTTTGACAACTCACAACATGAGTCACAAATGGTCGGGGTGGAAGGTAATGGTTTGTGAATACTAGTTATCTACTAGCAAGTACAAATACCTTCAATATGTAGTGGCACAATGTGGCTTCAATGCACAGTGACCAACCAAAGTATGCATATGTCACTGAACATGACGAAATCCCAGTCCCCATCCCAGTCCCAATCCCAGTCTCGATCACAGTCCTGATCCGAGTCGCGATCCCAGTCTCAATCCCAGTCCCGATCCCAGTCACGATCCAAGTCCCAATC
The DNA here is from genome assembly GCA_023375785.1 of Penium margaritaceum. Taxonomy (NCBI): domain Eukaryota; kingdom Viridiplantae; phylum Streptophyta; class Zygnematophyceae; order Desmidiales; family Peniaceae; genus Penium; species Penium margaritaceum. The sequence goes on along the minus strand of SZWC01000002.1, from coordinate 900,907 downwards.
CAAGTCTCGATCAAAGTCCCGATCCTAGTCCCGATCCTAGTCCCCATCACAGTCTCGATCACGATCCCGATCCGAGTCCTGGTCTCAGTCCCGATCCCAGTCTCGATCCCACTCCCGATCCCAGTCCCGATCCCAGTCCCATTCCCAGTCCCAATCCCTGTCCTGATCATAGTCCCGATCCCAGTCCTGATCCCAGTCCCGATCCCAGTCGTGATCCCAGTCCCGATCACAATCTCGATGCGACTCTTGATCTCAGTCCCAATCCCAGTCTCAATCCCACTCTCGATCCCAGTCACGATCCGAGTCTCGATCCCAGTCTCGATCCTAGTCCCGATCCCAGTCCCGATCCTAGTCACGGTCCCAGTCCCGATCTTAGTTCCGATCCCAATGCCGATCCCAGTCCCGGTACAAGTCCCGATCCCAGTCCCAATCCCTGCCCCGATCCTAGTCCCCATCCCAGTCCTGATTCGAGGCCTGATCCCAGTCCTGATCCCAGTCCCAATCCCAGTCTGGATCCTTGATCCGATCCATGTCCCGATCCTAGTCCTGGTCCCAGTCCCGATCCCTGTCCCGGTCCCTGTCCCGGTCCCAGCCCCGATCCAAAACCAGATCGCAGTCCCGATCCCAGTCTCGGTCCCAGTCAAAGTCCCACTCCCAGTCCCAGTCCCTGTCTCAGTCTCAGTCCCCGTCCTAGTCCCACTCCCAGTCCCAGTCCCAGTCCCAGTCCCAGATCCAGTCCGAGACACAGTCCCAGTCCCAGTCGTAGTCCTAGTCCCAGTCCCTGTCCCATTCCCAGTCCGAGTCCGAGACACAGTCCCAGTCACAGTCCAAGTCCCAGTCCCAGTCATAGTCCTTGTCCTAGTCTTGGTCCTTGTCCCAGCCCCAGTATCGGTCCCAGTCCCAGTCCTTTTCCCAGTCCCAATCCTAGTCCAAGTCCCAGTCCCGGTCCCAGTCCTGATCCCAGTCGTGTTCCTTGTCACGATCCTAGTCCTGATCCTAGTTCGGATCCCAGTCTCGATCCCAGTCCCGATCACAATCCCGATCCCAGTCCACATCATAGTCCCGATCCCAGTCCTGATCCCAGTCCAGATCCCAGTCCTGGTCCCAGTCTTGGTCCCAGTCCCGATCCCAGTCCCGGTCCAAGTCCCAGTCCCTGTCCTAGTCCCAGTCCCAGTCCCAGACCCAGTCACAGTCCGTGTCCCAGCCCTTGTCCAAGTCCTAGTCCCAGTCAAAGTCCCAGTCCCAGTCTCAGTCCCAGTCCCTGTCCAAGTCCCAGTCCTAGCTCCAATCCCAGTCCCAATCCCAATCCAAAATCCCAGTCCCGATCCTAGTCTCGACCCCAGTCCCGATCCCTGTCCCGATCCCAGTCCCGATCCCAATCCCGATCCTAGTCCCAATCCTAGTCCCGATCCCAGTCTCGATCCTAGTCCCGATCATAGTCCCCATCCCAGTCCCGATCCCAGCCCCGATCCTAGTCCTGATCCCTGTCCCGAACCCAGTCACGATCCCAATCTCGATCCCACGCCCGGTACCAATCCCGATCCCAGTCCCGATCGTAGTCCCGATCCCAGTCCCGACCACAGTCCCGGGTCCACTCCCGATCCCAGTCCTGATCCCAGTCGCGAGCCCAGTCCCGATCCCAGTCCCGATCCTAGTCCCGATCGCAGTCCTGGTCCCAATCCCGGTCCCAATCCTGATCTCAAACCTGATCCAAGTCCCGATCCCAGTCCCGTTCCCAGTCCCAGTCCCACTCCGAGTCTTAATCCCAGTCCCAGTCCCGGTCCAAGTCCCAATCCTAGTCCCGGTCCCAGTCCGAGTCCCAGTTGTAGTCCCCGTCCCAGTCCCAGTCCTAGTCCCAGTCCCAGTCCCAGCTCCAATCACAGTCCTTGTCCCAGTCCAGTCCCAGTCCCACTCCCAATCCCAGTCCAAGTCCCAGTCCCAGTCCCACTCCCAGTCCTAGTCCCACTCCCGATCCCACTCCCCATCCCAGTCCTGATCTGAGTCCCGATCCAAGTCCCGATCTTAGTCCCGATCCCATTCCCGATCCCAGTCCTGATCCAAGTCCCGATCACAGTCCCGATCCTAGTCCCGATCCCAGTCCTGATCCCAGTCCTGATCCAAGTCGCGATCCCAGTCCCATTCCCAGTCCTGATCCCTGTCCCGATCCTAGTTCCGATCCGAGTCCCGATCAAATTCCCGATCCCAGTCCTGATCCCAGTCCCGATCACAGTCCCGATCCCAGTCGCGATCACAATCCCGATCCTAGTCGTGGTCTGAGTCCCGATCCCAGTCTCGATCCCCGTCCCGATCCCAGTCCCGATCCCAGTCCCGATCCAAGTCCCGATCCTAGTCCTGATCCCAGTCCCGATCCCAATCCCGATCCTAGTCGTGGTCTGAGTCCCGATCCCAGTCTCGATCCCCGTCCCGATCCCAGTCCCGATCCCAGTCCCGATCCAAGTCCCGATCCTAGTCCTGATCCCAGTCCCGATCCCAATCCCGATCCTTGTCCCGATCCCAGTCCCAATCCGAGTCCTAATCCCATTTCCGGTACCAATCACGATCCTCGTCCCGATCGCAGTCCCGATCCCAGTCCCGATCCCAATCCCGATTCTGTCCCCATCCCAGTCGTGATCCCAGTCCCGATTCCACTCCCGATCCCAATTTGGATCCTAGTCCCGATCCTAGTCCCGATCCCTGTCCCGATCCTATTCCTGGTCCTAGTCCTGATCCCAGTCCCAGTCATAGTCTCGGTCCCTCTCTCGATCCGAGACCTGATCATAGTCCTTGCCCCAGTCCTGGTCCCTGTCCCTGTCCCACTCCCAGTCCCAGCCCCAGTCCTTGTCCTCGTCCCAGTCCCTACTTGCGCCCTACTTGCGCCCTACTTGCACCCTACTTGCGCCCTACTTGCGCCCTACTTGCGCCCTACTTGCGCCCTCCTTGCGCCCTACTTGCGCCCTACTTGCGCCCTACTTGCGCCCTACGTGCGCCCTACTTGCGCCGTACTTGCGCCCTCCTTGCGCCCTAGTTGCGCCCTACTTGCGCCGTACTTGCGCCCTCCTTGCGCCCTAGTTGCGCCCTACTTGCGCCGTACTTGCGCCCTCCTTGCGCCCTAGTTGCGCCCTACTTGCGCCGTACTTGCGCCCTCCTTGCGCCCTAGTTGCGCCCTACTTGCGCCGTACTTGCGCCCTCCTTGCGCCCTAGTTGCGCCCTACTTGCGCCGTACTTGCGCCCTCCTTGCGCCCTAGTTGCGCCCTACTTGCGCCGTACTTGCGCCCTCCTTGCGCCCTAGTTGCGCCCTACTTGCGCCGTACTTGCGCCCTCCTTGCGCCCTAGTTGCGCCCTACTTGCGCCGTACTTGCGCCCTCCTTGCGCCCTAGTTGCGCCCTACTTGCGCCGTACTTGCGCCCTCCTTGCGCCCTAGTTGCGCCCTACTTGCGCCGTACTTGCGCCCTCCTTGCGCCCTAGTTGCGCCCTACTTGCGCCGTACTTGCGCCCTCCTTGCGCCCTAGTTGCGCCCTACTTGCGCCGTACTTGCGCCCTCCTTGCGCCCTAGTTGCGCCCTACTTGCGCCGTACTTGCGCCCTCCTTGCGCCCTAGTTGCGCCCTACTTGCGCCGTACTTGCGCCCTCCTTGCGCCCTAGTTGCGCCCTACTTGCGCCGTACTTGCGCCCTCCTTGCGCCCTAGTTGCGCCCTACTTGCGCCGTACTTGCGCCCTCCTTGCGCCCTAGTTGCGCCCTACTTGCGCCGTACTTGCGCCCTCCTTGCGCCCTAGTTGCGCCCTACTTGCGCCGTACTTGCGCCCTCCTTGCGCCCTAGTTGCGCCCTACTTGCGCCGTACTTGCGCCCTCCTTGCGCCCTAGTTGCGCCCTACTTGCGCCGTACTTGCGCCCTCCTTGCGCCCTAGTTGCGCCCTACTTGCGCCGTACTTGCGCCCTCCTTGCGCCCTAGTTGCGCCCTACTTGCGCCGTACTTGCGCCCTCCTTGCGCCCTAGTTGCGCCCTACTTGCGCCGTACTTGCGCCCTCCTTGCGCCCTAGTTGCGCCCTACTTGCGCCGTACTTGCGCCCTCCTTGCGCCCTAGTTGCGCCCTACTTGCGCCGTACTTGCGCCCTCCTTGCGCCCTAGTTGCGCCCTACTTGCGCCGTACTTGCGCCCTCCTTGCGCCCTAGTTGCGCCCTACTTGCGCCGTACTTGCGCCCTCCTTGCGCCCTAGTTGCGCCCTACTTGCGCCGTACTTGCGCCCTCCTTGCGCCCTAGTTGCGCCCTACTTGCGCCGTACTTGCGCCCTCCTTGCGCCCTAGTTGCGCCCTACTTGCGCCGTACTTGCGCCCTCCTTGCGCCCTAGTTGCGCCCTACTTGCGCCGTACTTGCGCCCTCCTTGCGCCCTAGTTGCGCCCTACTTGCGCCGTACTTGCGCCCTCCTTGCGCCCTAGTTGCGCCCTACTTGCGCCGTACTTGCGCCCTCCTTGCGCCCTAGTTGCGCCCTACTTGCGCCGTACTTGCGCCCTCCTTGCGCCCTAGTTGCGCCCTACTTGCGCCGTACTTGCGCCCTCCTTGCGCCCTAGTTGCGCCCTACTTGCGCCGTACTTGCGCCCTCCTTGCGCCCTAGTTGCGCCCTACTTGCGCCGTACTTGCGCCCTCCTTGCGCCCTAGTTGCGCCCTACTTGCGCCGTACTTGCGCCCTCCTTGCGCCCTAGTTGCGCCCTACTTGCGCCGTACTTGCGCCCTCCTTGCGCCCTAGTTGCGCCCTACTTGCGCCGTACTTGCGCCCTCCTTGCGCCCTAGTTGCGCCCTACTTGCGCCCTACTTGCGCCCTACTTGCGCCCTATGTGCGCCCTACTTGCGCCCTACTTGCGCCCACTTGCACCCTACTTGCGCCCTACTTGCACCCTACTTACGCCCTACTTACGCCCTACTTGCGGCATACTTGCGCCCTACTTGCGCCCTACTTGCACCGTACTTGCGCCCTACTTGTGCCCTACTTGCGACGTACTTGCACCCTACTTGCAGCCTACTTATGCCCTTCTTGCGTCCTATTTGCGCCCTACTTGCGGCCTATTTGTGCCCTACTTGCACCCTACTAGCGCCCTACTTGCGCCCTATTTGCGCTGTACTAGCGCCCTACTTGGGCCCTACTTGTGCCCTACTTGCGCCCTACTTGCGCCCTATTTGCGCCATACTTGCGCCCTACTTGTGCCCTACTTGCGCCCTACTTGCGCCCTACTTGCACCCGACTTGCGCCCTACTTGCGACCTACTTGCACCCTACTTTCGCGCTACTTGCGCCCTACTTGCCCCCTACTTGCGCCCTACTTGCGCCCTTCTTGCGCCCTACTTGCGTCCTACTTACGTCCTACTTTCGCCCTACTTACGCCCCACTTGCGTCCCACTTGCGCCCTACTTGTGTCCTACTTGCGCCCTACTTGCGTCCAACTTGCACCGGACTTGCGCCCTACTTGCATCCTACTTGCGCCCTACTTGCGCCCTACTTGTGCCCTACTTGCGCCCTACTTGCGCCATACTTGCGCCCTACTTGCGCCCTACTTTCGCCCTACTTGCACCCTGCTTGCGCCCTACTTGCGCCCTCATTGCGCCCTACTTGTGCCCTACTTGCGCCCTACTTGCGCCCTACTTGCGTCCAACTTGCACCGGACTTGCGCCCTACTTGCATCCTACTTGCGCCCTACTTGCGCCCTACTTGTGCCCTACTTGCGCCCTACTTGCGCCATACTTGCGCCCTACTTGCGCCCTACTTTCGCCCTACTTGTGCCCTACTTGTGCCCTACTTGCGCCCTACTTGCACCCTACTTGCGCCCTAGTTGCACCCTGCTTGTGCCCTACTTGCGCCCTAATTGCGCCCTACTTGCGCCATACTTGCGCCCTACTTCCGTCCTACTTCCGCCCTACCTGTGCCCTACTTGCGCCCTACTTGCACCCTACTTCCGTTCAACTTCCACCCTGCCGCACGCCCGTGCCGACATCGATCACCCAACTCCCGCTCAAAAATTCCAGCCCACGCGCCCTGGAGCATACAACGTAGCGCCTCCAGGCACGCGTCTCGGGAGCCTCCGAGACCAAGGGGCGGGAATTTCCGCCGACCCGAAATCGAGAAAACTCATCCATACGCACGTCGCACGCCTGTACCAACATCAGTGACCCAACCCTCCCTCAAACATTCCAGCCCACGCGCCCTGGAGCATACGACGTAGCGCCTCCGGGCACGTGTCTCGGGAGCCTCCGAGACTAAGGGGCGGGAATTCCCGCCGACCCGAAATCAAGAAAACTCATCCATACGCACGTTGCACGCCTGTACCAATATTGGTGACCCAACTCCCGCTTGAACTTTCCAGCCCACGCGCCCTGGAGCATACGACGTAGCGCCTCGGGCCACACGTCTCAGGAGCCTCCGAGAGTAAGGGGCGGGAATTTCCGCCGACGCAAAATCCGGAAAACTCATCCATACGCACGTCGCAGGCCCGTACTGACATTGATGACCCATCTCCTGATCGACAATTCCAACCCACGCCCCCTGGAGCATACGACGTAGCGCCTCCGGGCACGCGTCTCGGGAGCCTCCGAGAGTAAGGGGCGGGAAATTCTGCTGACCCGAAATCGAGAAAACTCATCCATGCGCATGTCCCACGCCCGTACCTACATCGGTGACCCAACTCCCACTCGAAAACTCCAGCCCACGCGCCCTGGAGAAATGGATCTAGCACCTCCGAACACTCGTCTTGGGAGCCTCCGAGACTAAGGGGCGGGAATTTCCGCTGACCCAATATCAAGAAAACTCATCCATACGCATGTCGCACGCGCGTTCCACCATCAGTGACCCAACTCCCGCTCAAAAATTCCAGCCCACGCGCCCTGGAACATACGACGTAGCGCCTCCATGCACGCGCCTTGGGAGCCTCCGAGACTAAGGGGCGGGAATTTCCGTCGACCCAAAATCAAGAAAACTCATCCATACGCACGTCACACGCCCGTATCGACATCGACGACCCATCTCCCACGCGAAACTTCCAACCCACGCGCCCTGGAGCATACGACATAGTGCCTCTGTGCACGCATCTCGGGAGCCTCCGAGACTAAGGGGCGGGAATTTCTGCCGACCCGAAATGCAGAAAACTCATCCATACGCACGTTGCACGCCCGTGCCGACATTGGTGACCCAACTCCCGCTCAAACTTTCCAGCCCACGCGCCCTGGAGCATACGACGTAGCGCCTCCGGGCACGCGTCTTGGGAGCCTCCTAGACTAAGGACCGGGAATTTCCACCGACCCAAAATCAAGAAAACTCATCCACACGCACGTCGCACGTCCGTGCCGACATCGATGACCCAACTCCCGCTCGGAAATTCCAACCCATGCGCCTTGGAGCATACGACGCAGGACCTCCGGGCACGCGTCTCGAGAGTCTCCGAGACTAAGGGGCGGGGATTTCCGCCGACCCGAAATGTGACTCAGAACAAGTAACAAAAGGGTAATGTCACTAAGTGTGGTAAACTTTGACAACTCACAACACAAGTCACAAATGGCCAGGTGATACCCCCAATTTTGCTGCGTCAATAATTCTTCCGCGGACGGCAGTTCTCCGCGGCTCTCCGCGGNGCCCGTGCCGACATCGATGACCCAACTCCCGCTCGGAAATTCCAACCCATGCGCCTTGGAGCATACGACGCAGGACCTCCGGGCACGCGTCTCGAGAGTCTCCGAGACTAAGGGGCGGGGATTTCCGCCGACCCGAAATGTGACTCAGAACAAGTAACAAAAGGGTAATGTCACTAAGTGTGGTAAACTTTGACAACTCACAACACAAGTCACAAATGGCCAGGTGATACCCCCAATTTTGCTGCGTCAACAATTCTTCCGCGGACGGCAGTTCTCCGCGGCTCTCCGCGGATCATGCACATTAACACCACTAGTTGTCACAGTCGTGTAGCAAGTCAATTGTCACCTTCCTACTGGAGCTATTCTGCGGACCACAGGTTTCTCCACTCCTGTACAGGCACTTTACCGATGAGTGATGCTCCGCGTTTTACTAGGGTGCAGTAGTAAGTAGTGGCAGATTTCCACTACTCAGTCCATTTTGCGGATCACAGGTCTAGACTATCTGCGCAGGTACCTCACCGATGAGTGGCGCTCCGCGTCTTACTAGGGTGCAGTAGTAAGCAATGGCAGATTTCCACTACTCAGCCTATTCCGCGGGCCACAGGTCTAGACTATCCGCGCAGGTACCTCACCGATGAGTGACGCTCCGCGGTCCACTTCTTCCCACACGGGAGTCCACCACCTCGTGGCGTCCGACTCCTCTCCGCAGAATCCTCGATCCGCGGACGTGTGTAAGCAAGGGACACCACCGATAGCTCTCCACACTCGGACTTTTGGCTCTTCACACACTCACTCCCATAGTCCGAGGACTGGACTCCGAGACCAATGGAGGGCAAGAGGACAATGGGTGGAGCATAGGAGTGAGAGTAGGCAAATGTCTTTTGTAAAGCCCACTGCGGAATACGTGAAATGCTTCAGATAGCAAGCAAGTCTGAGTCGCGGTTTTGCTACTGCTAGCGCGGTCCTTTTTCTACTCGGGACTCCGCACGGCGTGTCTACGCACCGTCGGTCTCATCCCTCTCACATCACCCTTCTTCCTTCTACATGGACTCCACGCAGCGCGGATACGCTCTGCGGGTCTCGTCCCAACCCACACACACACACACCCATGCTCTATCTTCTGTTGGTCACATCTTTCATCCGCGGCTCGTGCACGCGGTTCTTCATGTTCTTCCTTGAATCTTCGTCCTCCGCGGTGCGTCTCTCAGGACTCCTCCGTGATTGATGCTTGGTGGCTCATGCTGATTGGACGTTTTCTCCTCTGATTGCTCAGTTCCTCCACTGTCCTGCCTGTACATTGTCAGTGGCCGCGGATCCTACTGCGGCTTGCCCTTGCTACCTTCACACCGTGGCTCTACCCTCCACTGCTTCTCGCCTCACCACAAGTTCTTCGGTTGAGAAGAACCGCCGCAGACGAGTGTTAGCCTGCGCCGGCCCCTTCCATTGATGCCCCGACCCTTGCCTCCCCCGGGTTTGCGTCCCCGCATCCGCGGAAGCCAGAATTCTGTACGCGGATCCTCTGCCTCCTCGGTTCCCATTCCGCAGGTCACCTCTTATGCGGAGCTGCGGCAGAGTTATGCGTGACATTGATGCCATTAACCCCCCTTTTTTCTCGATACTCTATCATAGAGTCTCTCAGCGTGCTTTCTGCGTGAAGTGCTTATGGGACTTGGGACGACTCTGCTCCTAGCACAGCCTGCAGCTTTTTTCCACCCTTCCTCCCCTCCGCTTGAGCTTCACCGCGCACTCGTCATGGACAAATAGCCGGCATCCTTCACACCGCGCTCCGATCGTGGGTACGCTAACCAAGTTCTTGCATGAGGAGCAATGTGGCGCGCGCTTGTACTTTTGGTAGCTTGAGCATCGGTAGATCCGTTTGCCTTTGCTGCTCCGTCCCACCTCCTTGGCACAGGATTCATGTGCAAGGCCTCCGCAGTGCTCGCAACTATAGAATGTCCCCTCAAGCCGTCCAAAGCAGTTGTCCCCCGTGCAGATGCGCTTGTTGGAGAACTTCCATTTCATCCTCCGCAACTTGTTGCGACAGTTGCTGCTGGTCCAGATGCCCTCCTTCCCGCGCTTGCCACACCGCAGGTGGCACATGGTCCGACACATGCCAGAGGGTTTGCCGAACTTGGTCAGATCTGTTTCACACCCTTCGCAGAGTGGGGCCAAGGTTTCAGTGGCGTAGGATATTGAAGCCCCCTCTTCCACGATTTTTGCCCCAACACATCTTTGACAATGCCCCGCCCATACCGAGCTGCCCGTCACCAGGCAGCCCCGATGAGCCATCCGGCCACACTAGGTGCAGCCTTCCCCCCGTGCGGACAGCCTTTATGCAGGTGGGGCAGTTTTCTGCGGCAGGTGCAGGCGGGTCCAGCTCTTCCTCATCCTCCGAATCCACCTCCTATTCTTTTGCGGTGACACGCGGCGGCTTCTGGGTCCCGTGCTTGTGCTCGATCTCTTGGCGGCACTTCCGATATATTTTTGATCCGCTCCGCTCTCCCTTCGCATTCCGCGGCTCCTCCAGGCACTTGTTGCATATCCTTCGGTGGCATCGTTCACAGTCTTGTACCCGTCTGCCCCAGCGGTACCCGCATTAGGCACACATCTGGCGTGCCTTTTCTTTCTGGGCCTGCTCCGCTGCTGCCATCCGGCCTTCCTCTTGCCATTGTTGCATGGTGGCCCCTATTGCTGTGTGACGTCCTTGTCACGCCCCTGCTGCCTCCTCCTCCTCTTCCTCCTCATCGTCAGGGTCCCATCCCCCTCGCGCCTTTCCTTCCCCGGCGTCTTGGTCGGCTCCACCGCCTCCTTCCTTTTTCTGCTCTGCTTCCTCCCCCCGGCCTTCACTCATGCACTGCAGACAGGTGCGGTTCCAACCAATGCAGCTCTTGGCCAGCCCATGTAGCACGGGCTGGCCGCAGATGCGGCAGACGACTTTCAAGAACATCTCTTTTGGAAGGTTTTCCCCACAGACTGCACAAGGTCCCGTGTAGACAGTCAGGGCGCAAGGGCTCATATGGACATTCTTCCGTGGAGCGTCGGTGATCCCTTGTGGGTTATTTCTCCGCTGCCCGTCTGTTGTAATCTTGACTGTTGCAGTTCTTGTTGCTCCTGTTGTTCCTGCGGCTCCTGCTGCTCCTGCTGCTCCTGCGGTGCTTGCTGCTGCGGGCCCCTTAATCTTTGCGCTTACTGTTCTTGTGCCATATGTCCTTCTTCCGCGGAGACCTCCTGCACGTCATAGCCGTCCGTCGGTTCCTCCTGAGGTTCCTGACTCCACACTGCCTCCTGTTCCGACACTTGGGTCTTGCACTGCTCCAGCACCTCTTCCGCACGCCACCTCCTTGATGCCTTGCGCACCTCCTGCGGAGGGAGCTCTCCACCCGTGCCGAGTATGTACGTTTGCGAGGCCGGGGGCAGCAAAACAAACTCTGTCGCAAGGTAGCTCCGTTCACTGCCAGAAGACCGCTGCGGTGAGGGCAGAGGCACGACTCTGAGCGCCAAGCCGAAACCGAGGCTCGGAGTCGTGCCTCTGCCCTCACCGTAGCGGTCTTCTGGCATCGCGCCCGGTACCACTCGTGCACTTCCTTATCCTTCGCCAGCTCTCGCTCTTCTCTGAGCAGCCATGTTGCTGCTGCTCCAAGTCCAACGGCAGCAGTAGTGGGGGCTACGGCATGCCGAGTGCCGCGTGGGGAGGCTGCCCAAAGAGTAGGGCATGCGGGGAGAATGTGGTGGCACGGCTAGGGGTAATGTTGATGAAGAGGGCAGTCTTTTTTAGGGTCTCCTCCAATCTTTGGCCTCCGCGGTGGCCACTGCCAGCTCCATGATATCGTGCAGCCGCTTGACCTGGCCTTGGAATTCAGGTCGGTACCATCCAGAATGCACATGCTGTACTCCCCACTCCGCGAGCTCCTCGCGGAACGCTCCTACAAATTTGGTGCCGTTGTCACTGTGCACCATGCGACACCCCCCGAATTTGTAGAATACATCTTCTCGGATGAAGCGTGCTGCGCGCTCAGAGGACTTGCCGGGAACGGGCTGGACCCACATGTATTTAGTGAAATGATCGACAACTGCAATCCAGTACCGCTCTCCTTGGGCACGGCGAGGACGAGGTCCATGGAAGTCAATGATGATGCGGTCCAACGGTTTGCCGATGGGGGAGGGCAGGAAGAGCGGCATGCCCCGCGGCGTTATCTTGCGGTGGCGCTCACATGGCGCACAGTGTCGCACCACGTGTTTCACAACCGCCAGGAGGTTTGGTATGTACAAGATGGGGGTGAGGCACTCCTTGAGTGCCTGGACGCTAGTGTGGTGGTGTTGATGGTATCCTTCGACCACCGCTCCTTGCATGGTGGGTGGGGACACCCACAAGACCTTTGGCTCGGTCCGCCACAAACGGCCGCCTTCCCATGCGTACTATTTGCATGTAATGGCGAGATCATCCTTCTTCCTCCGGTCATATTCTATCTCCATCCGCACCCCGAGGGCCTTGTACACCTTGTCCGCCTCCACCTTCTGCAGTTCCTAGGTTGTGGCGCGGAGCAGGATGTGCGCGGCTTGCCAGATCCTCCAGTACTGTGTCTCGGTGGGCATCTCCTTCACCACTTTTCCCGCGGCAGCTTCTCCATACTTCCTGTTCTTCTCCTTTTCCAGTGCCAGCAGCCCCTGCGCTCGCCTCGCGTCTTGCTCCGCTTCCATCGCCTGCAGGCACCGTTGGTTCTTTTCGTCATAGACAGGAGGCTCCCTGTCCCAGCTGTCCGGCGCGGGGAAGATGCGCAGAATCCCTACCGCGCGGAATTCCCCTTCATCCCATTCATTCCGCAGTGTCGTTTCGGGAACTCCTCCATGCCGTCGACCTCGTGCTCCGCGGACTTTGCCTGCCTCTGGTTCTGCCTTTTGTTCCAGTGCTGCCTCGAGGAGTCGCAGCAGGCCCTGCCCCTTCATGATTGGCTGGTCCTCGTATGGTGTTGGCGACTTGCTGAGCTCGGAAATCAGCACCCCATCTACCTTCTGTTTTACCGTAGTCACCGAGGAGGAGTGTGCGGTCGGTGCAGAAGTGCCGGGCGGTGGCGGGACTTGGTACCGGGGGTACCAAGCCCCGCTGCGGCACGGCTTGGTACCGGGGGTACCCCAGAGGGTGCTGCTTCGTTTGGTGGGGCGGAATGACCTGGTGCCGAAGGTCCTCCGGGTAATACTACTGCCTCGGATGCCGTTGTAGCTTCCGGTACCGCGGAAGGACCTAGTGCCGGCGGAGCTTCAGATGTCGTCGCCACTACCGGTGCCGCGGAAGGAACTGAGGCCGAAGGGGCTCCAGGTGATGCTATTGCCGCCGCGAAAGGAGCCGGTGCCAGAGGTGCCCTATGCGATGCCTCAAGAGCCGCCGCGGAAGGGCTTGATGCCGAGGGTGATCCTGGAGTTGCAGCGGGTGAGGCTGCTACGGCTGGTGACGCAGACCTTCTTGTGCCAGTTGCAACACGGCCCGTGGACTGTCGTCGGAAGTTCCGTCTTGTGGCACGCTCACCCCCCCCCCCCCCCCCCCCCCCCCCCCCC